>BGNK01000029.1:52069-181661 GCA_003297005.1 Symbiodinium sp. clade A Y106 | reverse complement strand
GTTCCGACATGAGGTTGCGAATTTCGACTGGCTTTCGGCCTGTCGGCAGAAGGGAGGCGACAACGGGACCCAAGAAGCACCATTGTATAGACTTTCTGACAGCTGGGAAACTGCGTGGCGTCAGAAGTGTGGTGGTGCGGTTAGCGCAGTCGTGGTCTGTGACCCCTTACTTTTGCTCCCTGAGGAGCTGCGGAAGCTTTGGCAAGCCTTCCAAGATGGAAGATGGCCGAGACTTACAGCTCCGCCAAGCTTCTGGGGACACTCCCTGGCAGAACCGTTTATGCCGTTTCGGGAGGACTATGCATAGATAATTCGGCAGCGGACACCACTGAAGGCNACTTACAGCTCCGCCAAGCTTCTGGGGACACTCCCTGGCAGAACCGTTTATGCCGTTTCGGGAGGACTATGCATAGATAATTCGGCAGCGGACACCACTGAAGGCACTCAAATGCAAAAATATGTGTAAGTGTACATATACGCATATGTATGTATATATATATATACATATATATATATATATATATATATATACATACATACGGAAAATGGTAACCATATATACCCCTCTCTCTCTGTGCATGTTTGCACAGGGTGTACTGCCTAGGGTGTCTGAACGATGAAGCTTGACATTCTCAGCTCTTGTTAGCGACATACTGTGCCAAAAATGGCCAAAAACTAAGAAGTGTATGTTCAGCACCCCGGTGCCTTGAGCCGGAAGTTGATGTCCGCACGAACCTCGATCAAGCGATGCACCATCTCTGCGGACCCACCGCGAAAGTTCACCGCAGACCAAAGCGTCCGCGATAGCTCCAGCTGATCCGGTTGGCATTGCCTCAGAAGCTCCTCCACCGCTTGGATTGCCCCATAACTGGCAACTGTCTGCAAGGGGGTATATCCAATAATGCCCTGCGTCAGAGGGCGGCCACCGGCCGCACAAAGCAGTCGGATGCCTTCCGCGTTGTCCCTAGGCCCGGCAAAGTGCATGGCGGCGGCGAGGCCTCCATCCAGCTGGGCCCGGGCTTCAAGGAGCAGCTTGGTGGCTTTCCTGGGTTCTTGTTCAGGAATTGAATTTAAGTTACCATAATGAGGATCTATAGTAAATGTTGTTGTAAGTAACATAAATTAAATCCCTTAACAAGAGCCCAGTTTCTGGTGCTTGAAATAGACGACCATGTCAAGGGCCGACATCCGGGGAGGAAAGCCCAAGGTCGGTTCATCCTTGGCGGTTCGACAGTTAACATCGGCTCCTTCCTTCAGCAAAGCCCGGAGCAGCTCGGTGTCCCCAGAGAGCGCTGCATAGTGCAAGGGCCGCCAGCCTGCGCTATCCACTTCGCCACATCGCTGGAAGCCGTTCTGATGCAGGAAATCTGCCAACGTGTCGCAATCGGAGGCTCTATCAGCATCGTGTCTTGGCAGGAAGCCCGCAACCGGTTCCACCTCTAGCCCGCGCAGGTGCACAGTTTGGAGGTTGAAATGACGCCGGAATCCCGGCAGATCGCCTTCTTGGAGGCAATGCTTCAGCTTCTGCAGCACGATGTTGCGCATGACCGAAGCTAGTGCCTGCCTATCCTCTGGAAATGCAAATTCGCCTTCCCCTACGGATCCACTCACCAAAGACATTGACGTGCCAACAACTTCCATGGTCGTTCCACCCCGAACAAGAACCCAGCTGTTGTCTCTGGAAAGTTCACGTGCCGCGCGCTCGATCCGGCACCAGCCCCGTCGTCCCCACGTCGTCATCGAAAGCACCTTGGCTTCCTCGGGGCATTCGAGAGTCGGACACAAAGCAATGAAGAATCGGCATCGGGCGATGTAGGCCGGGATGCTGCTGATGGCACTTGCCTGCTCGCTCCCCCCATCTTCGCCAAAGGAGTTCCTGCCTGCCAGCACGAAGGAATTCTTGCCCTCCAGCTGCGGACAGGAGAAGTAGTCATACCAAACGAATAAGGCCTCCTTCTGAAAGTCTTGCAGGGGAAGGGGTTTAGCCGTGGGGACGACAGACTCCGTAGCGGAATCCAGTGGCACCGAGCCGCGCCCTCCGAGGAGCCGTTCAATCGCATCCTGTAGGATGCGCATTTGCTTGAAATCCTGGGCTCTTGTTAAGGAACTTATATAAGTTGCTTACTCAGTATCTTGTCGTAAAGCGTAAAGAAAGGAGTTTCCGTATCATGGTAACTTAGATCAAGCTCCTGAACAAGAACCCAGAAGCGGGATCAGGATGGAATTCGGACAGCCATTGATGTGACACGAAGGCCGCTTTCCCGATGTTGCTGCTGAAAACGATCAAGTCGCCCCGAGCCTGCTGTAAGACTAGCTCCGTCAGAATTCCGAAGTGAACCCCCTTTTTTAAATCCTCAAGCCCTAAACCCTAAACTCTAAACCCTAATGCGTGTGACGGGAGAGAGCGGTCTCCGAACAGTTCGCCACCTAAACCCTAAAACCCCCTCGGCAGCTGCAGCTGAAGCACATGGCCTGCTGTTGGTCAAGCAATCCGACCCCCCCCTTGACCACAAAAGCTTGACTAATAAGGATTATATTCGGCGGGCACAGTTTTGTGTAAGTGCTTCTAAGAGCACTGTTTCCCAGTTTACGGATCTGCGAAAAGCGGATAATCTGCCGTTTCAGGATCTGTACATGCCAGGTCAGCCGTCTTTGTTCGCCCAGACACAAGTCCGCATTAAGGCCCCTATAGTAGCTTCGTCATGTTCAAGCCTTGTCTTGTCCTCCATCGCGACACCGACCTTTCCGGCCTTGAACCACCTATCGAAGCTCCTTTACACCCTTATGAGAACTTGAGCCCCCAACGTCTACAACCCTTCCCAAAGCTGTTCCAAGTGCCCCTATCCGATCTTTCCAGCCTTCAGCTTTTCGTATGGCGCGACTTCCGTCATCTTCAGCAGCAGCTCTGCAGCGACCGTGTACATGGGAAATTGCATCGGAACAGCCTCGGTGTGAATGTTTGGCCTTATAAAGATCTCAAAGATCAAAAAAATCTGGGTGTAATATAGGGGCCTTCATAATAAGAGTATTATACTATAATTATAATAAGGAGCCCCCAAAATAGTATTTACGCCCCTATACTAGGGGTTCATCCTGCGGCTTTGGGGCAAAGAAGTGATACATCGCTGGTGTTGCCTTACATATTCAGATTGCAGGAAGACTAAGTGTGATTAGGGCTTCATAGTCGCATTCCAAAGGTTTTGCGAGTGTTGAATTGAAGTAGTGCCGGCAAGAGCTGTATGGAAGGCTAAATTAGGGCTGTTTCGGTGCCCACACTCGAACACGCCAGGCGAGGTTCTTGGTGCTTGCTTGGTAGGTTGCAGGTGAAACCTAAGTTCGATTTTGTTCAACAAACAGTTAAGAATAGGAGTGAGGCACCGTGAAGAGTAATCCAATCACGAAGTGGCATTTTCAAAACATATAATTCTACACCACTTCAACTCTTCAACCAACAACCTTTCAGAACCAAAGCCTTTAAGCTCAAAACGCCCTCGTTCCTAAATCCGACCCCACCGCGAAAAAAAAAACACCCAGAACACCGAGCCCATGTCTCCAAAACAGTTTCAGATTTAGGGTAAAGAATATCCTCAAGCCATAAAGGGTTGCGGGACCCACTGGGATCAGTTTACTTAAAGTTTACTTTGATGGCAAACAAATGCTGCAGAAGGCCACGTAAAGATCTGATGTTTCGACAACGTCTTGGACAACAGACATCGAGGATAGTAGGATAGTGTGAGAGATACATATACCCGGCCGAGGACTAATGCGGTGTGTTGCATTCTTGCGATGCTGTCCTTATTGAGAAGAACATGTCGTACTATAGTTACTAGTGGTATTTCTGGAATGTGTCACGTAGCATCCACATCATCTGCCAGCGACCTGGCATAGAGCTCCAAAGGCGTCGGAGACTTCGCCCCCGAGATACAGGAGCACATTAGCTAGGGGTCCTCCGAGCCCTCGACTCGGTGGGTTGTCCTTCTCGAAACAACCGAAGCTACAGTGCTTAACATGGGTTTAGGGCTTAGGGTTTTAGGGCTTTAGGGCTTTAGGGGTTTAGGGTTTGCAAGGGGTTTTTGGTTTCGGGTTTAGGGACATGGGAATGCAATGAAGATGGCACAGCAATCGTCTGCATATGGATTTCCCAAAAAGTCAGGAATCCCTGATATAGCGCCGAGCGATGCCGAGGGCTTCCCCAAAAGGGATCCCATTACCTACATCCTAAACCCATGAACACTCAGGCCCCAAAACCACACTCCCCCAAACCCTGCCCTAAACCCTAAACCCTAAACCCTGACCCTTACAAGGACAACCCCCAGCCAGTCTCAAAAACGCCAAAACTTAAAACCATGGGCTGCTCCTTGGCTAGCCCTGGTCGGTTTTGATTTGAGCCGAAAAGACCATGCAAACCAAACACTGTAGGTTTTAGGGGTTTAGAGTGTAGGGATTCGCAGGGATTCGGGTTGAGAGCATTAGGGAAGTTGAGAGTTTAGAGTGTGTAGGAGGTATGCGGTTCAGGCTGAACTACCCACCCTTGTGATACGGAGCAGGTTGACGTCGACTACATTTACATTTACATTCACTTTTGGTTTCAGATGGTTTGAGGGTATGAGACTGAACCACTATCATTTGTCGCACCAAGGGTCGTCCAAGAAACCCGAGGGCCCAAACCCGGCCACAATTGGGTTTAAGAGTATGTAGAAACATTCGGAGCCTCATAATAGAACAAAGCTCTTCCCAACTTGCGACCTAGTCGGTAGCCCCATAAAGAGAACTAAACGCGGAATAAACGCGGAAACCTTGGCCCTGCAAACCGCACACCATGCCCTGCGACCTTTTTTTCATGAACCCAAGGACCTGTAAACTTTGAGACCTTCTAAACTGCCCTTTCAAAAGGAAATACACGGTATCTCAAGAATCTCTATGAATGCTCCATGAATGGGTTATTCAAATCTAGGCCTCTGTTATTTCTCCTATGCCAGCCGCTAGCCAGAAAAAGAGCACGAAACCGGTGTGGTCCTGCACTCCGTTCGGGAATCTCACAGCGACATCGTAGAACTCGAACTGCTCCTCCTCGTCGTTCAGCCACTTCACCANAAAAGAGCACGAAACCGGTGTGGTCCTGCACTCCGTTCGGGAATCTCACAGCGACATCGTAGAACTCGAACTGCTCCTCCTCGTCGTTCAGCCACTTCACCACTACCTCGTCGTCGAAGTTTGAGGCTTGGTTCCCCGAGTCTTACCTTGGGGATGGGGTTTCGAATTCGGCGTCAAAGCTGCAAAGCTCCTGCTGTTGACGATAGCATGTTTATCCAGCACCAAAGTCTGCAAGCTTGGCAAACTCATGCCAAGGGCGTTCATGGGGAAGTCTCGTTCGCTTTGAGGCTTGGGGTTTTAGTCGGGCTCTGCAGATTACTTAAAACATTCCAAAGAGAGCCCTACACATTCTGTAGGTTTTTGTGGGGTTACCCATAGGCTCCAAGTATACAAATAGTACCTACTTGGGGGTCTCAAGTCTACAAATACTACCTACCTTGAGCTATTTGGAGTCTCAGGGTATAGAAGGCTTTAAGAAACGGGACTTTAGAATGACGTGGTGGAGTTCACAGAGATTGGCTATTCTAAATACTTGAAAAAGAGCTTAGATCGGAAGTGGTAACTCGACTCGAAGGGACTGTGAACTCGTAATACTCAGAACGCTAATTACTAAGAGTCCTAACTCTTTCAGTATCCGTTCTTGTAGCGCTTTTACTATGCCTTGTATGTAATACAAATAAGCTTGATACTCTTCAGCACACGTCACTCAAAGTCGGAAAGGCACCTGGCCAAACGGAGCGCCGACGCAGGCGCATGGTGCTATGCTCGTGCGCGGGAAAAGCTTAAAACAAAGTGAGGGTGGAACATGGATTCAGAGCTTATGGTTCAGGGGTGTGGAGGTCTTGTTGTCGTCAACTTTTATAAACCCAAAATCCTGAACCCTAAATTTGTGGGTGTTTCGGGAGCTACGTACTGTAATCATTAAGCCTTGTCGGGCTTCTCTTGCTAGGTCTACGCCTGCGGGTTGAGTTTGGCAATTAGGGTTTGTCAGGGATTTTGGGCTTGAACTTAACACTTCACGGCTGCGTGGTTGATGGTTCGAATTTAGGGTTTAAGGTTGCCGGCCAGGATCTTCGACTGTTAAGACGAGCCCATCTGAGAATGAGCAAGAACCGTCTGGACAGGGCTGACACCCATGGTCCTCTCCACAACACACTCCTCTTCCACATGTCCTGAAACAAACTGTTTCGAGCTCAGGGCCTTAGACCTTCAAGGCTTAGCTTTTGGGTTCAGAGTTTTGATAAACCCTCGTCCACGGAGTTCTCAAGCTTCCGTAAACCCGTAAACACTGAAAGCTACGCGCTATGCCCTGAAGGCCATCAAAACACCTCCCCCCCGGCAATGAATGAAGGGTGGAAACTGAGCCCAGAACAACCACGAATCCTTTAGGTCGAAGAATCATTCCACGCAATTGCGTCCTTGGTCCTGAATGCTACTTCTGCTCGGGCACTTAAGGCATTCTTGCTCCTTGGGGCCGCTACATGCATGTCGCTCTTTCTCTTTCTCTCTCTCTCTCTCCCTCCCGCATGTCTCCCGTTCCCGTTCTCGTCCGTTGCATGCAGAGCTGAAGCCATTCTCGAAGGCTTAAGGCAGAAAGACAACATGTAAAACGTAGGCTGCGACTGCGACTACGACTACGACCAGAACTACTACTACCACTACTCCTGCTGCTACGACGACTAATTTCTACTACTCCTACTGCTACTACTTCAACCACTGCGGCCACACTTATTCACTACTCTCACCACCACAGCTGCTACTAGAGCGGCGGGGATGACTCACCATGATCGTAGCGACGAGAAGCAAGGAACAACACAGAAGCTGGGCTTGCTGCAATACGAACATTCATCATCTTTAGGGCAGCCGCATAGTGAAGTCTCAGCAACGAAAAAATTCTGAAGTCATCCCACAGCCAGCACCAATCTGACACCGCGATGCTCGATCATGGAGCCAACCGCCCTAGACCCGAAAAGCGCCAGTCTACCAAGACTCCCGAGTGTCCACGGCATAATATACACTAGGGGCCAACAGCCACCTTCTTCTGACCTCAACCTAGTGGTCGTCGCGGTCCGCCTCGAACTGGCGCTGCGCGTGTGTTACTGCCGCTCTGCGGTGCCACGCGCGCTGCCTCCGAGGCCAAGCGCCAAGAAAGCCTAAAGCGCCCCTGGGGCCTTGCTTTAGGCTGCAGCATCCTAGCGGGGTTGATGGCGCGCTCCGCGCTGCTCATCTCTGAAGAACTGGGCCTGTGCCAGTCCAACAGCCACCAACAAACAAAAACTTGTAAAGTTATATAGTAGTGGCTACGAGCTTAATATAGAGGCCTTAGTAGTTACAATAGGGCTTAGGGTTTTTTTATACTATAGTTATAGTAAGGACCCCCCCTAAAAAAAAAAACAGTATAGGCAATTATTTAAGCCCCTATACTATGCCAACGAGGCTGTTGGCACAGGGCTGTTTGGGGTTTAAGGACTATCCCCCTTTGTAGGAACCCTATAAACCCCAATATAGTAACTACCCCTTTTTCTTATAGTAACCCTTTAATGAAGGATTCACCAGGGCTGCGCAGGGAAGGGGTGCAAAGAGCTGCGAGTTATCATCCCAACTTCAACTTGTAAGCACAGGGCACCCTTAAACCCTAAACCAAAAACCCCGTTGGCGATTTTTTGCTGTGCAACCGAGCCCTGATAACATTTGGGTGGTTGTCGAAATTAGGGTCCCTTTTTGGGTCCCTATTATAATACGGCACCTGTTATTTAGGGTACCCAAAACGGGGCCATAATTTTGACAACTACCCATTTCAGAATCGCACAACTCTCGAGCATTTTACGAGTACATCTAGCCTTCTACTCGAAATCCGAAGTCACGGTGCAGCTCGCAAGAGATGCTTCCATCTATGTCTAAGTTCAGGGACGGCCTTTGGCGGCGATCAACTTCTAAGAATATTCGGCATGATGCCCAAGTTGTTGTTGATGGTGATGTTGTCATGAATGTTGTTGTTGCTGTTGTTGATACGACTCCGATGTGGCAAAAATTTTGGCGAGCCTGAACATGTTCGCTTTATAAACGAAGTTTAGGACTCCAGTCTATTTCCATTTCGGAAAGCCGATGCTCCAGATATGAATATGATCTCTGAAATAAATGCGTAAGCGACCATGCCATGTTCTACCAGCCAGACACGGCTCATTCGCTTGCCTCTCTTCGTGATAACTCTTCTTCAGCACAGCCCCGTCCCTCTGCTAGAAACCTTCTTTTCCGACTTAGACTCATGGTAAACTGTGCTGCGAAAATTTGCATATGCTAGTTGTACATGCAAGCAAGTATATCACCAACTACCCCCTGTAGTTCAGATCCTGCATCTTCGCAAATCTGTAGCACTGCAGCATAAATCACAAACCCACCGAAAGCCGCCCCAAGAAACAACGCTTGTGAGCATCTTAGTCTTCCACTAGGGGCTCTTTTGCATGCAATGGCGTCCACCCACTGTACTCGAGTCACAATCCTGCGGAAAGACCTCCAGAGAGCGCTTGGCATCTGTAGTAATTCGGGTCCCTCGGAGTATTTTGCGTTTTAGGGGTTGTAGCTAGCTTCGATTGCAGTTCGAAAGACATGCAGTGTCGCCCCCTACCCCCTGGTTCCCAATGCACGTCAGCAGACTTAAACGCATATCCTGGTGTCAATACAACGTGTGCGCAAAAGCCGTGATAAGGGTATACCCTCTTCCTACTACTCTCTTCTTCAACAACTGGGCTCCAAAAAGTTCAAACTTTCTAAGACTAAGATAGAGCATATATATATATATATATATATATACGGCCAAAAAGTTTAAAGTTCCCCCCTTCACTATCTAAGACTACTTGGTGTGATTTTCACAGAACCCAAAAAGGAACCAGTTGGGGGCCGAAGATCCGGTCTGTTTCGAGCTCCTCCGGGGAACCCATCGCCTGAACAAATGTTGCTGAAGCCAACTTCTGAGCTGCAAAAACCCACAGGGTCCAAGTACCATTATAGTAGGTACTTAGTAGATACTTGGGCCCCAAAGTATATACTATGCAAGTACTTGGACCCTGTAGGGTAAGGGGGAACAGCTCGCAAGCGGAACCCATGAACCTGAAATCGCCAAAAGCTTATACCCTAAACCCCTTGGCTTTGGATTTTCCTGCTCAGAGCCTTCCCTACCACGGCTTATGCACCCTTGCAGCCTTATGGCCTCCTGTGATAAGACCTGGCCTCCCGTGATATAGCCTTATGGGAGTTTCCGAAAATTAGGGGTACCTTATCTTGGGGTCCTTATAATAAGGGTCCTATTATTCAGGGTACTATATTAGGGTGCCCTGTTTTCGGAAACTCCCTTATGGACCCCTGATGACCCTAAGCTCTGGAGCAGACGATGGCAAAGCAGAAACTGCAATGACAGTCCGAGACTCAAGGTATCCCAGGCAACTTCGAACTGCAGAAAGCTAAGCTTTAGTAATATAGGATTAGACACCCTGTACAGCTGGGCTCTGAGTCTAATCCTTTTTGCAGCTGGGCTCTTCGTGTCAGCCAGCAAGTCGGCCCACGCTTAGTCTAATCCTAAACCCTAAACCCTGGCATCCCCTGATCCCGGAAACAGGCATGGCAGAACTCTATGTAAAGCCCTTGAACAAGTCGACCCAACCCCAAAAAACGACCAACCCAAAACCCTAAACCCAAAGCGTGCCTGTCATGAAGCCGCCAGCGGCTTTCATGGCAACTTCACAAGCAGCTGGACTCCTTGGCTGGGTTTACTTTTACGGGAAAGGCCAGGTCAGACACCGGAGGGTGAAGGTGTTACAGAGCTTTGTCTTTTTGAAGAAGTTGCGTTCGGATTTGCAATGCAGGGCGCGCCCGGGGCCACCATACACTTGTTGGGAGAGTGTGCATTCGGGCTTCTGGCTGCGATCAGAATTTGTCTCTTGGGCTAAGGCAACTGCGCTTTCGGGGTTTGCGTTTTAATGCTTTGGGCGGGAGTGCAGGGTTCTCGCGTGGGTGTTGAGCGCACCATCATAAACGACAACACACAAAAAAGAATAGCCACAAGAGGGATTGCCAACATCCCCATGACCAGAACCATGACAACCACCAGGACATTGCCATCACTGTCAACCGTTTCTGCATAGTCTTCTTGTTCACCATCATTGCCACGAGCATTCAACGTCACTGCTGGCATTCTGTCTGCTGGCGCTGATCATACCAAATTGTATCCTCCGCGACGTTTATCATCACCAAATTATCTGTCACATCCCCACTCAGAGCCCTCATCAGCATGGCTACCATCACTATGCTGGAAATCGCGATGGCCATCAGCCACGGCAGTAATCGCAGCACATCACCACCATCATCAATGCTAGCAGAGAGCCATCGACTTCCAGCGTCACTGCTACAGCTATATACCGGCCACCACCGAAGCTGCCACCGCTGCCAGCACCACAATGACAGCCACCACTAAATAACCCTGGAAAACCGTAACGTAGACCCCGAAATAAACCATAAACCATCCAGCGCACCTCAAACCCCAAAAATCCTATACTTCATGTGCCCGAAGCACCGGTCGACGCTTTTTGCAGCCACTGAGAGCTCGGATTGGGGATCAGCCTGTGCTTAATATTTTAGGTTTGGGCGTAGCACCTGACTTGTTTGAATCGGGTTGGTTTGATGGGACAACATTAACTTCTCCAAGCCCCAGTGCCAACCGTACACGTAGGGCTCTTTCGGGTCTAATACAGGGGCCTTAATAATTAGCATAGGGTTTTAATTTTGGGGCCCATTATACTATAATTATAAAAAGGAACCCCCAAAATAGTATTATACTATAATTATAAAAGGAACCCCCAAAATAGTATTATTTGGGCCCCTGTAGTTGTTTTGCGGGCTCAGACTCCCCAAATGCCAAAGCCCAGATCCCTAAACCCTTCATGCCGCTCTCGGTTTTCAGCTGAATGTTTGCCTGGCCTCAGGGCTTATAACGGCTTTAGGGTTTAGGGTTCAGGGTTTAGGGTGTAGGGTTTAGGGGTAAGAGGAGCGACCCGTGGGCCCTAAAGCAATGCTGGTAACAAAAAACACATCAGTTCACTTCCCAAGAGTGCTATGCTCAAAGCCCCGGGGGAGGACCATAGGGGCCTAAATAACTACCGATACCATTTTGGAGGTTCCTTATTGTAATTATAGTATTCTCATTATTCAGGCCTCTATATTACCTGATTTCCCAACGAAACCGGCTAAGGAAGCTGACCATGGAGGCTTGCTGCGGCCTGGGTTTCGGGAATCCTCGATCCTGAAATTCGTCTGGCGGGTTTGGGTGGGTTCAGGAAATCTTCCCAGCAAGCCGCAGCATCTTCGGCGCAGCCCCACCCGCACCGAACACCTCGGGGGCATGGGGTGTAACGACGAGGTCGGGCAGCAAAGACGAGAAGAACAAAGACACTATTGGAGACGGTTCACTCTGCATCTGCTTCTGAGGGGAGTGCAAAACTCGAAGCCACTACAACCAAAGCGCGCTTGGGTCAGCGTCAGGCGCTGGAAACAACGGTAGTGACTAATAGGCTCGCATGAGGCGCGCGAGGCGGGTAGCGCGAGGCCAAGTGGAACCTAGCGGGCCGGTTTAGAGTTTAAGGTTTAGGGTAAGAACCGGCGAAGAACGGGCAGCACAGTCAGAAGGGACCAGAGGACCGCCAGCTCAGCCAACGTCCATCGGCTCGCGGAGGAGGGCATCATTAAGGCTTCTATCATACTCGCAACTCATGTGCCGAATTATAATAGCCTAAACGCCCTAAACCCTGAACAGTGGCCTATACTATCATAGTTTGGAGATTGACAGTTGCGCCTTGGAGAAAACGACACCATGGGAGTTTCCAAACAGGGGTTTGATGTCTGGGCTTTTGCTCTTTTCCCCTCCTGCCTAGCAAGGACGAGCCTGCATTGCAGGGGTTTAGAGTTTAGAGATTTAGGGGTTTAGGCTTTGGGGGCTTATAGGTCTAGGGAACCAGTCATCACCGGTAAGGTTCGCCCATTAGGTCACCGGAAGAGGTGCGTTACTCTGTTACCGAAGGAACCTCCCCAGACCGTCGGACGCTAACCTCTGTGGATAATTAATTCCGAACCCAAGACAAGGCAGAATCCCCCAGCCTATTATAACCCGAAGCCCCGACAGCCCCCCCCCGCCCCCCCATGAAAGCCTGCAGCATGGATCCCCGTGCAGAGGCCGGCACTCGCACGAAGTTGAAGCGCTGCTTCAATTTCGCCGCCTCGAGCACCTGCCTCTCCGAGACCTTCTTGCATAAGCATGTGTTTGATGGGGCTTGGGGTTCACAGTTTAGGGTTGAGAGTTTATGGTAAAGTTGTGATTTGATGGCTGTATATATATATATACAGATATAGTTTAAGGCTAGGGTGTGGGGTTTAGGATTTGGAACGGTTCAGGGAGTTCAGGGCACAAGGTGCGAGCAGAGGTTCTTAACGACAGAGCCACATGTACCCCTTGACAAAAAGGAGACACAAATCTTAAACTGTGTACGGCTTCCCTACATGAAGTTTGGAGTAGCTTAGAGGGGGCTTGATAGGGTTTCGGGGCCAATTATACTATAATGATAATAACAATACAAATTAGGAACCCCAAAATAGTATAGGTAATTATTGCAAGCCCCTATATTAGGGATTTAGGGTCTTTAAGGCCTTCACAGGGCTCCGTGTACAGGGGCTTGGGGGGTTTACACGGCCTAAGAGTTTGAGGTTTAGGGTGGACTGAAATAGCCGCTTCGTTGGCCACCGGCAAGATCCTGTCCGGAACAACAAGGCGGATTCGGGTCTATTTAGTGCTCTTTACGAAGTGGCTTTCGTGAGTGTGGAGATTGAATGGGGATGCGAATCGAGGATTACGGTTTGTGCAACTGCAAGATTGCGTTGGATCAGAGCTTCGCGTGATCATGGGTAGAGACTTTCTGCCTGAGTTTTTCTTTACAGAGTCGACGCATGTGAAGTCCGGGGTATGACGATGACCTTGCGAACCCGAAGATGCTACAACTTGCTGCTCAATGGAGCTGCAGGCCACGGGCGGATGGCCCAAGTTTCAAAGTCCAAGACACGGCCGGGAGTAAGGACTGTACCTGAAGATTTCACTGGTTGCTACCTGGTCGTTGCTGGCCATATCTCCTTGAATGACCCTGGCCTCCATGGGTTTGTTGTCCCCTGTGATCGTCGTCTTCACCTCGTAACAATCCTTGCGGTTTTAGGGTTTAGGGTGGCTGCCCAGGGATGCTGCGAATCACATCGAAGGCTTGGCATGCTGCCCACTCGAGAGATGTGGGCTGGTGCCAGGCACTCTGACAAACATTGGTACAAGTGCTTCGCACTGGTTGCAAGTTAAAGTCGTAGTGGTAGTAGGTCGTTGTGGTGGTGACGGTGCTAGTAGTAGCAGAAGTAGTAGTAGTAGTAGTAGTAGTAATAGTAGTAGTAGTAGTAAGAAGAAGAAGTAGTGGTAGTAGTTGTAGTAGTAGTTATTAGTAATCGTAATAGTAATAGAAATAGTAGTAGTAGCAGTAGTAGTAATTAGTAGTAGAGTGAGTAGTAGAGTGGCAGAGTCGTAGAGTAGTGGAGTACGTGGAGTAGTGGAGTGGTGGAATAGTACATAGTAGAGTAGTGGAGTAGTGGGGGTAGTGGTAGTGGTCGTGGGGGTGGGAGCAGTGGTGGTGGCGGTAGTGGTAGTGGTGGTGGTAGTAGTGGTAGTAGTGGTAGTAGTGGCAGTGGTGGTAGTGGTGGTGGTGGTGGTGGTGGTGGTAGTAGCGGTGGTGCTGGTAGGAGTAGCAGTAGCTTTAGAAGTAGCAGTAGCAGTAGCAGTAGAAGCAGCAGCAGTGGTAGTGGTGATGGTAGTAGTGTTAGTAGTCGCCGTCGTCGTGTGAGTAATTAGTGTTGTAGTCGAGGTAGCAGTGGTGGTCGTGGTCGTGGTCGTGGTGGTGGTGGTGGGTGGGGGCGGCGGTGGCGGTGGCTGCGGTGGCAGTGTAGTAGGAGTGGCAGTAGTAGTCGTCGTCATCGTCGTAGCAGTGGCAGTAGCAGTAGCAGTCGTCGTCGTGGTGGTCGTGGTAGTAGTAGCTGTTGCTGTTGCTGCTGCTGCTGTTGTAGCACAGTAGCAGCATCCGTAGTCGTAGAGAGAAGAGGGGGAGGAGCAACTACCAGTAGGAGGAGTAGGGAATGCGTGGTACGGATAGTCAATGAGAGGTGAGCGATTAGGGGTCTCCTTTGAGACCTCTTGCTGCAGTGCTTTCTTCGGAGATTCATTATATAAAACAGGAGAAGTCCAGTAGGGACTCCGCTTTGAGTGAGACCTGCTGTGCTGCAGTTCCGGCCGATTTGATGGTGTTTCTTTCTGATGGTCCTTCTCTAAATTTGGGCCATAGTTTCCATAGAACTGAGACTACCTAAAATTGACCCTAAATCATTACACCTCGACTGGAGCACTGACTCAGAAAATCATTGCCCTGTCCGGAGCGAAGCCTGTTCTCCGAACGAAGCACATCCGATCACTATGGGGGCCTTAATAAATAGAACAGGGCTGTGGGGCCCATTATACTACAGTTATAATAAGGAATCCCCAAAAATAGTATTGGTAATTATTTAGGCCCCTATAGTACATGGGGCGTTTGCCCCTCGACAAAGCAACACATCTCTCAAATGCTCTAGCATGCCGTGTCGATGAAGCAGGCGCTTCTCACGCTGACGAATTACGATGCGGCTAGCATCGATGCTGCCAGCATACAGCAAAGTGCATGCATGCAGGCCAAGCACTGAAAATTGTCTCAATCTGCGGCTACATCTCCAAGTAGCAGTCCGCAAGCGCCAGGGAAGACACTCTCTGACATTCGGATGGGTCCCCGTCCAACCCCATCTGCAAGTAGCTCGGGATTGATAGCATTCGGGCGAAGTCGGCGACGGTGCGCTTCTTGCAATTCTGCAGGTCTGTCCTTGCACCGGCCGATTAATCGGAATAATCAGTGTCAGTACTATCCCATGATGGTCCGTCACATAACATGTAATACCATAGGGGCCTTAATAATTAGAATAGGGTTTGGGATGCATTATACCATACTGACCATAAGGATCCCCCGAAATAGTTTGTTTTATTGTTTAAGCCCTTTGTTTAAGTTCGTCCTTGCACCGGCCGAAATCAGGGTTGCAGCAGCTTCCCACTGGGTCGTACGAATAGCCTGCATGAGCGGCGTGCTGCCGTGCTGGTGCTGGGAATTTTCCTCATGAGCTGGGAGTTTCCAAAAATCGGGGACCCTAATATAGTACCCTAAATAGCAGGATCCTTATACTATCCTTATTATAAAAATAAGGTTCCCCTAGTTTTCGGAAACTCCCAGCTAGTTGCCCAGCTTACAGGCCAACAAGCATGTTAAGGCCGTTACACCCTTCTGCCTGAACATCTAGCACCTGACAAACGCTAATATGGAACCCTGAGCAGTAGACCGACCCCTAAACCTGTAAACTCGATAACCCCAAAAGCCCGTGCATAGCCCTTCTAGCAAAGCTGACCCTTTCAAGAACTCCGTCCTCATAATGTGCAACCCTTGTAGAGATTCTAGACTAGAGTCCCTTGCAAAAAGAGCTCCTTATTTGGAACCTGCAGAGTTTCGGATAGGCACGTCACCCGCCCCAGGCGGTGCTGCAGGGACTTCGTGGCAAAGAGCAGCCGCCCAAGGGTCCGGTACTCACGCGATACCTGGCGGCGCTTCTAGGGCCCGGGCCAAAGTACAATAAACTTGCAAAAACAGTAGATGTGCATGTGAGTGTTTATGTATATAAGTACAAACACCAAGATATACGCATCTAATTACATATATACATATATGTATATATATGTACATATGTATATATCCCTCTCTCTTTGCATGTTTGCACAGGGTGGACTGCCTAAGGGGTCTGAACGATACTGTGCCAAAAACGAAGAAGTGTATGTTCAGCACCCCGGTGCCTTGAGCCGGAAGTTGATGTCCGCACGAACCTCGATCAAGCGATGCACCATCTCTGCGGACCCACCGCGAAAGTTCACCGCAGCCCAAAGCGTCCGCGATAGCTCCAGCTGATCCGGTTGGCATTGCCTCAGAAGCTCCTCCACTGCTTGGATTGCCCCATAACTGGCAACTGTCTGCAAGGGGGTATATCCAATAACGCCCTGCGCCAGCGGGCGGCCACCGGCGGCACAAAGCAGTCGGATGCCTTCCGCGTTGTCCCTAGGCCCCGCAAAGTGCATGGCGGCGATGAGGCCACCATCTAGCTGGGCCCGGGCTTCAAGGAGCATCTTGGTGGCTTTCCTGGGTTCTTGTTAAGGAATTGAATTTAAGTTACCATAACAGGGATCTATAGTAAATAATATGGGTTCAACATTATAGTAACTTGAATTAAATCCTTTAACAAGAACCCAGTTTCTGGTGCTTGAAATAGACGACCATGTCAAGGGCCGACATCCAGAGAGGAAAGCCCAAGGTCGGTTCATCCTTGGAGGTGCGACAATTCACATCGGCTCCTTCCTCCAGCAAAGCCCGGAGCAGCTCAGTGTCCCCAGAGAGCGCTGCATAGTGCAAGGGCCGCCAGCCTGCGCCATCCACTTCGCCACATCGCTGGAAGCCGTTCTGATGCAGGAACTCTGCCAACCTGTCGCAACCGGCGGCTCTATCAGCATCGTGTTTTGGCAGGAAGCCCGCAATCGGTTCCACCTCCAGCCCGCGCAGGTGCACAGTTTGGAGGCTGAAATGACGCCGGAATCCGGGCAGATCGCCAGCTTGGAGGCCATGCTTCAGCTTCTGCAGCACGATGTTGCGCATTACCGGAGCTAGTGCCTGCCTATCCTCCGGAAATGCAAATTCGCCTTTCCCTACGGATCCACTCACAAAAGATATTGAGGTGCCAACAACTTCCATGGTCGTTCCGCCCCGAACAAGAACCCAGCTGTTGTCTCTGGAAAGTTCACGTGCCGCGCGCTCGATCCGGCACCAGCCCCGTCGTCCCCACGTCGTCATCGAAAGCACCTTGGCCTCCGAGGGTCGGACATAAAGCCAGGAAGAATTGGCATCTGGCGATGTAGGCCGGGATGCTGCTGATGGCACTTGCCTGCTCGCTCCCAACCTCTTCGCCAAAGGAATTCTTGCCCGCCAGCGCAAAGGAATTCTTGCCCTCCAGCTGCGGACAGGAGAAGTAGTCATACCTGAAGCCCAAAAGACCTACCTTTTGAGGGAACTGACTATATATAAACACCATAATAATATACCCCAAAAAGGTAGGGCTTTTCGGCTACAGGTACCATAGGAATAAGGCATCCTTCTGAAAGTCTTGCAGGGAAAGGGGTTTGGCCGTGGGGACGACAGACTCCGTAGCGGAGTCCAGTGGCAACGAGCCACGCCCTGCCAGGAGTCGTTCAATCGCATCCTGTAGGATGCGCATTTGCTTGAAATCCTGGGCTCTTGTTAAGGAAAGACTTAAGTTGCTGACTCAGTATCTTATCGTAAGGCGTAAAGAAAGGAGTTTCCGTATCATGGTAACCTAGACCGAGCTCCTTAAAAAGAACCCAGAAGCAGGATCAGGATGGAATTCGGACAGCCATTGATGTGACACGAAGGCCGCTTTCCCGATGTTGCTGCTGAAGACGACCAACTCGCCCCGAGCCTGCCGCAAGACTAGCCTCATCAGAATTCCGTGGCGAACCCCCTAAGCCCTAAAACCCCCTCGGCAGCTGCAGCTGAAGCACAGGGCCTGCTGTTGGTCAAGCAATCCGACGCCCCTCCCTTGACCACACAAAAGCTTGACTAATATAGGGGCCTAAATAATACTACCAATCCGAGTTGGGGGGTTCCTATAGTACTTCTATTTTATTCCTTGCAGGCGGCCATAGTATTTTTTAAAGTGCTTCCGGGAGCACTGTTTCCCAGTGGAAATTTCCCAGATTACGGATCTGCGAAAAGCAGATCACCTGCGTTTCAGGATCTGCACATGCCGGGTCAGCCGTCTTTGTTCGCCCAGACGCAAGTCCGTATTAAGGCCCCTATATAGCAGCTTCGTCATATTCAAAGCCTTCTCTTGTCCTCCATCGCGACACCGACCTTTCCGGCCTTGAACCACCTATCGAAGCTCCTTTACACCCTTATCAGAACTTGAGCCCCCAACGTCTACAACCCTCCCCAAAGCTATCCAAAGCTGTTCCAAATTCCCCTATCCGATCTTTCCAGCCTTCAGCTTTTCGTGTGGCTCGACTTCCGTCATCTTCAGCAGCAGCTCTGCGGCGACCGTGTACATGGGAAATTGCATCGGAACAGCCTCGGTGTGAATGTCTGGCCTTATAAAGATCTCAAAGATAAACAAAGTCTGGGTGTAATAAAGGGGCCTTCATAATAAGAATATTATACTATAATTAGAATAAGGAACCCCCAAAATCGTATTTGGAATGTTTGGCCTTATAAAGATCTCAAAGATTCAAAATCACCTGGGTGTGGGGTTTCATCCAGCGGTTTGTTTGAGAGAAGCTGCGGTAATCGAAGTGGTACATCGCTGGTGTTGTCTTGCATAGTCAGATGGCAGGAAGGCTAAGTGTCATTAGGGCCCCATAGTCTCATTGAGAAGGCTTTGTGAGTGTTGAAGTAGTGCTGACAAGAGCTGTATGGACGGCTAAATTAGGCTGTTTCGGTGCTTACACGCGAACACGCCAGGCGAGGTTCTTGGTGCATGGTCGGTTGCAGGTGAAACCTAAGTTCGATTCTGGTCAACAAACAGTCAATAGGAGTGAGGTGTGAAGATTACCACAACCACACCGTGAAGAGTAATCCAATCAGGAAGTGGCATTTTCAAAAGAATTCTACACCACTTCAACTCTTCAACCAACAACCTTTCAGAGCCAAAGCCTTTAAGCTCAAAACGCCCTCGTTCCTAAATCCGACCCCACCGCGAGAAAAACACCCAGAACACCGAGCCCATGTCTCCAAAACAGTTTCGATTTAGGGTAAAGAATATCTTCAAGACAAAGGGTTGCAGGACCCACTGGGATCAGTTAGCTGTGATGGCAGACAAATGCTGCAGAAGGCCAGGTAAAGATCTGATGTTTCGACAACTCTTGGACAACCCACATCGAGGATAGTAGGATAGTGTGAGAGATACATACGCCCGGCCGAGGACTAATGCGGTTTGTTGCATTCGGGTGATGCTGTCCTTATTGAGACGAACATGTAGTCGTACTAGTTCCTAGTGGTATTTCTTGAATGTGTCGCGTAGCATCCACATCATCTGCCAGCGATCTGGCATAGAGCTCCAAACGCGTCGGAGACTTCGCCCCCGAGACACAGGAGAACATTAGCTAGGGGTCCTCTGAGACCTGAGTGCCCGGTGGGTTGTCCTTTTCGAAACAACCGAAGCTGCAGTGCTTAACATGGGTTTAGGGTTTAGGGCTTTAGGGGTCTAGGGGTTGAGGGTTTAGGGTTTGCAAGGGTTTAGGGTTTCGGGTTTAGGGACATGGGAATGCAATGAATAAGGTGCAGCAATCGTCTGCATTTGGGATCTTTTTCAAAAGGTGACGGGTCGTTGATACAGAGCCGAGGGCTTCCCCAAAAAGGATCCCTAATGTTCAGAAACCCGGAATATTTCTATCCAGGATTCATCTAATTTAGAAGCACGCCCTACATCCTAAACCCATGAACGCTCAGGCCGAAAAACCACACTCCCCCAAACCCTGCCCTAAACCCTAAACCCTAAACAATGACCCTTACAAGGACAACCCCCAGCCAGTCTCAAAAACGCGAAAACTTAAAATCATGCGCTGCTCCTTGGCTAGTCCTGATCGGTTTTGATTTGAGCCGAAAGACCATGCAAACCAAACTGCCTCATGTAGGTTTTAGGGGTTTAGAGTGTAGGGATTCGTAGGGGTTCGGGTTGAGAGCATGAGGGAAGTTGAGAGTTTAGAGTGAGTAGGAGGTATGCGGTTCACTATCCACCCTTGTGATACGGAGCAGGTTGACGTCGACTACATTTACATTTACATTCACTTTTGGTTTGAGGGTATGGGCCAGGGTTGAGGGTTTAGACTGAACCACTATCATTTTTAGCACCATGGGTCCTCCGAGAAACCCGAGGGCCCAAACCCGGACCACAACTGGGTTTCGGGGTATGTAGAAACATTCGGAGCCTCATAACAGAACAAAACTCTTCCCCAACTTGCGACCTAGTCGGTAGCCCCATAAAGAGAACTAAACGCAGAAACTTTGGCCCTGCAAACCGCACACATCCGCACACCATATCCTGCGACCTTACACCCTGAACCCAAGGACCTGTAAACTTTGAGACCTTATAAAAACTGCCCTTTCAAAAGGAAATACACGGTATCACAACAATCTCTATGAATGCTCCATGAATGGGCTAAGTAAATCTAGTTCTCTGCTATTTCTCCTACGCCAGCCGCTAGCCAGAAAAAGAGCACGAAACCGGTGTGGTCCTGCACTCCGTTCGGGAATCTCACAGCGACATCGTAGAACTCGAACTGCTCCTCCTCGTCGTTCAGCCACTTCACCANAAAAGAGCACGAAACCGGTGTGGTCCTGCACTCCGTTCGGGAATCTCACAGCGACATCGTAGAACTCGAACTGCTCCTCCTCGTCGTTCAGCCACTTCACCACTACCTCGTCGTCGAAGGTTGAGGCTTGGTTCCCCGAGTCTTACCTTGGGGATGGGGTTTCGAATTCGGCGTCAAAACTGCAAAGCTCCTGCTGTTGACGATAGCATGTTTATCCAGCACCAAAGTCTGCAAGGTTGGCAAATTCATGCCAAGTGCGTTCATGGGAAATCCCGTTCGCTTTGAGGCTTGGGGTTTTAGTCGAGCTCTGCAGATTACTTAAAACATTCCGAAGACGGCTCCATAATTTTGGGACCTTAGTAATTACCTATACTATTTCGGGGGTTCCTTGCTCTGATTATAGTATAACGGTCCCCAAAACCGTATTCTAAGCTATATAAGGCCCCTTTTTTACATGTTGGGGGTTTGGACTCCTAGAGGGCTTGCTGGCTTAGGGTTTTTTTAAGCGCCTTTTTCCACCTGCCCAAACTGGTTTAAGCAACGTAGAAAGCCGTCGACGACTAGGCGAGTTGGACGCCATCGTTCTACCCTTGCGTGTTCATGCCCCCGTTCATCGCCACAAGCTGGAGCTCCAAGAACTCGCGTACATCAGGACCATAAACCCTTTGCACTTCGTCAATGGTAATAGCTCCCTGTTGCCACTGTTGGAATAGCGAGTCGATCTGTGGCATACTGAGGTCTGTGACGCCATAGGTGACCGGAACCTCCAGGCACTGGTCTGAGGTCTGGCCCACCCCTAACCCTGACCCTGACCTTGGAGAGCGATCCCTGAGCGTATCCCCAGCTGTAGCAGGCTGCGTGTTCACAAGTTCCTCCCGGTGCACCAGTGACGCTGTGATTTGTACTGTCGCCCCTGCTTGCTGTAGAGGAACCCAGAGGGTATGCGCTGTCCGTGGCATATCTCCACTTCCACTTGCAACCTCCAGCTGCAGGAAGGTTCTCTTTCTTGTTGGCGGGGCCTGCATTTCTCTCCTTAGTTGCCTATCCTCCCAAGCCTGGTACTCGCTTGCAGAAAGCTCAGCAAGTCTTCCCTCGTCCTCCAACCACTGATCAGCCAGGCGACTTGTTTCTTCCGCTTCCTCCTCCATTGCCACCTGCTCCGCCTGTTCGGCCACCATATGTAACTGAGCTTCCTCCTGCCTGTCGAGTCGTTCTTCTTCAATGAGGCCATCCAGATCCCTCGAGTTGGCCCTGTGAGTGCGAAGGCTGTGGCTGATCTCCGGTACCACATCCGAGTCGGACTCATCCGGTAGTGGCCGCATAAAGAGGACCGGCATTGGGTCACCCTGAGGCATAGGCAGGTTTCTGGCTTTGTTCGATCCTGGGTGCGTGGGCAGGAACAGGGAGATGCGCTTGTACCACACAGAACACCATGTTTCGTCATGCTCCAGGTAGCAATCTTCCTCACAAGTGCTTTCCATCGCAGCCACCAGCACAGCCAAGAGCTGGCCAACTCGGCCATGCATATGGCCCAAGCACTTGCCGGACTGGCTGTCAGTGCAGCGATAATCCAGCCATTTCCTGAGGATCTTGGAGTTCGCTCGTCTGTTTCCACTTCCCAGCGATTCCAGAGACGCCCGAAGATCTAACAGGAATTCCGACCAGTCCCTGTCAGTCGTGACGAGGGTTGTCTGCATTAAGTTGGCCGAATCATCTTCTTCCCGGTTCCAGTGCGGTCTGTTCGCTTCCTCCGCCAGGGCCTCCTCAATGACTATCCCGATGGTCCGGAGGAGTCTCCCCACCACTCCCTGGAAAGCACCAAGGTGAGTCTGTCCCTGGCATTGTATCCCAACAGCGTCCCAACCACACTGTTGCGAGTGAACTGGCCAACGACAATACAATTCCAGGATCTGCATCAACTTCTTCCTCCTCTGCCAGGCCCAGCAGCACAGACCATACGTCCGCTGCCTCATCCAGTGTGAGCGGGGGTTCCGGCTCCGCTGGTCGGTCTGTGGAGGACGATGCTCCTGTAGTTGCCTCACTCGGCTTAGGGTTTAGGGTTTAGGGTTTCAGGGCTTTCGGCAGATCGCTGCCGGATGCCGTGCCACCTGCAGAGAAGAACAGTCCAAGAGCAAAATCGAAGCTACGGGGCTTACATGTCGAACCCTAAACCCTGCACCCTACATGTAGACCCCAACAGGCAGCATCCTTGGAAAAGGTAGGCGAAAGGGCATTGGCCTTATAAACAGAAGCAATTAATCGAAACGAATCTGATTTAGCGGCTCCCTGTTTAAATGTGGGGCGTCGGTGGTACAGCCGAACCCAAATCTTCGAACTCGAGGCACGAGGGACATTCCTTCCAATCAGGGAAAAGTCAGGCAGACGCTACTCGTCTTGCCATATTTAGTTGAGTTTTCCTAGTTTTTGTTTCCCAAACCGTAGACACTCGAAGGCGGTAAACTCGAGGCTCTAACCCTGATTCCTGAGACTGCTAGGGCCCAAATAAACCGGAGCCCCACAGCCCCAGACATCCCCAGTGCCACGTCCGCTTGGATCTTTATTCAAGCCAGTTTGCACTTGGTTGATCCGCGTACTTCCGCTTGAGGTATTGGAAGACCTGAGTTTAGGGTTCATGCAGGGTTTACTGACTGTCGAAAGTACTGCGAGACCAAATGTGCAGCC
This sequence comes from Symbiodinium sp. clade A Y106, assembly GCA_003297005.1. Taxonomy (NCBI): domain Eukaryota; class Dinophyceae; order Suessiales; family Symbiodiniaceae; genus Symbiodinium; species Symbiodinium sp. clade A. Next base: position 158,326 of record BGNK01000029.1, on the reverse strand, counting down.
AGCCTTCATTTCCAGAAGCCTAAAAGCACTTCACCACAGCATGATCCCTCCTGCTGAGACGCGCGTTGTAAGCTTTCTGGCATTCTGACACCTCATACTAAGTCATACTACGTAGTATCAGAGCAAACACACTAGTACTAGTGCTCACACTCAGCAGTACACCGTGGAACTGACCAGAGTTTTGCAACTAAGCCTCGGACATATACCGGAAGCCAGCGAAGACCGATCCCGAAAACGGCGTACCCAACACGTAAGAGATTCTCCGAAAACATCTCTCCCTGCCCCTCCACGGACATGTGCGCATAATAGCAACTCAATACCTGAGATATGAATAGATACATGTCAGGATAACATGTATTGACCGATCCAACTATACAGATGCAAACATGTGGTAGTGTTCATAACATAACTAAGAGGACATAATGCACACACGCACACACACACACGAGCACACCCAGGCTGCAAACATATAGATGCATGACTAGATGCCAAAACTCAACACATCAAGTTGCTTGATCTGAGTATGCATGACAAGGTACGTCGCCATACTCAAAATTATGTTTTTGTAGCAGCATTACGTAATTGTAGTATAGCTTTACTCGAATGTATCTTATAGCTTGCCAGGCTATGTAGTTGAGGAGATGTTCTGCTACCCAATACTGTACTCTACTACTGTATATTGTGCTATTTCCAAGCTGTGGTCTATGTACTATAACATGTTGAAAAACTTTAGAACCAAACAATATAAAGTCTGACTTTCCGAGCTGCAATTCCCGACCATGCAAGTAGCCCCATAAGCCCATAAGACCAGGGTTTAGTCATGAGGTTTTCGGGGCTCTGCGAAGGGAATCTGTTGAGTTCAAGCCAGGAGATATCTGAGCTACCGACCCAGCGTTCGCCCCAACTCGCCTCGGCTGCCCCATGCTCGGGCTTAGGATTTGGGGTCTGGAGCCCTCCGCCCCATCCCTACAAACAATACAGGCCATGTGGCCACTTGTCGTTCATCTTCCTCACAAAGACGCCCTTCAGGGTTTTTGGAGTGTGGTGTCGGTACGCTCATTGGACCCGGAGGTGGAGCCTTTGTAAGGGACTCTACTATGAAAAATCTTTCTGCACTATCAAATACTATGTATAATGTATAACTGTACACACAAGCACTAAATGGTTGCCGGAGTTCCGTCTTAGATGATGTCTTTTCCTTGGGGAGGGGTATGTGAAGGTTCCGTGCCCAGTAAGAGCCCGAGGTGCACCTTCCTGACACGCAAAATGACCCAGAAGCCCAAATTCCAGCCCTGTGGCCCCAAACGTGACAGAAAGCCCCAAGCCTTGTAGATCTGTATAGGACCTACATCTCGGACCGCTCTAACCGGAAGATGACCTCAAGCTCAAGACCCACACAGACAGCCCAAGACCAAAGCAGCAAATTTCGCGCCTCCCTCCAACTTGACTTTTAATTTCCAAGAGCATGAAACACTGGAGCCTTCAGACCAATAAACCTGATGTAGGAACCTGATTAAGAAACCTTGGGCTTTTATTAGGGTTCCTTGTATGAATCCTACTATCTTGGGGTTATAGGGCCAGGGTTTGTTAATCAGGTTCCTACATTACCCTGGCTCCTCGCGTTGGCACTGCGAAGCCAACGGGAGGAACGTCCAACAGGGCATCGGAATCCACGTCCAAGTACCTGAAGTGTCTCAAGCTACTCGGCTGTTCAAGATCCGAAGCCTTGAGCCTCTGGCTCAAACTTTGGGGTTCAGAGTCTCTCCTGACAACACTTATACCTTCGAACCTACTCATGCTGTGTGGCTTACCAGCAAATGAGAGGTCTTGAGTTGCGTCATCGTGATTGCTCCGTCACCCTCCTCATCAGCATCCTCTTAATTATCAGCAGCAACAAGTTCATCCCGTCAGCATCCTGAAGAAGAATTGCCTGTGTTTCTGGGGAACACTCTAATGGAAGTCCTCACTTGACCACGGCGACCATCCTCATCATCAGCTTCATGCATGCCCCGCCATCACATGTGCTTCTGCTGTACTGTGCAGTTCTGCCCAATGACTACCACAAGGCACGGTACATGTCAGTAGTGCTCACAATAGCATCGATGTCTTTAGAAGGGGTCGTAGCAGTAATCGCAGGGTCGGAGGTGGTCGAGATGCTACAAGGCAGAAGAAACAATAGCGGTAATGTTACGGTCATTATATTAAAGGGGGTGACAATTAAAATATTCCCCGGGCCGGACTTTCCGGGCGCAAGAGGAGTTTTAATTGCGTAGCCAGTTTGCCCAGATTCTTTATGCTAGAGGGGGGTGACAATAATAAACCCGGTGACAATTAAAATATTCCGGGCCCGAAATCCGAAAAAAAGTTAGAATCCAGGCTGTAGCTTTTGCTACTACTACTATTATTACTACTACTACTACTATACTACTACTACTACTACTACTACTACTACTACTACTATACTACTACTACTACTACTACTGCTACTACTGCTACTATTACTACTAGTACTACTATTACTACTGGTAGTACAATCCACGGACACGGCCAGAGGTTTATTATTGCCACCCTGGCCCCAGACCCTGCCCCAAGAGACCCCCGCGCAAAACAACTTGGGGGGNGGTGGGGGGAGGGGGGGGGGGCTATTATAATGACCGGGACATTAGAGGCAGTGCTTGCTGTAGTAATCGTGTCATCTGTACTGGTGCTTATCGTAGAAGCAGCAGTACCCGAAACCCAAGCGAAAGCCGCAAAAGCCGAACCACGTCCTGATTCAATGTTCATCTTCTACAGGCTGTAACTTGATGCGGGTAAAAAAGTATTAGAACTTCAAACAAAACAACAGGGTTGAATGAGGCTCACTGAGACTTCAACTTTTGCAGACCAAACCTGGGAATTTCGGACCAAAGCGACTGCAGCAGAGACAGCTGCACGTGATGGGCGAGGCGCTCCTGAAAAAGAAGAAGTAGGGTTGAGGTCATTTGGTTGTTGAACAACCCTCTTCTCGCTGAAGGGGTTTTGAGGTTTAGGGAAAATCGAGACTGAGGCTCTGGTTGCGAGCCTGCCGAAACCCTCTACTCGATACACCCTGAAAACAAGCTGTCCCCGAACACTACGCCCCTGAACCTATAAGCCCGACTATCAGGCCTAGATCCTAAACACCTCACCCGAGCCGATTCTCTTCCGCGCCATTGGGTCTGCAGCTTTCAAGGTTTATATACCCTAACCCCTGGATCCCCGACCGGACCACTGTCCTGGGTCTCAAGCAAAGCTGCATCAGTAGCTGAGATAATACTGGGGGCCTTAATCCTTGAGATAAGGAATCCCATGCTTGTCCGTTCTAACGGGTCTACAAGAGGAAAGCGGCTCCATACTTCGAAATATTTGGTCTTGGGGGATCTTATGAAGTCTGTCTTTATACTAAGGAGCCCCTATTTAGGATAAGGATTTAAGGAGCCCTTAAGGATTAGGATTTAAGGAGCCCTTTAGGATAAGGGGTTTAGGGTTTAGGGCCGAAGGTAACTCTAAGCCAGAAGGCCCACCACCGCTTGTCTAAGGTTTTGCTGATCCCGACTCACAGAAGCTGTTTTTGTTTAGGGTTTTTTACAGGAAGACCACGAGACCCCAGTGCCAGATATGTAGACAATCTGTTGCTGTAAAATCCGGAATGATGAAACTCATGACTTGTAAGGTGTACTCCCCTGTACTCTCGGGCACTGGGCTTTACCGAATAAACGCACTAGTAGTTCGCCAAACCCCTCAACCCGTAATCCGGACGCGCACTCACAAACCTTCAAGCCTTAAACCCCTCATCCCTAAACCCCAGCACCCTGAACCCAAAAACCCTCAAGCCTAAAACCCTGAAGCCTCTGAACATCTCTGAGCCTGCCCCACAAAAAACAACGTATAATGGCCGAACACCGTACAAACTGCAAACAACTCCTCTAGGTAAGTAAGCTTAGTCTCAGCCAAAAATTTCCAAGATAGAACTGGAAATATAAGCGTCTACACATATAACATATATGTGCATAAATATATATATATATATAGAGAGAGAGAGAGAGAGTATAAACATGAGTACATGATTACATGAATGGATGTATGTATGTACGCAGGCCGGCATGTACAGTCATGTATTTGATCCTACAACCCCTTTTCCACAGGCTTGCCGAGTTCACGCCAAGCCCTAAACCCTAAACCGTGTCACTAGAAGCCTCCGCCAGGGACCGCAAGCGCCCTGCGCACGATGCCAGTTCTCGGCCAGTCCGCGGCATTTTGGCCAAGTCTTCCAGCAGCGAGGCAGCCTTGAGGAACACCAAAGTCTTACTCGAGGGTTTAAATGGCTTGCGGTTTAAGATATAGGGCTTAATTTAGGGGTTAGGGGTTTTAGGGGTTTAGGGTTTAGGTTGTTAGGCTTTAGAGGCTTAGGGTTGAGGGTTTGTTTACAGTAGGCCTTAATTAGGGCAGATCGGGCTGAAGTCTTCTAGTTGCGTAAACTTCGGGTATTTTCCTTCGCAGTGTTTCTTGGATGTCTTCGAGCTGGAAATTTGTAGCGCAAGGTTTGAATGCTTGGGGTTTCGGATTCTGGGCTTAGAACTTCGGGGTGCTGGGGGATAGGGGTGCAGGGCGTAAGACAGGGTAATATACTGCTTGAAATTGTAAAGGCATGCCAACATCTTTCTGGGCGATAAGTGCGGGGCTTCTAGTTCAAGGTTTAAGGACAAAGCTGTAACCTCAAACTAAACGCCTTTCCAAAATCTGTATCTGAACCTCCAAAGGTAAAGCCAAGAATGCCAACAACACGAAGCTCTGCATCAAATAACTAGGATCTTGTTGTACGCAGGGCTCATAACGACACCACATGGGCCTGAGGGAGCCCAGATCGGAGATTCTCTCTAGACGTTTGATAGCCTAAAGCTTACAACTCAAACATGCTCAAACCCAAAACCCGAAAAGTCTAAAACCTGACACCACCAAGCTGGAAGAACGTAAGCCCCCGACCCGCATCTAATCCCAACGAAACCTAAACCTTGAAATCATAGAACCGACGGCATCCCTGCCTCCTCTGCAGCCCATGTCGCCGGCGCCGGCAGCCCGCCGGCAGGACGAGCACCCGACGCCTCCGACGTTGCTACGTAGCTCTTGGGCTCAACGGCTTTAATGTTTACAGGTTCCCTCAACCCCAAATGAGTATGGAAAAGGAAAGCTGAAGACATCGAAGCTCAGACAACACTTTGAGGCACCCCAGTATACAAGCCTGAATTATGACAAATATTCGTCCGGTTCATCATCATATTTATAGTACAAGGTAATTACCCCAGAACCCCATTGTATTATTCTTTAGGCTCCTATACTGCCTGGTACAAGAAATTCTCAAACAGTAGCTCACTGTCCCGCCTCATCTCGCTGCTTCAGCTGGTGCCCTGGTGCCGCCGACGGGCCAGAGGAAGACGAAGATGTATCTGATGGGTGTGACGGTTTAGGGTTTACCCATAGGCTCCATAGGAGTTCCTTTTTGGGATGACCTTTTAGGGTCCTAAATATGAACCCACAAAAAGGAACTACTATGGAGCCGATGGGTAGGGTTTCGGCGCTCACACTCGGACAATCCAGGCGAGGCATGTGGTTCGAGGTCTGATGAGTGAGACTTCTCTAGTGGGAATAAGCGAAGATAAGAATCAACAAATGAAACTTCCAACACATAAAGTAACTGTACCTGTGGCAGCCTCATCCCACCTAGGGTCCTACTTGATAATAAAACAGCATAGTGACCAATAGGACCCCAGGAAGCTTCAACTGCAGATCACTCTGAGGGTTGGGGTTATTGTAGGAGTGAGAGATACAATGAATAGGATCTAGCCACCGGGTTTGGTAGCAGGTATAAGTTCGTGATCTGGTGTGGGACATCAACTAGGAGGTCCCGTAAAATGGACGTTTTAGGAAATCGTGACCAACCATATTAGGCTGCTCTCTCTTTGTTGCACGGTGAAACTGCACCCTCTTGTCAACTAATTTGACACCAATTATGCAGGGTGCGAGGCTAAACATTGAATCCCCTTATACTACTACAGCCGTGAACCACTCTGCGAACCCTCACAAAACCAACCCAAACCCATCAACTCTGGTAACACCCTTAAACCCCAACTTCTGAAAAAAGTTGAACTAACACCTACGGAGTTCGGCCCATGCTCAGGCTCCAGCAGGGCGCACTTCTTGGCACAGAGCCAGCCACAGGGCGCGCTGGAGCCTACAGCGCTCTAGGTTTCAGGGTTTAGGGTTTAGGGTTTCAGGGTTTAGGGTTTAGGGTTTCAGGGGTTCATGACGGTTCGGTGGTGCTCTATAGAACTGACTGACGAGCTTCATAGAGCTTGTACCAAGCATGTATATCTTCATTGCAAGTTTTCGTAAGGTTTCAGGATTTAGGGTTCAGGGTTTGGGGTTTAAGTTCAGAGTCTACAGTGCAGCCTAAAGTTTGGGGACCTCAGTGTGTCGATCAGTTCTCAAAACTTACGGAATCACAGCTTTGAAGATGATTTCAGTGCATCGGGATCCAAGACTACGCCCTTGGAGAGCATTTATAGACTCTGTGAAGGAACCCTGAAACCTAAACCTTAAATCCTAAGCCCCTGAACCCCTAAACCCTAAACCCTACTGAGGATGCGCATTTTGTCATCAGACCAGGTTGAGCTACGTGGCAAGTCTGCTCTGGGCTCCAGCAGGACAGCAAGACCCAACTGTACAGAGAGGCCTTGATTATCCGAACAGGGTTCCTTCAAGGGTTCTTTTGAAGGGTCCGACAGGGTTTGTACAAGGGCTCCTAGTAAGGTTATACATAAGCCTGCACCATGAGGATGCTATCCGCAACACATGGCAAAAGCCACGGAAAGTGATACGCCACAAAACCTTCAACGACGACCAGCCTAAAGCTCGTGGCTTCGGCAGAGCAAGTCTGAAGAGGGTAATATGTTTGGGTTTAGGGTATAGGAGTTTAGGGTTTTCGTTTATTGCATGCTTTATCCCATGTTTTGGTCCTCGCTCCCGGACATCCCTTAGGCCTTCCTTCCCTACACTAAATCCCGAAATGAGAGCGCTAAAAGAGCCCTAGAAAGGCTACGAATACCTTCCGCACCCGAAGAAACACTACGATAACAGCCCCAGGGCATGGAAATTAGCAAAAAAGAAAAGAATCCTAAGGGTAAGCCTTCCTGATCTAGGAGCTCGTCGTCGTGCCTGGGTGCGAATGTCTGAAGACAACTATTTTCGCAAGCCAAAGGCGTAAACCCCTAAACCCTTCTAGAACCCCTTGTAGTAATCCGTATACGAACTGCTAAGACTTCTAATAATGATTCCTAAGGGAACCCAAAACCCTGAAGCCCCAACCCAGCCTCTTCTCGCTCCTCACTGTGGGTAGCCGCGGCTTCGATCCCGGCGGCGCGGTTCCGAGCCCACTGGGCCCAGGGGTCCTCCCATCTTCGGACGCGCTTGGAGGTGGTCCAGAAAAGGGTTTGGGGTTTAGGAAGGGCTCCAGAAAAGGGTTTAAGATGCATCTTCATACACATCACATCTCCTGCTTTTTCAGTGAGCCTGCAAAGCCGAACGCGACGTCCAAACTTGCAACATGCTGTGAAGTCGGGTGCGGAACCGCGAGAAGCGGCCGGACAACACCCCAGGACAAACCTTATAGAGGTGGAGGGCCCCCATCAGCGATGACCCGTAAGGAGCGCATAAGACGGAGACGCGGTGCCAAGAGACAAAACATAAAACACCGCAAGCTCTGCAACACGAAAAACAACATGCCCAAGCCTCACAGCACCTCGAAACCCTTCTGAAACAAACCGGTCTGCTGGTCACAAGCAGTTCCTCTTCTGCTTTTGCCCGTGTGGCTTTTGCAAGCTAGAACAGTCCATATTTCCCTTGCTTTAAGGAATATACACCTGAAGTAATACAAGGCTTCTTCGGTCCCGGCCCAGTGTCTCTATTCAAGAGGGCCCCATCTACACTACTATCATGAAATTAAGCCCCCCAAAGCCATTCTAATCATGGTGTTGAGGGGGGCCAGTTCCAGAATGGTAGTATCTTTGGACCCTCAGGGTAGGATACCTACGATACGGCGAGGAAAGGTACAGTAGCACCTACCGGATCGGGAGCCCTAAACCCAAAGCCCTACCTTGAACTACGAGAACATCAAAAAACGCTGGTAATTAGCAGTTTAGTGCACAAAAGTCTCTAAGCTATAGTGACCCAGCCACGTTCATGACGGCGTTGCCGTGAGAGCCACCTGTGTTCGAACAAAATGCATCTCTCCAATCACACCCCTCCTGGCACCTCGACGTTGAAGGTGGGTTGAGGGTTGAACCCTCGACCCTCAAGAACAGGTTGGGCGGGGCTGGACTGTAGAAGTGAGCATACCCCCGATTCCATGATCCCCTAAAGAAGGCACCCACCTGAGAACATGTTACGCACACGGTAAACTGCACCCCCGAAAACTTAAAACCCGAAGACCTACGGCCCGACACACCCTAGAATCCCAAATCCTACTTAAAGGGGTTTAGGGCTTCAAGGTTTAGGAGCCGTTGCTTGCGACTCCTCTTCCCCATCTTCAGCTGTCGCCGTATTTTCCTCACGCTCCTGCCGTAAGGAAGCTTCGGGGTGGACCCTTTAAAAGGCTCAGAAACGGGGCCATGGATCCCCCCATGCTGGACATCCGATACACGCCAGAACCCTGATAACGCCTCCTAGGGCTATACACCCGACAATCCTGCAACAGAGTGTACCACTAAATGGCAGTTTCCAAAACTAAGGGACCCTAATATATAGTTCCCTAAATAGTAGGATCCTCATTCTAGGACCCCAAAATAAGGTACCCCCAATTTTCGGAAACCCTAAACCCTTATAGAGCCCTTGAAAGGAACCCTATAAATAGTACCCTTATACTTACCCTTTTAAAGGAACCCTTCCGGTACCCGCCTAATTTTCGGAAACTCCTAAATCTGAAATGTCTTGAAGTCTATGCCAAAGCTCGGAGCTCCTGTAGACCCTCGGCACCCAGCCCTGAACCTTAAGCCAAACCTTAACCCAGAAGAACCTACCTTTTTAGGGTCCTTATTATGATTTCTTTATATAAGTCCTTAAAAAGGTAGGTTCTTCAGGGTTAAGGAAAACTCTTAAACCCTCAAACCCTAGAAACCTCTATGAACCGTACTACTGTATGTCTTATAGAACCCCCAAACTCCTAGACTCTCAAAGCCTACAAACCTCCACCCAAAGCGTATTACTATATGTCTTATAACCCCCAAACTCCCGCAAGGCCTGCTGCCCCAAGGATTCTCCAGTTGCTCTTCCCCGTTCCTGGAGCTGCCTGAATGGCTTTAGGTGTCTTCATTTCCGTAGGTTTAGGGTTTATGGTTTAGGGTGTAGGGTTTATGGTAGGCGTGGAAGCTTTTTGTAAAGTTCAGGGGCTAGGATTGCTACAGCTACAAGGGATACTATAAAGGTTTGCAATGGGGTTAGGGGCTTAGGATGTGAGAGTTGGGTCAGTGGGGTCTAGGGCTTGGGGTCCGGGTGTCGAGTTGTTGGCGGCTTCCGGTTTAATTAGGGTGGAGAGAAACACCTCGTTCTGGGTATAGGGTGTAAGGCATAAGCTTTAGGGTTTAGGGTGGAAGGAACTTCTTGCACTGTAACTTGTTGCTGAAGCCAACATTGCGATGCCACGAGGCAGTAACTCCCAATGACCTCGCGGTATGAACAACCGGGATATGCCCAGAAGACAGGCCGAAACCTGAAGCCCTTATGCTCACAAAATGTGTAGTTCTACCGGTTGAAGTCAGTCGCACACTAAACAACAGACTTCGTAAAAGTCTAACCCGAGAAACCTTACCCACGGATCTCCCAGCCCTCTTCCGTTGCGACTGGCACGTAACATGCTTGTACAACCTCATTTTAATAGAACCCTGGAGCACGGGGAGTTTGTTGCCAAGTCCTAGACATCTGACAAACCCTATAAGATTGCTCAAACCCATATAAGCAGCCTGTAACCTAATAAAGCCAATGATTCCCACCCCGTACCCTCTAAAGCAGAATAAATTTACAGCTCATTTGCAATTCGCGCTGTTCGCGAGCCGGCACATTGCAACAAGCCCGTGTTTAAGGCCGTGCACTGAAGCTTGAGAACTAGCCGTCGCAAATTAACGCAACCCTTCCCAACACCTTAAACCCTAAACCCTATAAAGCAGAATAAATCTAAAGCAACCCTTCCCAACCCATTTTTTTTGAACCCAGACTCTGCCAATCAGCTGGGAAGCAGCCCTTCCCAACCCTAAACCCTAAACCCTACAAAACAGAATAAATCTAAAGCAACCCTTCCCAAGCCTAAACCCTATCCAGCAGAAAAGAATCTAAAGCACCCCTAACTAGTAGGATCCTTATACTAAGGACCCCAAAATAAGGTACCCCTAAATTTTCGGAAACTCCAATATAATCTAAAGCAGCCCTTGCCAATGCCAGGAGACTTGGCGTGCCGTGCCACCTGACTCCAAAGATCCGCCGTCTCGCCAAGTTCGGCCCTGCAGGTTTCTGCTGGGGCGCTTTGGGCTTAGGGGTTTAGGGTTTAGGGTTCAGGGTTTAGGGATTAGGGTGTGCCGTGGAATAGCGCGTAGGCGATATTATCTTGCGACAGGGTTGTGTGGAGTGCATCGTACTGCGGCGAAGAGCTGTGAAAGCCTGTATACAGCAGGCTTTTCCTTTTATTTCCTTCCCACCCCACGCCGTATGAGGCGGCCAAGCCACCCAAACCTATTCCTTTTTTCGACGCTCACACTCGCACATGGCAGGCAAGGCTCCACATAGTCCGGCGTATTCCTTTTAGGGTTCAGGCCTAAACTGATTTTTTTGCATTGTGCCTGTCTTCCTCTCAGGGCAGGGCCGGGCTGAAGGGGGCCTTTTCGGGGGAGCCTAGACCGGTCAGGGCCTTGAGGGTGTGGAGCTTGGGGTTTAGGGTAATCCCTAAGGGTCCAAGTACCCAATTATCATATACTCTCAAAAATCGTAACCTACATAACTATTATCCCAAACCCGAGTACCTAATTCTTGGGTCCTTTGGACCCTTTGGGAATGACTTTCTCAAGGGACCGTAGGGCAAGCGAGCGTATTGGGTCGCTCTGCGCCATCGAGGTCCAGGGGCTTAAGCGCCGCCCACCCACTGAGCCTTGAGTTTAGAGTTTAGGGCACACTCATCTTCAAACCCGAAACCAAAGCAAGGCTCCCGCTCTAAGGTCTGTATCTGTATACTTTGACTACACGAACTGTTATAAACCAAAAGGGAACCTAGAAGCCCTCAGAACCCTCAAACTAAAGCTTGCACACCAAGCCGCTCCAATAGTTCGTTTTGGAAACACTCAAAAATTAAATATACAAAAACGAGAAAAGCATACTAATAACAACAATGGTAATAATAAGAAGAATAACACTACGAACAACAAAAATGACAGTAATAATCACCTAGTGCACCCTAGCACATATGGCAGCCCAGATGCGAGCCACGGAGTGCCGCCACCAAGGCCTGGCTAGGATCTGATCCGGACCTGTTGCTGCAGTCTTCGGCTCCGGTGCAGGGTTTGGGGCTTAGATCTTTTGAAACAAGGGATGTCACTTGAGGGGGTTGTTTAAGAATGAGGAGAGTGTTTTCGACATGGGGGGATCACCGGTGGGTGCCTTTATATCGTGGGTTCGTGACAACAGAGGATCAGGCGATTTGGGAACGTTATGCTTAACTAGAATGCACTTCTATTTATGCTGGGCTAGTACAGTAACCGACGGCTTGCCTAGCAAGCTAAGCTGCCAGATTAACACAGAATACCAAAAAGAAGCCATATAGTTACACGATGTTACAAGGTTCCGAAGGAGAACTATGTATGTAAACCCTTAATTTAGAAGCTGGACTGTATACACACTTAAACCCTGAAACCGTAGAACCTAAACTCCAAACCGTTTTTGGGGGACAGGCTGCAGTGCACATGCCCTCATGCCCAGCCTGCTGCACCTCACGTCCAGACTTCAGGCACCAAGTTTTACAGTATCGACTCATCGCGAATTTGCACGAAACCATAGGAACAACAATCAAAACCCCCAAACCCCTAAACCTAGAACCCCTTGAATAGAACCTAAAATCTAAGCCCTATAAACCGACGTGTCCCTTCCGAAGACTCTCTGCCCTGGGGTCCCGAGAAATGCTGTCAAGCTGCTCAGGGCTTCCGCCGGCATCGGAGCAAGAGGGAGGTTCCCCTGTAGGTAGGGTTTAGGGTTTAGGGTTTAGTTTGCTTCGCGCTTTTGTTGGTTTTCGGGGAAGGGGTGGGGGTGGCGTTAGTTTGGGGGGTCAGGGTTCAGGGTTTAGGCTTCGAAAACACTTTTTGCGGGACTAGACAAGGGTAGTCACCACCAGTTTACGAGTTTTGCAAGGGTTTCTGGAGTTTAGCGTATACTACCAGAACGTCGAATGGAGGTCGGGGATGAGTAGTGCTGGCGTTCTGTGTTTGTGTGCTTCTGCCACGTGGGCATGAGGCTATCAGGCTCCAACTTTCTGGCAGCTACTGCAATGTTTGGGTGATTGCGCTTGGGCGTCTATGGCGTTCAGATATCGAGAAAGGTCTATGGGAATTTCAGAGGTATGTTGTGTTTGCTTTATAGGTGAAGGGTTCAGACCGGCTTAGGCCGTTTGGGTAAAGAGACCTCCGGCCAATCGCTTAACCTTGCGTTGCCGCGCGCAAAGGTACGCAGCATCTTAACCCTGTCAAAGAGGCGCCCCACGCCGCGCTCAACCATTGGAGATGGCTTGCTAATTACGCGTTTTACAATTAAATTTTACAAACCTCACTACCCTGAAGCTCTACTATACATCTTATATGGAACCAACCTGGACCCTCCTTCTACCATCTTTTAGACCCTAAATACCTATTGTTTGGGACCAGATACCCTTATTTGAGGGTGCAAGGAGGGTCCTGGAAAGCGCGAATCCGGACTGAAGGCTTGAACTTCCGACCTCCGCGGTCCTCGTAAAGGACCGGAGGCCATCCCACCGCCTTCGGCACGCTGGGCATCTGCCTCTGGGAACCAACGGGCTCTCAAGGATTACGGTTAAAAGCAAGCAAAGGTAACAGGAGCATTTATAATACCCGGGTAGAGGCCACAGGTCTAAGGTTTAAAGATAGCAATTTTAGGAATTAGGATTTGTGGAACGGGACAAGCTTCTGGACCACTTTAACTTGAAACACAAGGGACCAAACGGTTTTCCAGAACTTTCGTGCTCTTGTTAAAGCTTCTGTTGCACCCCGTAGCGGCACCTTACCAAAACCGGTCTGGGGCCAGAAGCCCCGCGAACGTCCCAAAACACCGAAAACATCTTGAAGCTGAAAAACCCACTACCTAATGTGGGAACCTGAGTAAGAAACCCTGGGCCTATAACCCCCAAACCAGTAGGATCCATATAATATAAGGAACCCTAATAAAGCCCAAGGTTTCTTTATCAGGTTCCTACATTACATCCGAATAGAATTTCAACATGCCAGACCATAGATAGCCATTAAAGCCCTAAATTCAAATGGAAGACTTTGTCACAACTCCATCCAATACTTCAAAGCTCTACTTCGAAACCCTACTTTAACACCCAGAAGAAACGGAAAAAGGAAATCCTAAGCCCCAAACCCTAAAACCTAGACCCTAATCCGAGAACCAGGACATAAACCCTAAACCCTATAGTACAAGCCAGAAAGTTGGAACATCATTATCTGGTGCCCTAAGGGTAAAGTATAGGAGATCCCAGCACTAATCATCCTAAACCAATGTTCCAACTTTCTGGGGTTCACTATACTTCAAATCTAACCCTGGCTTTGAGTTTGAATCCCCGGGCCTGGGCACTCTTCACTAGCGCGGAGGGGCCGGAGCCCAAGGCGAAGACATTGGGCGCCGAGGCGACTGCGGAGCTCGGGCATAAGGGTTTTTTTGCTTAGGATTTAGGGTGTAGGATGTTGGGTGTAGAATTGAGGGTGTAGGTTTCTTATTTGAGGATTTAGGGGTTTGGGTTTTAGGGTTTAGGGTTTTAGGGTCTAGGGCGGTCTAGGGGTTACTTTGTAGGGTTTCGGCTCGCAGGCTCGCACAACGCAGGCGGGGCTTCATGAGGTCTGCCGTAGGGTTTAGGAAGTAGGGCTTAGGGCTTAAAAACTGCTCCCCTATAGTCTCCAGTACCTTTTGTTGTCGGGTTTAAAGTTTAAAGGGCTTCCTGGCTTCCCTAGAGTCCCCACTGGACTTCCTTCCTTTTGGTTACCATGTTATCTACTGTTAGATCCGAACCTGGTTACTCGAGAACAAGGAACTACAAGGGAGGCTACAAGCACACTGCACACTTGTAGTCTGTAAGCTTGTTGGCAATGTCAGTCTCACCATGTACTACTCATCTCTGCTAAAACGTGTAGATGGTCTCAACCGTATCAACTTTGCTTGTTGGGCCAAACGATCTTATTCCTAGTTGTAGACCATGGGGGATGGTCCTTCCGCGAGATGGGTGCATGGGTTGCGCGTTTCAAAGGGCTTTATCAGGGGGCTAGGCTTCTAAGGGCAGGGCCTTGGTTCAAGAGGTTGGGCATGGGCTCGCTATGTTACATGGCGCGAGAAGATGCCAAACGAATGTTTGTCCGACCCCAAAGTCCCGTAATACAAAAGCCGAGACCCTATCTACATACATACGTACATACGTGTGTATTCATATAACGACTCCCAAGCCTCAGTCACTCTTGAACATTAAATCTTTCAAAACACTGGCAACAACCACTTTCTGGAGGTGCCTCGCTCAGCTTCACCAGGCTTTGCCGGCCGCCTACTGGCGACGGTCTTGGACTCCACTTCCTCAGACAAGGACTTAGGAACGGGTTTGGGATTTAGAGTTGACATGAGTTTGGCGTTGAATCGGTGATTTAGTGTTTTTCTTTGTTTCGGGTTAGGGGACTTGGCCAGGATATGCCTCATCAGCGCAAGTGCTACTCACGGGATCAGGGGACTAAGTGTGTAGGTGTTGGGTCATGTTCAGGACAAGTCAAGTGAGCTAGAACCCGACTTCGTAAGTTCCCTGACCCTGGAAGTAGTTTACCGGGTGTATAAGCCAGTATAAGCCACACACGACATGAAAACTACGGGGTTTCGGTGGGGGGGAAGGCCGGGGGGGGGGAGGGGGAGGGGAAGGCACTCTTATGGTAAGGAGGTGCGCAATCTGACACCTGAAATGTTCCTGGAGTTGCACTGTAGAGGCCCCGAAAACTATATGAATGAATACCCTATAAGACCAAACATGAACTTTAACTCGTCCTAAACTGCCACAGGGCAACCCCCCAAAACAAAGAACCCCAAAACTAATTACTAAGTTACTAAACCTTACATCCCAAACCCTTGCAATCTGAGCCTGAACACCAAAACTACTCCACAAACCTTTCGCCATGCACCTCCAATGCAAGCGGAGCCTTCCCAAACCACCACCTGACTCGCTAGTGAGAGCGGCGCATGGAGGGGAGTAATATAGGGGTCTTAATAATTAGAATAGGGTTTTGGGGCGCCTCATCAATGGTATAGGTAATTATTTGGGCCCCTATATTATCTGAGGCTTCTTGGGTTGAAAGTTTTATTGGCTTAGGGTTCTCGCAGAAGCTTCGAGGGCTTGGGTTTCGGTTCGAGGCTTCGTTCACAAAGTCGTGGGTTGAAGGTTTCGGTACAAGAGTACAGCTTTCTGGCATGGGTTTAGGCACAAGAGTTTGCTAGCGGTTTGCAGTGGGTTGATGATCTTGAGGGGCTTTCCGAGTTAGGAACGTCGCCAGGAGTGCCGTACTGCCCGCCGGTTTCTACTAGATCAGGGTGTTGCTGCATACAAGCAGTGCAAACACTGCTGCACCGCCCGCTCGATTTGTGGGGATTTTGCATCTTTACTCCGCCAGCGGCAGAAATTTCAGTACTTCGGTCTAGGTGTTCGAGTTGAGGTTGCCTACACAATATACAACCCTTTCCCACCAAACCCTAACCCTAATACCCTGGTTGAGCTTAAACACATACAGGGCCTTAAGGAATCCTGCAACGAATGGCATGGACACCCAAACGGCCCAAATCACCCCTTACTTCAGGAATGCCCCTGAAACCCGAGTTTAGCGTGCAACATGGTGCAACCCTTCTATAAAACCCGATCGCACCTTGTGAAAAAACACAGATTGAGGTAGCCCTAGTTAGGATGTAATTTGGGGATCTCGGCAGGACTTCTTCACCCATAAGCCCATAAGTACCATACTACTTCTAAACCCTAAACCTTAAACCCTAAACCCTAAAACCCTAAACCCAAAACCGTGGGTTCTTGTGATCTAAAGGGCGAGCCACGGAAGCTGGACGGCAGAAGGCGGCGCCTCTGAGCAAAGTCCGTAGCGTCGCCTCAGACTTGAGACACATGTGGGGTAATATAGGGGCCTTAATAATGAGAATTGGGATATATTATACCATAATGATAACAAGGAACCCCCCAATATAGTATTGGTACTTATTGAGGCCCCTATATCGCGCTTCAAGGGGCTTATATTTTAGGGTTTTTTAGAGCGTTCTTACCGAACGTTTGGAAAGGCACGACGTGGATGTCGAGCTGTTTAGATCTCAAACCAGCAACAGTGAATCCGTGCCCGACAACAAGCTAGAAAAAACAATCGTAGTGTGGAGGGCGCGGCAATCAATGCGTCGGGCTAAAGAATGCGTTTGGGGTTCATCGTCTGACGTTTAGGGTGTCAGATATCCTCACGCTCCGGAAGGGATCTTCGTCTTCGGCGACACCAAGGATCAGGAAACTTAGCTGTACCTTGACTTATCACCAGCTTAAGTCTTGAGTCTTCAACTGAGCCTCGCCTACAACGTGTACTCGCACCATAAGGGGATGCTGTCACTAAGGTCCCAGACCTGTACATTGGACGGAACCAAACCAAACCACCCCGAGTTTCCAAGTCTAAACTCTACACGCGGGTCTGCTGACCCCCGGAGACACCATCTGCAGTATAGTTCGGCCAGGCCTAATCTGTTTTCGGCCTCGACGTCAAAGCAAGCATCCATCCAGCGCGATGAAGGAAGGCGGGATAAAGTACATATGCAGCTAGGGGGATGTGCTGCTGAAAATCATGTCTGCAGGATTATGGGCCTTGAGTCAAGCCAGATCTCTAGAAAGTTGCCGTCTGTGTCAGCCAGTGTCAGTCTATCAGTCCGTCTATCCGTTTCTGCGTATGCAATCAGTGCCAAAAGTCATTAAATCTACGCAAGTAACCCTAACACCGTATCATGTCGTATCAAATCGTGCCTCAACCCCGAGCTCCTAAATCGCACCGAGGCGGCATCACGTTGACGGCCGCGTTCCCTGGCTGCGTAGCTTCCACGAGGCGAATTGCGACCTCCGTGGCCAAAGCCTCGGTTTCATGTTTGGGGCGTTTAATGTTTTAGGTTTGCGGCCGATGAGGGTTTTGAATTAGATCGATGGCTTAGGCATTTGCAGTTTCCAGGCCTAGGGGTTTCAGCGAGTTGGGATTCGGGCGCTTCTCTGATTATTTCGCACTAGCAGGCCTGTACCGAGGTCCCCACACCAAGAACCTTACCAGTTCAGGCCGACAGTTTTTGGCGGCCCCCTCTTGCCTGATCTTCCCATAAAGGTTTTGAAGGTTGCGGAAAGATGGGGTTTGGGGGAGTTGGGGTATGTCAAACCCTACCGGTCCCTGCAACCTTATGGTATAGTCCCTATTTAGGTACATTGGGGCCAAAGTATATACTATTTGGGTACATGTGCCCTTGAATCCGGTACCCTTATAGTATTGTAGAACCGTTAAAGGCACCCCTTAAAGGAACCCTACTTGGGAAAAACTCCTACACCCTGGAGAGGTTAAGGTTGACGGACCTTCTACGGAACTCCTTTGCTCTTACACTGCTCGGGATCTTGCTAAGGAGCTCATTTACGATGTAACCATGGGGACAGATACGTGTGTGCAAAAATCTGCATGTGTGTATGTATATATATATATATGTATGTATATATACATACATACAAGCATATATATATATATATGTATGTATGTATTCATGAAATTTAATGTAATGTATGTCTACACAGAGAAAGGAAGAGGAACAACAAACATGAGGACAAAAAACACAGTATGGCCTCGTAAAGCGACACCATGCTGCCCTCCTGCCCTCATTATGCGAATATCAACAACTCCTGCCGCAAGAACCCCGACTCCCTGGGCCCTCGAAACGGCCTTCTCAAAGTACCCTAAAATCTATAAACCTCTGAAGCACCCCTCCGAGCCTCTGTTACATAGAAGCCAGCCATACATCCTGAAAGCGCCAAACCACCCTATGAAACTTTCTACAACCCTAGAGCTTATAGCCTTGCAGCCCGAAACCCTATACTATACAGCCTTTTTTAACAACTGCTGGAACAGAAGAGCGATGGAAAAAACCCTGGGAAGCACTACAATCACTACAAAGCCTTAAAGCAAAAAAAAAAGCAACAGGCTCCGCCCAGCCTTGGCTGTCGCAGCTCCCTGGTTGTCTCCGAGACCCAGAACGGCCGGATTCCTCGAAGCTTTGCTAAGGGTTGATATTTATAAGGTCTCTCTATGCGAGTATATATGTATATATGCTCTAGGCGGTCCAGGGATTAGGGCTTGTGGTTTATCGTTTACAAAGTTGGCTTCATATTTAAAAAAATTGGCTACTATTGGTCTATAAAGGATCTGTACGGGAGTAAAGGGTCTTTCCGAGACTTTAGGCGTGCTCTATAGGCTTTCCAGCAGTTCAAGCTTTGGGCTTGTGGGTTGTGGTCTGATGTCCGGAGGACGAACATGATGATGATGATGACGATTTCTGTATATATATATATACATACATTGTATACATGAGGTCTCTCATATCGTTGCAATGACTGTGCACCGCCCTTCAGAGGTTGACTCCAGGTTTGCAAAATCCAGGGCTTTATGTACTTGCTGTTTCAACTTCTCGCTGTGAGGGGCAAGGCATCACGATCCAGACACGTCAAGCTCTCAAATTAAAACGAGATCAGAGCGGTGAGCGGTAGCAAGCAGTCACACAGGCTACAATGCTACAGACAGTTCGTCGTGTAACCTGTCACCACTTTCCTCCAGTTCCGAAAGTAAGTGCCACCCCCGGCTAAAAATCCATGATGCTTGAGGGCAGAAAGCTTTGGGAGCCTCGGCCGCAGCTGTCTTGACGTCCTATCTGAAAGCAGGTGGCCCGATCAAAAACGCCAGCGGATGTCGCAAGTCCATGCCGCGAGTGCCAGCTCGGACCTTTGCAACTATACAAAACTGTTACAACGATACGAGGGACAGCTACCACTGAACTGCTGTATGCTATTGCTTCTCCGACGTTGCTTGGTCTTGCTGTTCCAGATGTTGATCTTGGTGATATGTTGCTAGACTTGGCTACGTGGCAGTACAGTGGTCTTGTTGTTCTTGTAGTTGTAGTAGTATTTTTTTTGTTGCTGTTGTTGCGCTTCATGTTATTGTTATTGCCATTCCTTTTGATATTGTTATTGCTATTGGTATAGCTGCTGTTGATGTTGCTGTTGTTGTTGCGGTTGCTGTTGCTGTTGTTTGTTGTTGTTTGTGCTCCACACCAGGAAACGTAGAGCACACCAGCCGCCGCAGCGAGGTGCGCGACCAGTTGCCGGCCTCCGAGGATCAGCTCCTGAAGGGCTTTCGGACGGAAGGGCGCTGAGAAGTTAGGGTTTAGAGGTTAGGCTTTTTGTTCTTGAGCATCTAGGGCTTAGGGTTAAGAGTTTAGAGTTTAGAGCTACGGCTCTTCGGGGGCTGGTGGCTAGGGTTTTTGTGCTTGAAGGTTCAAGCTTGAGGCTATATAGGGTTTAGAGCTTGCTTTTTCGCGGTGTGGGTGTGTGTTTCGTGGATTTGCGCTTAGGGTCTCAAGGTCTGGTTTTAGGATGCAAGTTCTAGGCTTCAAGGATGCAGGGATGAAATAATCATGGGGCTCTAGGGCTTCTGTGACTCCTGCAAGGCTGACAGGCTTGCAATCACATCCTTACATCGGCGTAGTGTGTCTACAGTCTGTGCATTTCAATGACCTGATCCCTAAATTGCTCACCCTAGCTGCTGAGATCCTTGGCTCCCAAACGTCACCTTCCTAACGCATGTCTTCTGTTTATGCTATGGGTATATCATCGACCAGCGTTACAAGTTTACGTACTCAGCCACGATCATGGCTTCCATGGATCTAGGAATCAATCAATTCAGAGACCCTGATCACCAAACTCACATGATGATCAAGACTCCGATAAAAGGGCCGACTAGTTGTTCGAATTAGGGTTTGGGGGTATGTGCTGGTGTTACTTCGTAGGGAGCATTGAGGGATGCTGTTAACAGTTCAGACTCAAAACATATATATATATATGGCCTTTATGTACATGTTTTATGCATTGACTGGAGAAAAACGTAAATATTTCTAAACACGAATAACAAATACAAGCATAAATACAAATACAAACAAAGATTGGGTGTGTATACATAATATGTAAACTTACATACATATATACATACATACATACATAGATGCATACATACAGTCACATATACACTGCATGAAAAAACAGATAAACAAACAGACACAATATCTATACACATAGATATGCACACTACTTCTGCAAGAGTGTTAAGGTTTCTGAAGGCCGAAGCATCCGCCAAACCGAAATTGCGTGGTCTTCTGGCCTCACAGTTGCACATGGACCCTACTTGGAGGCCCTTTTGACTTAGTAAGTCTACTTAGTATCCCCTAGAAACCATATTATAATCCCCCATAACCCACCTTACTAACCCTACTTACTAAGTCAAAAGGGCCTCCANACTTGGAGGCCCTTTTGACTTAGTAAGTCTACTTAGTATCCCCTAGAAACCATATTATAATCCCCCATAACCCACCTTACTAACCCTACTTACTAAGTCAAAAGGGCCTCCAAGTAAGGCTAAACGCTAAAGCCGGACAGCCTAAGGGCCAAAGCCTACATGGGAGTTTCCGAAAATTAGAGGGACCCTAATATAGCACCCTAAATAGTAGCATCCTTATTCTAAGGACTCCAAAATAAGGTACCCTAATTTTCGGAAACTCCCATATGTATACCCCAAGCTCTGGACCTCGAACTGCAGCTCCCCGAGTCATAAAACAGAAACAGCCTCAAACAAAGGAGAAATAACCAAAGATCCAAATGCTCAGGCCCCCAGAGCGTCGGGATAAAGCCCTACAAAACCTATGAAACCCCTAAAAAACCTCTTAACCACATATAAAGCCTTGCTACACAACACATGTAAACCAAAAGCCTCAAGCTTAAACCCCATATGGGAGTTTCCGAGAATAGGGGTACCTTATTTTGGGGTCCTTATCATAAGGATCCTACTATTTAGGGTACTGTATTAGGGTCGCCTATTTTGGGAAACTCCCATATAACACCCTACAAAAACAGATCTAGCTCGCCTCTGCCTCGCGAATGCTCCACTGCTGAAGCCGATCGCTTCGGCGGTCCGTGGCCTGTTGCTTATAGGATGTACCTGGACCCCAAGAAACTTTCCTTTCTATGGTTCCTTAATATGAACTCCTTATACAGGTCCATAAAAAGTAGGATGTCTAGGGTTTTTTTCCCTCCTACCTAGCAAAGATGTGGGGCTTATCGCTTTTATTTGATATTTCTCAAACACGAACACTCTCTTAAGAGGAATTCGCAAGGCTTTGTAAGGTTTTGTAAAGGTTATATGTGTCGGGTGTAGCCATGTAACCCCAAACCGAATTTTGATGGGTTTGTACTAGGAGTATGTTTGGGCATGCTTCCTTTCGAAACTATCTGTGCTTCTGCTAGCCTTCTCGCGAAACTCTACCAGAGAGGGGTTTGGGTTCAAGCCTGAAGCCTAAACCCTAGATAGAGGCTGGGCAGCTGTAAGCCAGGAGCGAACCGAACCCCATGCTTTGCGAAGCCGGACTGCCTGGTATATCGGAGGGTGCAGCTCATGCAACCAGAGCTGGATGTAGGCCTCAGGACCCGCCCCGAAGGGACCCTCAGCAGTTTGGCTTATGGTTTAGGGCTTATTGGGCTTTACAAGGGTTCTTTTGCCCTTAACCTTGGTGGTTGCGGTGGTTTTTTAGGGGCAGGCTTCATACCAGCATGTATCTGTTTTTTCAGAGATTATGGGGATTGCGACGGGGGTGTCTAGCAGGAGGGGTCAAATACTATCCTGTAAGTATAAAGGTTACTGTGAGGGGTTGCGACAGGGTCACTTGGAGGCCCAAGTGACTTAGTAAGTAGGGTTAGTAAGGTGGGTTATGGGGGATTATAATATGGTTTCTAGGGGATACTAAGTAGACTTACTAAGTCAAAAGGGCCTCCAAGCACTGTAAGGGTTACAGGGTGTCTGTCTGTCCATGCGTCCGTCCGTCCGTCCGTCTCTCTGAGTCGGTCTGTCTATCTTTGTGGGTGTATGTATACAGCAAGACAGATAGAACTAATCATCAACCTTGGGTACTGCCCCCCATACAGCAACAGTCCATAGTAGGGCTACTATTCAGGTCCTAATATGTATATATATATATACATACATATATAATATAATATAATATAATACATATATATATATATATACGCATAATACATATATATATATATATATGTTGAACATTATCCAACTGTTACTGCGTGGGGACAGTACCCAACATCAACCTGTCAGCGAAGCCCCGAACTGAGCCTCCAGAGTTCTCCGAAAACCCACGGCAAAGTTTAATGTAGGGGTCTGAATAGTTGGACTCGGGTTCCCTTACAAGGGGTCTATAAGGGCTACTATAAGGGATCTATAGTAGGTTCTATAGTATAGGGGCCTGAATAATTAGAAGAGGGTTTAGGGGGCCTCCAAGTACGGACGTTTAGGGGTTTAGGGTTTAGGGGTGTAGGGCTTATAGGGTTTACGATCAAGGGTTTTGAGGCTCAGGGCACTCATGCCGGGATGCCATAGTGATTCGAAGTGATTCGACCAGTGGCGTGCCATCCAAATCTCCCTTCACCTACGGGAGAGTTTGCGTGGACATTTAGGGCGGACAGTGAAGAGTCCTTGGATAGGGATTAGGAATTAGGACTTGCAGCTGTTCGGGCTCTCCTTTTGGCTCCATGAGCCTCAAAAACCGAAGTAATAAACCAAGCCCTCAATAGTTCGACAAAAACCCCATGCACCCCTACTGGTCCACTGGCGCCTACTCTATACTCCCGCCCAAAGCCCCAAACCGAAAGAACAAAACCGCAAAGCGGCAGAAGACGCCTCGTCAGGGTTGCTTAGTACAGGGTTCAGGTCGAACCAGAACAAGAATCTCTAGGAGAGTAGACATGTCCCTGCACCCCCGTCTCTCACCCCTTGTAGGAAATCAAGTTCCCCCGACACTCGCTTCAAAGCAACACTGCCAGTTTTGCTGGGAATTTGTACGAAATTATATACCCCCCTACTCAAAAAAGGCTCAAGATTACCAACTCAACTATTAAGATTTCGGTTGATCTTTGCAGCCGAATAGAAGGCCGACGGACCCGAATATTGAGCCCCGAAAAATCAGTATGAGTATCCCCCTATAAACAAGGTAAAGTTACACTATGCTAGGACCCAATCTTGAGACCAAAACTCACGGCCCCCGCGTTAAGCCCAAGAAATCTGAATCCTAAACCCTAAACCTAAACCCTGAACCCTAACCCTACAGCCTAAACCCTGAACCCTCAACCCGGCAGGAACCCTTCTTGCAACCCCTGTTGGGACCCTATTCCCCCGATCCAGAAAGCCTCCAGATCCGGCGTTACCGTGGCAGGATCGGTCTGTGGTGGGGAAGACCTCAGAAGGAAACGTTTCGAAGCAGGCTAATTTAGGCTTTCGGGCTCAAGGTGTAGGGCCTTCTGTTGGGACCAAGGGCTTTAAGCTCTAAAGGGCTTTCGGATAGTCCGGCATAGTTATACAGGTTTTGGCTTGGCCAGTAGTCGGTTCCGGTGTTGTCTAAGGCCTAAGGCCACTTGAGACACTTCGGGACTTCGTTGTCAAGCCTGTTTGGTGCCTCAAGTATCGTTAACAGTTACGAAGGGGCTACTTGAGGTCTGCAGGATGTACTATAGGGGCCTTAATTTTTTGGAATAGGGATTTGGGGCCCATTTTGTTAGAATTATAATCAGGAACCCCCAAAATAGTATTGGTAACTATTTAAGCCCCTATACTACTGTAAGCTATCCGGGCCAACCATGGAGGCTGAGGGTGAAGGGCTAGCGAGGCTCTTTCGGGAGATTTAAGATCTCAGGCTAGGCTCAGCTAGGTCGAATGTAAGGACCTGAACCAATAGAAAAGTTTTCTGGGGCGTATATCGTTGCATGATTATCTTAAGGAGCCCTGGTGGAATCATGGTAATTGTTTGGGTTTCTATATTCCAGGCATTGAAAGCTCAGGTGGTTTGGTGGCTTGGTTGCTCTAAACCAAAGCCCAAAGCCAATACCTCAACCTTTCATCTGAGCATTACACAATTCGACTCGGGTTTCGAGGGGAGGCATAGTTTAGGGTTTAAGGGGTGAGAAGTTAGCCAATCTGCAAACCCTCAACCTGCAAGCCTAAACTCTAAACCCTAAACCCTAACCCCGAAGCCCTACACTCTAAACCAGACCCTGATTCCCATGGAGATGCGGCTTGTAACGTGAAGGCTCTCGGGTGTTTATCCCGCATCCCAAGCCCCAGAGCGGTCATATTTACGGATAATATCGGGGCCTTCATAATTAGAATAGGGTTTTTGTGGTTTTGCATATTTTCAGTTTAATTTAAAACGGAACCCCCGCAATAGTATTGGTAATTATTAATGGCCCTGAAAACCCTACCTTTCTAAGGTTCTCTACTTCAAGTTTCTTACACAAGTCCTCACAAGGTATCAAGGGAGGGCCTACCAAAGACCGCGCAGGAAGCTCACGTGAGCAGAAACGGTAAGTCTCCGGACAGCCCGGGTGGTGTCTCCCTGCTTGTCCTTTCGTCCTAGGAGTCCTGCAGGATCTCAAGGCTTCCCTGCCGGCATCAATTATAGAGTTTAGGGTTTAGGGTTTAGGGGTTTTGGGTTTAGGGTCAGAATTCTGCTACCCAAAAACTACGGCAGGTCGTAAGGTTACCTACTGTAACAATACGCAATGGGGGATAGTATTGGCAACTACTCTGGCCTCTGTATTACGAGTTTGGTAGTGCGAACCACACCTTCGGCACGACGATGGCACCCTTTTTTGGAGACTGCGACAGGCACTGACGGCTCTGACTGCAACTCACAGCAGCTGCAAAAGGGCAAAAGGGCACGAACCTCAGCTGTTCTCCAGGTTCATGGCTTATGGGGCTTATAGGGTATTTAGCGGTTATATAGTGTAGGGTTAAGTGTAGGGTTAGGGTTAATAGGGCTGGTAGGCTTATGGGGTTGGTAACCATTGTAAGGGCCTTTCAAGGGTGTCTATAGAGTTTAGAAGTTCTTATCGGGCGTCCAGGCCCTAGAGGGGTTTGGGCTTTGCAGGTTTACGATTAACGGCCTGTAGGGCATCAAAGAACTTATAGGACCTTTTAAACAAGGATTAAATTCATGCGGCTTGTGGGGTTTAGTAAAGTTAAAGGCGGCTTCAGGGGTTGGCTTAATTCTTGGGGTTAACAAGCGGGGCTCATTGATTTTGGGGGCTTATGGGGTCCAGGTGTGCAGCTGCTGCGCAATTCAGCGCTCCACGCAAACCGAGAGCCGGGCGTCAGTTTGGGTGCCCCGTAGCCTGGTGCGCAAGGAACGGGAACGGTGCAATGCCGCATGCATCCAACCTCTCCTGCATCCGTGGCCCGGTGTGCGAGGCCGCCTGTGGTGTGCAAGGCCGCCCCTCCCGTCGCGGCGCTAGAAAGGCAGGGGCTGTGGAGCGGAAGAAAGCTTCTCTGCTTCTGCTGTGCACCTATTTTGGGCAGTCGTCGGGCACGTTGTAGCCCGGCATCATGAAGCCCATGCATTTCTTCGCGTCCTGCACACAAGAACCAAGATATGAGCAGGCCTAGCCAGGGTCTCTCAAATTTCCCTCTAATCAGCTCGTCAGTCGCAATTCACAAGCTCTCCTCGGCGTAAGGCTGCATGCATTTCTCACAAGCTGGCCCTGCTGAAGAGCATCCAAACTGGCAGATTGGGTGTTGACAGAAAGCACACGTGCCAAGAAAACGGTAAACGTGTGAGAGACCTTGCAGTTGCTCGCACCGTAAGCTGCGGTGGCGGCAAAGCCTTATCGCTTCAGCTTGCAAGAAATCACGCCAGGGTTGGAGAGCGCCGAGGGGCATTTGGCACACTTGTTGGACAGGCCTGGAACGTCCTCAGGTGGGAGTTTCCGAAAATAGGGACCCTAATATAGTAGCCTAAACAGTGGGATTCTTATTATAAGGACCCCAAAATCAGGTACCCCTTATTTTCAAAAACTGTCAGGTGGAGCCAGTGGACCGCACTGTCTCTTGCACTTGGAGGATCATGGGACTTAGCAACTAGCGTCATTATGAAGGTAACTCTACTTATAATTACTTGTAACCCCAATTAAGATACTTAACCCTAAACCCTAACCCCTCAATTATTAATCCTAAAACCCTAAACCCTACTTACCAAGGCCCATGATCCTCCAAGCAGGGGCCCCCTAACGCGAAGTTATGTGGAGCGGCCTTCGTCAGGCATTCTGCCGTCTCGTCTTCCTTGACGGCAAACCTGGCTCGGGAAGGTGCCGGGTTTCATAGGGTTCCTTTAAAGGGTTCCTTAAAAGGCTCTATAAAGGATACTAGAAGGGTTTAGGAAGTTTAGAGTAGAGGTGCCCTAATAATTAATATAAGGGTTATGGGGTATATTGTACTATGACAAGTTATAATAAGGAACCCCCAAAAATCGTCTAGGTAATTATTACGGCCCCTATATTACTCGAGGATCTGGGCGAGACTTGGTTCGAAAATGCGGCCAAGCCACGTCCACGTAAGCTTCGTACAGCCCCTGCTGAGCTTTTG
Source organism: Symbiodinium sp. clade A Y106 (assembly GCA_003297005.1). Lineage (NCBI taxonomy): Eukaryota > Dinophyceae > Suessiales > Symbiodiniaceae > Symbiodinium > Symbiodinium sp. clade A. The sequence goes on along the minus strand of BGNK01000029.1, from coordinate 131,228 downwards.
AAGTTCGCCAGCGCTTGACAACCTCTCATGCAGGAGAAGCACTGCAAATAAGAACTCCGAAACAAACGAGCCTGCAGAGAGAAGTGTACTCCTCTTCCGTGCAGTCGTTGAAGGCCTGTGTCATGACAAGGCGCTTGTCAAAACTCTCTTCATCCTCATACCAAACCCTCGAGGTAGATCTCTTTTAGTGTCCTGTTTGTTGTTGCTGGTTCTATAGCGCTTCTTCTGTATTGCCATCAGAGTCTATAGTGACTATAGTGTGTATGAGAGCATATAGGATAGTATAGTTCCACACGTTCTGACCCACACCTGTAAGTCAGTCTACCGAGGTGAAGGATCTTTGAAATTGCAGCACGGTCGCGCTCTGCCTGTTAGGACCAGGGCGGCGAGGATTTTGGGAACTCAGGAAGGCCATTTCTGGCTTCTGGGTTGGGGCTCAGATTCATGGAGGTTCGATCCTAAAAGCAGTTGAGGCTCCGTGGCTCTTCGGCTCTGGTGGGGTATATACTGTTTAGGGTTTAGAGGTAATGTAGGAACCTGATTAAGAAACCCTGGCCTTATAACCCCAAAATAGCAGGATTCATATAAGGAACCCTAATATGTAAAGGCCCAAGGTTTCTTAATCAGGTTCCTACATTATACTGCGGACAGGAACCCCAGCTTCAACTCGTCAGGCGTTAGGGATCTGGGTTCCTCATCGGTGTAGGGCCCGCTCTCGCAGGGTCAGGGTTGAGGGTTTAGGGGTTTAGGGTTTAGTTTAGGGGTTTCGGCGCTCACACTCGGACAAAGGGGTTTAGGGTTTAGGGTTTTGAGGGTTCAGGGATAAGCCCCATAAACCAATACCCCTAAACCGGGTCCCTTATACCTTGCACCCTAAAGAGCCCAAATAGGCGCCTTCTCCCCATCTGTAGCCAAGCTGTGTTGCGTGTGCGCCTGATGCGGGGGGACGGGTGGAGCTAGAGTTTGGTTTATGCTGTAAGGTTGAGGTTTCGGCGCTTCCCGATTGTGGTTATTATAATTATAGAAAAAATGGGCCCCAAAACCCTATTCACAAGTCATCTCAAGCCTTGTTCGCCTCAGACGTATGTCCGATCCGCCCCAAAACCCTATTCTAATGATTAAGGCCCCTAAAATTAGAGTTTAGTAGCACGGAGTTGAAAGCTTGCAGCGCACCGGCTCGAGGCTATAATACAGGCATTGAGTAATACAGGGGCTAATTAAGCCTAATTAATACATTAAAATCGGAATAGGGTCCCTTCAAAAGGGATCCTCTAAGGGCTACTATAAGGGTGTGATAATAGAGGCATTGAATTGAATCAGCTTCTTAATTCTATTTCAGGGTCTCGACTGGAAAGGATCGCTCGGCTGAAAACTCAGTTCTCATGCGTAACCCCCGACACCCTGAACTTCAAGCTGCATTCCGCCGCCGAATCAGCAAGGACTAATACAGGGGCCTAAATAATTACCTATACTATTTTGGGGCCCCAAATCCTACGTAGTCTAATTATTAAGGCCCCTAGAGTACGACGACTTACTACATTCCGGCGTCGACTCTGTTCCATTCAGAGTCGGCAGACGGTATGAAGCCTACTTCCCAAATAAACCTAAACCCTCCCAAACCCTAACCCTCTCAACCCTTATAACTAAAATCCTGAAGCAGTGTCCGCCCCAAAGCCTCCGGCCTCCGAGAAGCCAGCCCGCTTGCCATCTGCGACAGCAAGTACGGCCAGAAGGACAAGCTGAGACACCTGAGTATAAGGGCCTGAATCATTAGAATGAGTTTTGGTGGATATTATACTACAACTATAATAAGGAACCCCCAAAATCCTCTTCTAATTACTAAGGCCCCTACATTACGGTTTAGGGAAGCAGTGGTATATTATAGTATAGATTATCTGATTGATAATGAGGAACCCTCAAGAGATTTCGGCCATCTAGCGATGCGGGCTCGGGCTCTGCAGGACCCTTTTTTTTGAAGCTGGGCTCTTAGTGTCAGCCAGCAGAGCTCAGCTTCGGAGCTGGGTTGGACTCTGCACGACCATAAACCCGCTTGAGATCCGAGGGGTGCGGCCCAAGGTCCGGTAGTCAGCATCACTCTTGGTCCCGGAGGGCTCTTGGAAGCTCTGCAGTCATCGTCATTTGCTGGTTTGAGGTTTAGGGTTTAGGGGGCTGTCGTTTGTAGTCCTCCCTCATGCGGACCCACAGCATGCACGTCGCCTTTGCTTGTGCCGAAGGCCTTCAAGAGCTCACAATCCGCAAACCTGTCCCTTGCTTGGAATTCTAAGGAACCACGGACTCACTCTCAAGGCTTCGTGCCGAAGATTCCAGAACTCAACGGGTCCCCCGAAGGACCAGAAACCCTAAACCCTGAAGGAGCAGTGTCACGAATACAACGGCAGTCTCAGCTCGCCGCCGACATCCTGAATGTAGACTTTGAGGTAGTTGATGGACAACTTCGCACTAGTACTTTTGCACTTTGAGCCGGAATCTGCGGGGAAGCAACCCCCTTTAATTTTTGCTATTGGGCTCAAGTGCAGGGTTTAGGGTTTAGGGGAGGCAGCCGCTAAACGCTGAACCCTAGGCAGATTACTCTCGAAACCCATCTCGGCGCTGCCCCTCCAACCAGACCCGAGGGTTGATTCAGGGAACTCAGGCCAGCGCCGAGCCAGCTGCCAACGCAAAGCTTTAACTTAAGAAGGGGGTTTTAGTCAAATTACAGCTTTCTGAATACAACAACAATGTACTTTGTTATTTTTCCCATTTTTGCGTTATTGCCGATGAGGGGCTCGGGGTCCCAACACTGAGGTCTGTGCACGGTCTCATCGGCCACGTCTACCCGCTTCATTCCAAGCATTTCGAACTTGCCGAAGTACCTTCGAGGCACTGCCAGAGAGTTCATGTTTTTCGGTTAAAACTTGAGACATTCATCGGATTGAGGCTAGACATAACTCACACAAAGGGAGGCAAGGTACGGTGATCTTATCAGTATGAACACCCGGATCTTGGCCCTAGGCATCAACATGTAAGCCCTCCTACAGGAGTCCTCAGGCCTGTGACCTATCCTAGGCTTTGAACAGAAAACCAAGGAGAAAAAAGCTTAAAGAGAAAAAAGTTTAAGCTTTTATGTCATCATGGCTCCTTTAAGGGACAAGTACCAACAAATATATAAAGTATGGTGCTCCAAGGCCCAGTACACCCACCCCATGCCATGAGTTCTCGAACCCCCCAAAAGAAGCCGCACGCACTCCAAACTTGGGATTTCGTGGGATTTAGAGTGCAGGTTGTTGTGAGATGGATGGTTTGATCTGGGCGCTCCAAGCAGAAAAAAAACTAAACTTCCGGCACTCCCCAGCAAACAACACAGGCTGGAGCGGCAGCCCTGACGCAACAAGATGAGCAGATAGAGACCGAGCAAGAGGAGCTGTCACTATTGTGTTCGTAAGTAGTATGTTTCTCATCATCACCAGTGTTGTGGCTCGTGTGCCTGTTGCTATGGTCATCACATGATTTTTTGCTCATGCTATTTTCATCAATACCTTCAAAGGCATGTTTACCATCATTCACCTTGCTCCCATGCTGACGAGCGTGACTACCACGCGTGCGACTCGGAATACCAATCTGTCGCTCTAGGAGATCTACGGCTAGGGCCTTTGAATTGGGATCTAAGGCTTAGGGCCTTTAGAGGGCTTAGGGTTTTTGAATTCTGTTCTTTCAAAGAGGGGTTTTAAAAACAAGAGGGTTTTTAAAAACCCTCTTCAGGCTCAGGGCCTTTAGGGCTTAGAGTTTTTGAATTCTGTTCTTTTAAAGATTGAGTGGGCGGGACACGTCGGGCCTAGCTGGGGCTTCCGAAGCTCGAGATCGAAAGGGCTCAGAGTTCAGGTACTAATTACTATAGGGGCCTTAACAATTTTAATAGGGTTGTGGGCCCATTATACTACGGGCCCCAACACAAAATGGTATTGGCAATTATTTGGGCCCCGATAGTACGCAGGACATATGAACCATCCCTAATATAGGAACTCTACCTTATACAACGTGGGTACTGTAGCACAGCATCACGTTTCGGGCGTAAGGTTGCGATGGCCCTACATTTACGACGAAAGTGTTCGACTCAGTTAGGGTACAGCATACGATGTTCAGCAGTACACAGGGACCTCCCAAGAATCATCGTCGTCATCAGACTTCATTTGTGTCTGGCTTCTACATCAATCCCCGGTACCCCTAATATCCTGAAGATAGAAATCCTAAACCCTGAAACTGCCGTAAGCAGAAGCCATCAACCCCCACGCCGCAACTCTGTAAAAATGAAACAGCCTGAGCTGCCCCGAGCCTACCATCCTACTTAAACCTACAAACCTCCAAACCCTGAACAGGGTTTCGGGTTCACGTGGGCTCTTTCCACGTGGGCTCTTCGGAAGTATCGAACCCCGACCCGGAAGCCTACACCTGCCAGACGAGAGTATGCTTGCAACACATCGTCCCGTAACACCGAACATCAACCATTCTATAGCCCCAGAGCATGCAGGCTGAATCCTTCACCCCAAAGCCTAAACCGCAGCTCACAGCCAACTATCGGTCTCAAAAACTTCGCTAGGCTTAGGGCGTTTTGGGAGTTTTTGCGGTATAACCATGTTATAAGGCAACATCAGGCTCACTACTACCACTACTGCTGCTGCACCGCTGCGGCTGCTTCTACTGCTACTCCTGGGCAGCACAGAAGGGAATGCTGTGGGTGCCTGCGCGCGGCGTGGCAGCTTGTGCGATATTTGCCGCACTCTTGCTGCGAAGTGAAGCAAAACGGTCAACAAACATTTGTGCGGTGCTTGCTCAAGACCGGGAAGCAGGTTCATAGTTGCATCGCCCTCAATGGCAAGGGTCACCGTGTCGACAACTGCCATTGAAAGGCTACGACATTGCCGTAAAAACCGAGATTTGGCATTCTTTGCATCTGGAACGGATGCTTGCGAGCATAATGGACAGAACGGCGACAAATGGAGTGGCATGTGCGCCTGCGTGCCTTCCTCTAGGAAAGCGAAACATTTTCGAGCCGCTGCACTACTACCACTACCACTGCCACGACTGCTGCCGCTGCCGCTGCCACTAGCACTAGCACTAGCACTACCACTTCTACGACTACTACTATTACTACTAGTACTAGTACTAGTACTAGTACCAGTACTTCTACTAGGTAGTACTACTACTACCACTACTACTACTACTACTACTACTACTACTACTGCTACCACTACTTGTACTGCGTGCTTATCATGATCACCAATATTCGAGCCCCTAGATCACATCCCTAACCATCCAAGCCCTGAGCTCGAAACCTCCCCAGGCCAGGGTGAAGAACGGCTCGACCACGATTGTCTCCTTGAAGGACTAGCGTAAGAATTTTTAAATTAGGACAGAATTCAGGGTAGCATGCTTTGGGTGTCGGGTCTGGGGAAACTTGCCGGTGGAAGGCTTTGATTTTTTAGAGTTTAGTGGATGGGGGTTTAGTGGTTTCTGACTCGCTTTGTATATGTGTTTTCGGGTTGTGCGGTTCGGGGGCTTCAGCTTTACATTTAGACATCCATCCATCCATCCATCCATCCCTCCATCCATCATTATCCAGACGGACAGACAGCAAACCAACAGACATGCTGACATACGGAAGTACATACATGCATGCGTCCATCTATGCATGCATCGATACATTACAAACAGTACATGCATATATGCGTATATGTCGACACACCCTTACATATACATAATATACATATATATACACACACATAAAACACATGCATACATAAAGACATACACACATACATGAATACAATCATACGCACATGCGTACAGACAGGCAACTACCTACATACCTACCTACCTGCCTACCTACCGATAAACACACTTGCCTACATTCCTACACACATACAAACATGCATACATACATTCGTGCATACATGCATTCGTGCATACATACATCATACATGCACACAAACACGAACACGAGCATACACACTTACTGACATGCGCACACACATACCTACATACATGAATACATACCTGCATACATACGGGAATACAGGCATACATACATGCATACATACATGCATACATACATACCTGCATACATGCGAGCATCGAAGTACACATACATGCATCCGCCTATCCGTCCATCCATCCAGTCATCCAGACAGACAGACAGACAGACAGACAGACCTACTTACTTATGTACTGTGAATATTCCTTTTTGCGTTCTTATTACTTGACATGACGTTGCATTACATTTCAGTACATACACACATGCATACATACATACATACATACATACGCACATACGAAAATGCATGCGTACATACATACATACATACATACATGCATACATACATGCATACATGCATGCATGCATCCATCCATCCATCCATCCATCTATCCATCGATGCATGCATGCATACGTGCACGCATGCGTGCACGCATGCGCACATGTAGCTGTGTCCCTGTTGGTGCCACTGGAAGTGCGCAAGTGCGTCTGCATGTCTATTTTATATGTGTATGAGCATGAGTTCTGGGAGTCAGGGCTTAGATTTGCCAAGTCTCCTCCACGCTGAGACGGCAGAAAGACCTCCACTCCGACGTCCTGTGGCTCCTTTCCCATGTTTGAGACATATCTTGAGAGATTGTGTTTAGCTCAGTAACCAGCGTCAGGTGCCCCATGAGAGGCATTGAAGTGCGGATGTTCGGAACTGAACAGATCTCTCCTAAGATGACCTCAAAGTCAAAGTCCTAAATCCCCTGCTGGCGCCGCCAAATCCAAATCTCAAAACTCAAACCTCAAAACCCAAATCTCAAAACTCAAACCTCAAAACTCAAACCTCAAAACTCAAACCTCAAAACTCAAACCTCAAAACTCAAATCTCAAAACTCAAATCTCAAAACCCAAACCTCAAGTGAAAATAAGGCTCGAACTCCACAGAACAGGAGATGAACAAGAGATGAAACGCAGAAAGTAGCCTCCAACACATTCCACAGCACAGCATGTAAGACTTCAACTGCCTAGTGGCGGAAAGACTAATAAGGAGCACTATATTTGCAAAGTCTCATGCGCAACGGCAGCAGCATCATCATGATGTTCAGCAGCCCGAATCACAACCCAATAGCAAGCCAAAAAAGCAACATGCATAGCAGTTTCACTGATAGCACTGACGACAGTACGGACAAGACAACAAATGCAGAGTTTATGCGTGTAGTATTCCCAAAAGCATTTCGTGCTTCATCAGTGAAGCCTGAAAAACCCAGGGGGCCGACACCTTAACCACCACCCTCTGAAGACTTTTGTTCTGCGGCGGGGGCAGTGGTACACAAGGCCGACTCTCGACCCGCGTTGGAGTCCAGCATAGCAATCGTAAGGAGCCGCTCCGAGCTTGCGAAGCTCCGCATCCCCTAAACCCTGAATCCAAACTATGCCAAGGATCCTAAATCCTAAAGCTAGCAGCTGCGCATGTGCACTCCAAGACCGTAGTTACTTGTCCAAAAACAAACCTCGTCGTCATCAACAAAGACCTTAACCCTAAACCGTTTAGGGCTAAGGTCTTGGGCATGGGTGCTAAGACAGCTGCGCTATGTGCTGACATATGACACCATTTCGTGAAGAGTCCCCTGAAGCATGAACAACTGACCCCCAAACACACCACCCCCAAATCTGCAAACCCCGATAAGCCGGAAAGTCCCGAATCCGAGACTTCTGAAACCCGAGAGCCCAGCCTTTCTCGCCTCGCTCGGCCCCGGGCAAGGCCAGGTGACCCATCCCGAACCTTGGAAGGCAACCAGAGTTTGAGGGTTTGGGGGTTTTACGCTCTCGCAACTCGGACTGGCCAGACGGTTTGGGGGTTTACACTCTCGCAACTCGGACTCGCCAGACGAGGTTTACTGTGTTCGGGAATCTACTACTACTATCTACTTCACTTCGCATTCGGCTTGGGGGTTTAGGGTTTAGGGGTTTCCTTTGCCCGGGAAGCTCCGAAACCTGAAGCCTCAGAACCCTAAAGCTTCATCCTGAAAAACAGGCCCCAAGCCCGAAACCCTATGGAAGCTTGTGAACCTTGAACTATCGACCTCGGGGATATGGGCTTGTGAGTGTGCAGTCTACCGAGTCTACTGTATGGGTTTGAAGGTTTCGAGTCTTGCGGTTGAAGAGGCATTGATAGCGATTCCTGCGGGCTGCGTTCCACTTTGCGATCGGATCGACTTTGGACGTCCCGCGGTGGATTCAGGGCGATTTGTGGAGGAGGGTCCGAGTTCTATACATATCCAAACAGAAGGAACATCCAACACTTCCAAGAGTATCCATAGAGACAGGTGCGTAAGACATAATTGCATTGCAGGGTTTGTCTACCAGCAGCACCACTGTTCAGGGCCTTTTTGGAAGTCATGGCTTCTCGGATACAAAGCCCAAACACTGAACCGGAAAACACGGAAGAAGGGCGTGGAGCTCTTCATAACATGGCCAGCTAGATACGGTTTAGGGTTTGCGGTGTGGTTCAGGGTACAGGTGTTGGTCTGCATGCTAACATGTACATAGTTGTGTCGGGGCTATAAAAGAAGGACAACATGAATGCTACAATCTGCTGACTCATGCACTAGCCCACACGATCCCATCATTGGGGGCACTTGCGTTCTGGGGAGCCTATAGGACTGGAACAGCACGATGCATTCTGAGAATCTCAGAGCATGGACTTACGTCTCTCAGGCCGAGAAGCAAACCAAATCTTGAAACCCAAACATGCTTGGAACTGTCAAAAGCCGAGGCATTAAAGACTCGACGCCTCAGGTCCAGCGAACGGTATGTGCTCTGAAGCCTACGCCGTAATTACTTTTAACATGCGAGCATCTGATTGTGGGAAGCGCGGCGTGCTTTGCAAAGAGGCCACGCAGCTCCTGTACTCCGGGTTGCTCAGGGTACAATTGCTGCTGAGACTATATCTACACTACATGCAAAATCAGTAGTATGTAGCCGAATGTAGCCATACTAGATAAATGATAAATACTGCAAGGATAAGATAGCAGTTTACTTGCAGCTATTTTTGAGGAATCTTGAAGATCGCTACAACCGCATGGAACTATGTAACTTCTTAACGCCGGCCTGGTTGGTGGAATACCCTGGGGCTCCGAATAGCTTCATGTCGATCCTAGTTCTCGATATTAGACCCCAAGGTCGGCCCTATATAATTTGTATACTCTCACTATCGGGCACAGGCCAGTGCGAACTGTTGTGGAGGTGCTTTGGTGTATCACAGACGGGATGGCTGTGAGGTAGAAGGATTACTCACTGGACCTTCAGCCCAAAAAGCTCTACAACACAGCTCGAGGCTTCAAGCTGAAGGCATCGGAAAGGGCACGTGGCTCGGGTTTGGGATTTCGGGTTATGCAAGTCATTTCAGGTTTAGGCCAGCTGTCGTGACATGAAGACGGGTGGGCTCCCAGACGCAGAAAGCGTTTACCGGGTACTTAACCAGCAGCCCAAGCCAACATAAATGAGGATTCCTTTTTTCTTCTGGCTCAGCTTGAGAAAGGGAACCTCACCCAATCACCCTAGTCGTCGTCGTGGTGGTAGTGGTAGCGGTAGCGGTAGCGGTAGCGGTAGCTAGGTAGCTAGGTAGCAGGCAGTAGCAGCAGCGGCGGTTCGCTCGCCCTCCTCCACGGTGTCGCGATCTAGTTCGGCCACCTGTGTGGTGCGCCCCTGTCCTGCGCACAGTTCAGACCCTCAAACACTAGTGTAAGGGTTCAGGATCCATACAGACACAACATGTTTGTGCTACATACGCAGGGTGCGGGATGTGCATAGTTTAGGGCTTAGGGTTTCTCGGGATTCTACCGGCTTGCAGCGTTCAGGTCTAGGAACTTCGGATGGGCACAGTGTGGGCAACAAAAGCCGAGAGCCCCGAACTTTGCGACCCTTGAAGCCTGAAGCGTGTCCCATCTGCAACCCGGACAGGCCCGAGGTCCGATAGGCCAAAGATCTGATAGGGAAGGATCTTGAACCATCATCGAAACTACCTAGAGGCTCATACCCTACCCCTTTTCTTGGATACCTAATTCTAATTTTATGGTCAGGATCTGCTATATAGAAAAGTAGATACCCAAAAAAGGGGTAGGGTATGAGCCTACAGGTAGAATAGTACTCAAGCTCAACATACAACACCGACATCTGACAGGAGAGAAACACCCGAAAACACAGGACACTGACACGACTCTACGAACCGTCAAACCTGAAACCGACCCTAAAACCTAACTGCTCCCCAAACCCGGGACCACAACCGGTAAACTGCTCACCTGCTTTTGGGGTCGCCTTCTGTACAGTTTAGGCTTCAGTGCGTAGGATTTCGTTAGACTGCATATTGGGACTAGAAAGGGATACTACTACGAACTATGACCCCACCCTTCGACCAACGCCGTAAACTCTGGATCAAGTACCCTGAGCCCTAACCCCGAACCCGTAACTCCAACACCCCAAACTTCAGAAACAAAAACCCAGGGTTTAGGGTTTAGAGTTTAGGGTTTAGGAAATAGGCTCCTAAACCCACGGTACTGGCCAGGGGTTCAATGTTCGACACAAGCCCCCAAACACCCGAAATCTGAGGGTTGAGGGTCTACTACGGGTTCTTTTTACAACTGGGCTCTCACGAATGCCAGCATCAGGGTAAATATGGTGTCAGTTAGTTACGCCTATACCTATTCGTCTCCATTGTAGTTCGTTTTCTGGATACCTTGCTGTTAGAATCCTGAGCATAACAAAGGTTCGCCAACAAAGGGGCTGAATGGAAACCCTAGGCAAGCTTTAGGGCAGCGCCTGGGCCAAGCCATCGGAAAAGGTCGCCCATCAAGCAGTTAGCGATCCTGTCTGCAAGCCAACGGCGATAGGGTTCTAGCATGTGCCGTTTCCGTGGTGGGCGGGGCATCAAACAAAGGGGCATTACAACAGAATTCCAGCAAGCGCCCACGTCCTCAGCGCATCTTCAAGGCTCTTGTCTCGCCCGGCCCGCGCGATACCTGCACGGGGCAGAGATGCTTGCAACATCGGTTTGTTGCAATAACAGCTTCATCCTACCCTGCCACTGTTCTTGTTGTGGTAATGACAGAGGCCATCTTCATAGTAATGACGGTGACCAGACTGATGACGATGCTGAAAAACCTGAGTATCAAAGCACCCTTGAACAGAGGGCTTCTGGCCCTTAATAGTGCCTACTTCCCCTCTCAAAAGTACGAGTAGTTGAGGATTGCTGGCAGACCCACCACCTTTATTATCAATGTCGACTAAGAAGTTGTAGTTTCAGGTTCGAGGACCCCGGGACAAAACGTCCGTAATTGCAGTTTGAATCTTCAAGCTGTTAGGCAGGTTTGGGCTTTCAGGTTCATGTGTCCATGTGAGGTTCCGGGTTTAGGTTGAAGCGTTCAGGTTTGGGGTGTTGCCCGGAAAAACCAATAGTTCCAGACACAGCGGCTGTGAATGCGATGCTCCTCTGTGGGCCACTCTCGAACGCCGAAAGAAATCAGGGGCTCCTCAGGCTTTGCGGGTTGAACGGCACACGGCTATAGAGACTTTTGTTGAGACATCGGTTATTTCACACTCGCCGTAATTGCCTTCCCAAATCATTCCAGCCTAGAACACCATCCCGAAGCCTAGAGGCAAAAGGTTCAGATCGACACATCTAAACCAAGCATGCCTTTTGGATCTGGATGTCCCTCACGCGCCAGAGGGGGCAGAGGAAAAAATCGCCGTGAACCTCAAACCCTAACGTGACTCAACGAATTGCGCCTTTCGCCCCAAACTCGCAGATCCTCAGGCCCCTTTCAGCAAGGAGCTACGGGCTTCTTCTATGGGGGCCTAAATAATTATATACCTATACTACTTTGGGGAAACTGTGTGGCAGCAAGGTAGAGATGGAGCGCTTAGCACAGTCGTGGTCAAACAGCCCTTGCTTTTACTTCCGGATCCGCTGAAGGAGCTCTGGGGCACATTCCTAACAGGACAAACGGTGCTACCAGCCCAAGTAGGGAGAAGACTGCACGAGCTAATTAGGCTGCGGACACCACTGAAAGCCCTCAACAGCAAAATACGACTTTCGGGGTTGCTTATCATAATACCCCAAACCCTACTCTAATTATTAAGGTCCCTATATTACTTATGGATCTCCGAACCAGCTCTTTTAATTTAAGGGGTTCTCGGGACTGGATGGAGGTTCAATTGGCTCAGGACCTCTACACCAAAGGAAAGCCAACGCAGCGAAACCTTAAACCCTACACCCCACAAAGGAAGTCCTTGAGCACAATCGCATAGTGCAGCTCGAGCTCCCGCACCTGAGCTTGTGAAGTTCACGGTAGGATTGCGATAACGTAATGTAGGGGCCTTAAGAATTAGAGCAGATTAGAATAGGGTTTTGGGGCCCAATGTACTATATCTATAATAAAGTACCCCCAAAATAGTATAGGTAACGATAAAGGCCCCTGTATTAGAAGTTTAAGGCTTACCCAAACCGGAAAAGTAGGTAAATAATGTCCCAACACCGAAAGAAGGCTCTTATTCTACGGCCTGCTGAGATTGCTGATGATTTGAGGCCTGCTTCTAAGCTAGAAACGAAGTTTACATCCGTATCCTCCTTGGCAACAACGTGTGAGCTTGAGATTGACTCTGAGAGGGCACTGCTCATCATGTCATACCAACTTGCAGAAACACATTGCAATCTGTTGACTCGGACGACAGATCTGTTCGAGAAAGGAGGACGCATCGAATCAACACCCACAAAAAAGCATCATGAATCATGAAAGCCCTAACCTCAAACCTCTGGGATAAGATAAGACTGCCTCCCCCGAACCTGGCAATTTTTGAGGGTTGGAGTGATATGTGGTTTGGGCAACCCCTAGGCCCTAGGTATAGGCCTGATAAGTCTTTAAGTATCCCATGAAATTATGCGCCCGACATCTTAACTTAACTTGAAAACCGATTCAATCAGGAGTTGAGACAAGATGACCCGGGATTTGCAATCACGGGAGGTTCGAACACCAGTGCGACATGGCACCGCCCCGAGCTCCGAAAGCTTCCGCCGCATCGTGTCAGCGTACTTGCGATCCTGCTCTCAGGATTTAAAGGCCAGGTTTTGGGACTCAGGTGAGGTTCTAGCGTGCATGGACAGCGTTTCTGAGCATGATTCCTCGCCATTTTACTTCATTTGTCGCGCCTGAGTCAACCCTGCTGCTGGGGCCAACTTCTAACCATGGAGCCCCTGCATCCGACTCGCAGTTGGACAAGCAGACCGAGAACTGATCCAGCGATCTGGAGATGTGAAACATTTGGTTCTGCCACACGGCTCAAGGTGCACATGTTCAAGGTCGGAGACTACGTGTCTCCATTTCTTAAAGTGTCGGGGGTCTGTTTCGTAAACAGGATCCATTGGTTCAGGAGACCTTCATTAGCCAAAGATGCCTGTATACTGAAACTTCCGAAGACGTGGGATGAGGCTTGGTGGGTTCGGGCTTAAGGATTCAGTGCTTGGGGTCCATGGATTCATTCGTAGGCCAGGTCAGTTCGCGATTGGGAACTTTGGTTTCGGAAAACAAAGGCGCGTTATTCATAACCGTTGCTGTCCTCTCACATGACAGCCAGGGTTCGAGCTGTTCCGGAATAAAACCTGCATGCTGCACTTTGGGTTAACAAAGAAGAAAGAACAAGTTGCAAAAGAAGCTGCCCGAGTCAAGTTCGACACTTGGTCGAAGCTGAGATCCGGCTGTTGCACATTACTTCCAGAGGTATGTGTTCATGTGCGAGATTCCAGCTTGCCGCGCTTCATCGGAAGCCGCTCGAGGATTTGAACGGGACCTGGTGCTGTTATACAACCTCCCAGTAGGTGTGGCACGCTCGCATTTTAGGTATAGATTGAGTAGTCTGACTTCGGAAAACAACAACCAGGAAGACCTTGTCGGAGCATCCCGATGGTAGACCTTAGACTAGCCCAATGTCTCCAGAAACCTCGAACCGGAATCATGCCAGCGACCCCAACATCGACTTGCCGTCATGTTTAGCAGCCTCTAAACCCTAAACCCTACATACGACAACCCTAAACACTCGACCCTATTTTGAGAGGAGGCTTCAGTCTAGCATCGGACTGCTTGCGGTTTTGAGGCTTCGGGCCCAAAGCCTCAACATTTAAACATATACCCTGCCTGGGCCCCAAGAAACCTACCTTTTCAGGAGTTCTTAATATGAGTCTCTTATAGACGTCCTTAAAACGGTAGGTTCTCTAAAGAGTAGGTTCTCTAGGGCTAGGTGAAGCCTGAACACGGGGCCTGGGGTTGCCAATTATGTTTTTTTTTAAGAGGGCCACAATTGGGGAATATTGGGGGCTGTCTGGTTTAGGGCCACCGGGTTGAAGGTGTAAGGAGCTTCAGGGTACGACGACGACGGATTGCAAACAAATATCGCCGCTTTGCTTGAGTTCTGCCCGTCAATACCCTACCCCAAACCCTCTAAACCCTAAACCCTAAACTCTAAACCCTAAACCCTAAACCCTAAACTCTAAACCCTAAACCCTAAACCCTAAACTCTAAACCCTATAAACCCTAAACCCTCAGGCGGCCCGAAACGCCAGAAAAAAACACTTTCGCCTTGTGGGTTTCGGGTTGAAGCGTCGTAGCGGTCACGGTTGAGGCTTTCGGATCCCGGGCTCCGGGCTTCGAACATTTTTGCCACGCAAGTACCAAAGCACCCAAATGCTGACGATTTGTTCATGGAACTTCGCTCAAGCTGGCAGAACAAGGGAAGCTGATTGCTTGCGACAAACCTTCGTGATGCTAACTTTTAGTGAATTCCTTAATTACAGCCCCTGCTGTAGAATGTGCCAAAACCGCGACAAAGCCATTAACCAGAATCCAGAAGCCAGAAACCTGTATAAGCCCACTCACGAAAAAGAAAAACAGTCGTAAGAGAGGCTAGCGCCTAGCAGGGAAAGCCACAAACCAGAATCTCGAAACGGTATAGCCCCGTCACAAAAACGAAAAACAGTCGTACTAGAGGCTAGCAGGGACAGGCATGCATGCTGGTTCAGCTAGGGCTCAGGGTTGAGGCCTTAGGTGGGGCTTCTTGCATACAATTGTGAGAAACTAACGTTGAAGCCTTCATGTCAAGCCCTGAACCCTAAAACCCCACCGTACATGAAGCTAAACGTAAAACAAAGCTTCAAAACCGTAAACCTGCATCCCTCTACAGCCCTAGACATACACCCCAAACTGAACCTCACATTGGCCATTGTCAGGCTTGCTAGTTGCTACATGCACGGCTTTCGTCAGGGTTCTACAAACGGTTCCTTTTAAGGATTCCAAGATAGGGGCCTGATGAATTGGTGATACTATGCTTTGTGGCTCCAAATACAAACATAATCATGACATGATACACGGCACAAACCTGTTCCGCCCTCTACTGCAATGGCTTAATTTATAGAACCACAGGCCCAATAAACCTCAAGGAAAGAAGGCGAAGAACTCACGATCATAATTTAAGAAAACTAAGGCGAGGAATTAAGGGAACATCATGCTAACAAAAAAGCGACGTCAGAATTAGAATTTGTTGTGGGGCACATTAAAAGGATCTGCAAGGAAAAGTTTTCGCAATTTAACCATTTCGGCTTCGATATTCTGCTGTACGCAGCTCAGGATAACACCGGCACCCTGCATCTTAGACCCGATTTTGCATCTGGACCCCATGCGAATAATATTAGGCATTCAGACAATAAGTCTTCAATCCTAAACCCCATCGCCGAAGCTGACCCGTCCCCGGGCCTCCATGACACAGCACTCTTGCACAGAAAGCCATCTACCTAAGACTTGGGGGTTCTAGGGTTTCGGACTTGGGTTGGGGGTTTTGGGGCTTAGGGCTTTCAAGGTTTTGGGTTATGGAGGGCTTACCCGACGCCGAAACCCCTATCTGATCTAGTATGCCTCGTAGTTAGACGCGCCACACTCAAGGGTAGTTTAGGGCTGAATTTTGCGAGGTTGCGGATGGACTATTGGGGCTGGGAGTTTCGACACGCACACTCACTGACGCAGGCACGGCTTCCAAGTCTGACACTGCTACTGTGACGAGATGAGTCCTTACTCTCAGAATCCACACCCAAATACATCAACATGAAAAAGAGTANACACGCACACTCACTGACGCAGGCACGGCTTCCAAGTCTGACACTGCTACTGTGACGAGATGAGTCCTTACTCTCAGAATCCACACCCAAATACATCAACATGAAAAAGAGTAGAACAATACAAGCCGTGCAAACAAAGGGTCCCCAGCATTCTGAGAGCAAACACACCTCTTCACAAACGGCTTAAGTTCGCGCAAAGCACGGGGCAGGTCCGTCGGCTTTGGCCCGCGTGCACGACTATACTATTTCAAAATATCTCCACGAGGCTTTGTTAATAGGTTCCCATTTCAGGAGCAGCCCACACTGCCCCCTCACTGTTTCAGAGGCCACTGTCTCACAGACCACAGTCGCAACCGCGGATATCTCACGCAAAACCAAAAACTTCCACGGACAAATAAAGTCCCTTGCATCCATGCAGTGACATGCGCCCATAAATTCACCATGCAGTGCAGTCTGAAGAAAAATCATGCAGCTTCCAATCCAGTATGCAGTTTGTGTGAATTCATGTATTCTGGTGGTCAACATGCTGCTTGCTGGTTCCACTGGCCAACTTCCAAGGGTCTGTATCATCTTGGGCCATACAGCCTATGCTATATTTCGACAGAGCGACAGCTTTTCCATTTGGCCATGTGTCGTACTCGTCGATGTCTCGCATAGACAAAGTGGCCGCTATGTCCGAAAGGACTTCCAATGAGCCACAGCGCATCTTCGTCGTAGATTAGCTACAAACAGCGTCCACATAACAGGCAGAGAGATGCAGCAGGAGCCTTTCTGTCTCGTGCTGTATCACTCCAACACCACTTTGTACAGATGAACCTCCAGAGAGCCCTTCAGTCTCGTTCTGTATCACTCCAACACCACTTTGTACGGTTGAGCATCCAGAAAACCCATCTGTCTTGTGCTGTATTACTCCAACACCACTTTGTATGGATGAAGATCCAGGTGCATCCAGTACCGGCCTCTCTGTAGTCTTCCGGTGAGAAGGAAGTCCCCAGGATTACCAGCACGCGTGACTCCAACCATCCGCAGATGGACTCGATTTAGCTGGATTGTGGCGCTGCAGCTGCTTGGAGCATCAGGCAGGGCGAGGGTCAGGTTGCCATGGCTGCGAGCGATACTACCTATTTAGGTACACACACAGACATGTGTTTAGGACATTAAGAGAAGCAGCGTGTGCCTCGGAAAAGTGGGCGCAGACAGCGGGCAGTGGAACATCTGTCATCGGCAGGCAACCCCAGAGCAGCAAGCGACCCCAGCATCTCATCAGTGTTAGCGGCAAGGGCGGAGCCCATTAACACAGGTCCTCCTCACTCTCACAGTTCAGCCGTTCCTTCCTAGCCGAATCGTCAGGCGATCCTAAGGGATACGAGGTTCGCCTCAGCAAGCTAGCGAACTAAGTAACACATTGTCCACCTAAGTGACGAAGGATGGCCAAGTACGGACTGCTACGGTTGGGCACATACAGACACTGCGGAGCAAAAGTTCGCAAAGGCTAAGGTGGGGCTTCGGGCGCTTACTTCGATCTGTCTTGCTTCAACTGTATTCCTGCACGCTGATTAGTCTTGATTTTCTTCCTTGCCCTTGTACTGTAAAGTGTTTCGTCGGCCAGTGCACGTCTTCGCGGGCCTTCTGGCACTTAACGAGATAGCGATGCCAACTGGCCCATATTCCGTAATAAAGACAAGAGCAACCTTAAAGGCACCCAAAAACAGAAACTATTCACCCTGGGCTCTCGTTGCTAGCATCGCCCACAAGGAGGAAGTGAAGCGGGACTTTCAACTGCTTACGGACCATGCTGTACCTGCGTATGCAAAACAGGCGAGACAACCCGCCATGATGGAGCATCATATATTTCAGAGCAGCGATAGAAGATAAAAGGTTGATTAAGAAAGCATGATGCGGCTCCAGCATGTGGCTTGGCAGGCTTGCGGCACACACATATGATGAATTCAGTGAGTCATGTCATGCAACATGCAACATGCAACATGCAACGATCAATTCATCAACATAGCAATCCAACAGGCAGGCACAGTCATGCACGGGAACATGGCATGCAGCATGATGTGCAAAACACAAAAAGCATCACGCAAAAGCAGGATGACATGCACATGCACCTGAATTCCTAGCACATGCAGAGATGTTAGATGCGTGCATGGTCCATTATAGTCCACTTTGTTTGCAGTTTCAGTGTGCCATCCCAAGCCTCCAAACAAGGTAAGAACCAACACATCACACAATACATGTACAAGTTAAAGACACACTGAGGCAAAGTCCCAAAAGGATATAGTAAAAGAGGATCCGAACAGAACCCATGTTGGTGTACCACCAGATAGGACACACCAAAGAGCTGCAACCTAGCAAACACGTACATAGACTCATCAACGCCTAAAAGTGGCGAATTGTGGTGGGTTCTGTCCCAGGATCTCATCTTCTGAAGCAAGAATCTGCCTACCATTGCTGAGCGTAACAGTGGCTAGGGGCGTTTGCCCCAGCCTCTGGACTGGAGCGGGGATGCGCGAGCAGAGGTCAATGACCGGTGGCAGCGGGCTCCCCACCATGGAGCTTGCGGCCATATCTTGCATTTGGCTGGGGTGAGATACTCCCGGTTGCGGCAGGTCACGTGCTGGCGGTCCTCTCTGTGCGGGTGGTGGCGCTGCGTTCTTGTCGTTGATCTCCTTCACCTGCTCTGCCACCTCCTCAAGCTGCTGTGCGACCTCTTGGACTGTACCCAAGAGCTGAGTACCTGCTGAGTCTACGGGGGGCTGCCCCATGGCCGCTCCCATCGAGGCCACCGCCGCCTGCAGTGCCTCCAGGCTCTTGTTGAGGGTGCGAACAAGGATACTGTGGTCCCTGTTCGACTGGTTACACTCACCCCAGAACTTGTTCAGGTCGGCCTGGACGCTCTGGGTTCGTTCTCTCACGCAGCCTTCGACGCGGTCGTTCTGCTGTAAGATCTTCGGCCCAACCCCTGCCAGCTTATCACAGATGCCATCCAGCTTCTCGATGAGATAGTCGAGTCGGTCGTGAGAAGTGGAGTGCTTCACAAGTGTGGCATCTATCGCCTCAAGCTTGTCCTTCAGATCCCCGTTGAGCAAGTCGATGCGACTTTTGGTGTGGGTCTCCAGGACATCGAGGCGGCCTTTGAGAAAGGTCTCCAGTACCTCCACTCTGGCTCTCAGCGAGCCGTCCAAGGTCTGGAAGCGACCCTTTCGTTCTTCTCAGCTTGGGCAGCAGCTTGTTGAAGCGTCTCCAACATTTTGTTGACGCTGTCAAAGGACGCCAAGCTTTGCTTTCCGGTTTCCGCCCTCGTTTTCTCCTGCTCGTCTTTCAGAGTACTACGGAGGGATGCTGTCAGGTCCAGAAGCAGGGCATCCACCTTGGCCTGCATCGCCTCCAGCTTTTTCTGCAGCACTTGCTCCAAGGCATCAGACAAACCGGTCCCGTCAGTAGTACCTGCGGTCGCTGGGAGGACGGTTGGCAGCACCTCTCGTAGGGCATCTCCAAGAACCGCAGGCAGCATGTCCTTCAGTATTCCCGGCAGGGTTTCCTCCAGTTGTTCAGCACGCCGGTCTGCCGTTGGGCCTCTCGGCGGGCTGTCTGTGGCAGGAGCCACAGTCTCTGCCCTTTTTGGTGTGCGTCTGAGTCCGCACCTCGTCACGCCAAGGACCATCATGAGGAGAGGGAGGAGCAGTATGAGAACTCCATTTCCCGTAAGTTGCATAGGCAGCAGAAACTCCTCAGGTTCCATACTGTCCAGCCAGGTCCAGACTGCTTCCATGACAAGACGAGCGCGGCAGAGCCTACCTCGTGCTGTGCTAGGGCGCGCTTTCGAGACGAATTGCTGTTGCAGGACCTCTAGTCACGATCCAAGACATTTGTTCTCCCCATGTGACAACGCAGCACTGCAGAGCTCACCAGCAAAAGTTTCCTAAGTAGTCCCCCAGCTTCACCCAATTGCAGTACACTATATGTAGGCATCAATTCAAAACAGGGCACCTCAGGATCCCAGTCCCGACAACCCACATGCCAACGACTGAAGCGAGCTTCCAAGAGATCTGAAGACTGCGTATCCACAGCATGTGTGTTTCGCATGGGTTGCTCAGCTGTACAGTTCGGGGAGGCCCGGCGTCTTTCACACCTGGTATTACCTCAAGACTTGTAGAGCATACTGTGCACCATGTCATGCCAAGAAGGAAAGCGCATGCAAAAACTCAGACCGCAGCAAATTCAACTTCATGCAATCTTGCAAATCTACCACGAGGATATGTAATCACAAACAACCATGCAGACATGCATGATTTAAAGAACAATGTCATTGCAGTAAATTCATGAATGCAGAGCCGCGCAGCTATCCGTGCCATGGGGCATCACTTCATGTGCACTGCTTGCGGGCCTCACTATACATGAAAAAGCCGCCTTGTCCTCCTTATAGGTCACAAGGCCCGGTCCCGAACCAAGATGACTTCGTCTGAAGTTTCCGAAGTGGAATCATCCGCACTCAAGGTTACGGGGATTGTCCTGTGACTCACTATCTGGGCTGCATCAGACTCCTCATCCGACGAGAGACAGTGATGCAGCGAAGACCCAACGAGAATTCCACTGGGCCAAATGCCCCGCACGACCGACGGGGGCATGGTGCTAGTGACAAGCTTTTGTTGCACCAAGCCACGGTCCTTCCACTCAGACAGTGCACATCTTGCCTCTCTGTCTTGGTCAGGGAACCTGAAGCCCAGGCACCTGAGATAAGCCGAATCTGGACCCGAGATGCACGTCCAGCCAGCAGGTATCCAACCTATCAGGACAATGCGATTGCTGTCCGGTCCAAGTTCCTCTGCAGCATGCCACAGGACACGGGCACTTAGCCTGTACCGCTTGCCACGCAGCATCCTCCCACGACGGACTTTACCGTCCGAGCAATGCCTTAGCTGGTCCCCATCAGGGTCCTCTACCCACGCGCCTCCTGGCGCACCTGGCGTCAGGTTGCAAAGCAGACTCGGGAAGTAGGAGTTCTGGAGGTCCTTGTGAGGAGTCGCTGGCTTGTTACGTTCCACCTGCAATGTCAGGAAGTCCTCACCCGGGAACTCCTGGGCTAGGAAAGAGGCTAGCAGCCGAGTTGCTTCCGGAAAGTCACGAGTATGTCTGCGAACTCCACCTCGGACTCTAACGTAGGCCCCCAGCGAGAAAGGAGAGCCCAGATCCTGGATGAGCGTCTCACATACTCGAAGCGCCTCAGGGCGACCAACCTCTCCATGATCTGTCAACTCCGCACAGTGTGCCTCAACATCCTCAAGCTCTGCAGCGGGGGTCTTCATGGCTAGTGGGGCTCGAAAGAGAGGAGGGAGGACGTGTGCGCACAACCGAAATGGAGCTACCCAACAAGTAGGGGCATCCAAACTCAGATAGGTAAAAACGTCCCCGAGTAATTATCTGTCCGCCCTGCCCCCCCCCCCCCCCCCCCCCTACCCATGCGTCGTGTTCCCTCAACGTGCCCAAGACAGCATATGTGAGATAGCTGTGTGCATCTGCCTCATGTCATCACAAAAACGGGCATTGCGGAAACCTACATCACGTACCAAGTACTTAGAGCAAGAGCTCACGAACTCGCAGCCATGCACTACCGCAGACCATGCAGAGCCTGGTTGAAGCTCCGGCGGCAGAAAGAGCGTGTCAGCCCCTTGTCGATCAAGCAAGTTAAGGGCTTCCGTAGCATCTGCCAGGAGTCGCAAAGGAACATGTCCGTGAAAAAGGACCCTCGACAGAAGGCTCCTTTCAACGAAAACCCTTGCTTCATAGCCATGCAAGCACAGTAGAGCCTGGGCCTTGTACGCGATTCTGAGCACGGTGACTGACTTGCTTTGTGTAGAGTCATCCGGGGCTTCCGTATGCACGTACAGGGTCCTAGTGGGAGTTTTCCCATCACACAGCACCAAAACACAGCGCTTCCCCGACGTGACAGCCCAAATAAATGCCCCTCCTGCCGGTTTAGCAGGACAAATGACATGCACAGCTGCTCCATAGGGCTGATCCATTACGTCCTTGGCGGGGCGTAGTATACAATCCAACAGGCCTCGTTTATCCCGAACAATTAAGAGCTGTCTGTCCAGAAGGTAGCTCACCGTGGCGGGACTTTCCTCATCTAGTGGCTGAAGCCAATGTGCTATCCATCGACTACAGTACGAGCGCCATTGCACACGGTCACGTGCAAAAATTTCCCACCACGGAATTTCACGTGCCCATGGCCATGTCGAATATATGCGCTGCACTCGTCTCACCAACAAGTCAACCAACCAACAAGCCTTGACCCCTCCCTGCCCTATCCGCGAGCTGCTACAGCTTCGCAAAATCCTTCTCATCGGATGTGGCTGAGACGACCTCGCCAAGTGCCCTAAATAGCCCCAGAGCCTTGTCAACCATGTACCGCCAGTCGGGGCCGTTGGCCAACCGGCATGTCAATTTCACTGCTCTGCGTCTGCTGACCCTATTGTCTAGCCACGAGAGCAATGGATCAGTCGGCACCCTAAGCATGGAAAGAAGAAAAGTTGTTTTCGCAGCTTCCAACTTTCGTAGGGCAGTTCTGTTTGGCAGCATCAAAGGGGCTGCCCAGGCCCATTTAGCGGTAATAAAGGTATTAAAGATCAAAAGGCGCACTCTGAGAGGCGACTTCCCTGCGTCAATAATTCGTTTGAAGCCATAGTATGCACTAGACGTCTTGCGCAACAGAAAACTGATAAGGGTATGGGGCTGAGGTGAGTGCGTCAAGGGCACGCCCAAAAACTGGAGCGAGTCCTCAGTTGTAAGAGGCCGACTTGAGTGCCTTAGCCAGACCCCAGGCGACCAGCCATCGTGCGAGTTCATGACCCGAGATTTGTCGTGATTGATTTGCAGACCCAAGACAGACAGACAGTCCACGATCTGCTGCAGTTTGTCTTGCAGAGACCGCGGGTCATCTGCTAAGACCAATACATCGTCCGCATATACAATAAAGTGTGGCAGACCTAAGTCCGGACACGTCCAGTACTCATATTTCTGATCGAAAAGATCATGAAGGGGAGAGAGAAAGAAGTCGACCACCCGGCTGAAGACATCTGCTGAGTACGAGGTACCCTGCATTAGCCCCTTGCCTAGCTTGACCTGGTGCGACAATCCTCCTAGTGTAAGCTCAACTTGGGTACCATACAACAATTGAAAAAGACGCTCGCACTCACTTGAGGGTCTGCACTCCATGAGCCATCGCCATACGGCTCCGATATCCAAGCTGTCGAAGGCTGCCCTGATATCAACTTTGGCCGCGAAAGCTCTCCCTCTCGACTGCTTAAGCAGCTGTAAGGCAGACTGCGCCGCCATGATCCCGTCAGCGACCTGCACCCCTTTACGACATCCAATCTGATGTCCCGAGCAGGGCGGTGCCGCTGCGTGTACTCGGCGCATCAAGACCTTCCCAAAAATGCGGCCAAGTACCGGTGTTAAGCAAATCGGACGAAGGTCTTTCGGCCCCGAGGGTCTTGCAGTCTTAGGTAATAGGACTATCCGGCCTTTCTTCCACGATGCCGGGAGTTCCAACTCTCCTCTCAACAATCGAGTAAAGAACAACGGGATCCTATCGCAGGTGTCCCTAGACAGCAGATGGAGAAAGCCTTCATACGTGGTCCCGTCCGGACCAGCACTTACACCCGACCTGGAGCCCTTAAGACAGTCAAGGATCTCCTTCCTGGTGCAACTTGCCACTGGGGTTCGCGCATGTCTTTGACTCAAGGTCCTGATTTGCTCCTCTGAGATTGCAGCACCTACCCTAGCGAACTTACTGTCATAAAAATGAAAAAGGTCCTCAGTGGCTTTGCGGAATCCGCCCGCCCTCTGAATGTAAGATCCCTCAGTCTGTGCACCTGCTGCACTCGACCGCATGTGTGCAATGGCCCTACAGTTTCCAGCGCGTGCTTCCTTGATGAGCCATTCCTTATGTTCCGCTCTGGCCTGTATTCTAGCCTGGTGGATTTCTTGCATGAAAGCAGCTCTGGTATCTGCATCAGCGCAAAGTTTTCGACGCCTGATGAGCTCCTTGATAGGCTCAGGGTCTTTGTACCTTAGTGTGGGGGATCTTGTGCTCACACCATGTTGCCTAAAGGCCGACGTGAGCGAAGCGTCGTCCCACTGTGGCAGCGCGTCCAAATGTTGAAAGAGGGCCTCACCCGCAACCGTCCACTTACCACACAGAGTACGACGTGGGCGAGCACGAACGCGCTTGGCTTGGGAACTCCGGAACCTAACACTCATCACAATGGCATCGTGATCGGAAGGAAGCGAAAAGCGCAAGTCCTCCCTTTTGCTGAAAGACACGTCACTTCCTCGCAATTGGTACAAGAAGAAGTCTATCGCAGAGGAGCTGCCTCTGGCATGCCAGGTATGCCCCAGCGGGGGAGACGCACAAAGCCCTGATTGAAAAACACATTCCCTGTAGTGCATCATGCCTTCAAATTCATCAAATTCCGCATGCAGGTCCTGGTTGAGGTCATGGCCAACAATCACATTGTACTGCCAGCGTAGGCCTGTCAGGTGAGCCAGGAGCGTAGAGACACCTTGTTCCCAGGCATCCACCGCATCCTCACGTTGTTGGTGCGGAAAGTGTAGGCTCACCAAGAGCCAAGGAGCACCATGCATGTCTCCAAAGACTACTATGCCAAATTCATGAACATGCAATTCTTTGAGGATGAATTCACAGTCCAGTGACACACCCACTGCAACACAGCGATGAGACAGCTTAGGATTGACAAGAAAAAGCTGATACTCTTTACCAGCGATCGTCTCGATGACAGTCCGGTGATCGCCTTCTGCGAGGCGGCGCACCCCTCCTAATTCCTGAAACATGAGAACATCTGATGGCGTTTCCAACCCTTTTAGCAGAACACATGTTGTGTGCCCTTACCATGCAGGTTCCACGTCATGCATTGAAAGTCATGCACATGCACTTGGCCGACGTCCGAGTCCACCTGAGAAGGCCGATGATTTTCCGTGCCACCCCTCCCTAATCCCTAATGTGCATCGAAGTGCCTCAGGACTACTTCCTGTTCTACCCCCAACACCGCCGCCACTTGGTCTACATCAAGAAACCAGCCCGACTCATTCCCCTTTGCATCAACCAACATTAAGGTATTGTGAGCACGATCCCGATACTCAACATGGTGTAGGATCTGTACCTGGTTGGCCCAAAGCTTGCCACGCCAGTCCTTGTCGACTAAGTGTTCACCCAGGTGACGTACACAGAGGTCTCGTGTTGATAAAATGGCTCTAATTTTAGCCCTTTCAGCCTGTGATCGATTTCTAGCCGCCCAAAATTTACACCCTTCTTGTCCTCTGATCTGTGACGTATACTGAAGGTCTTTAAGGGCCTGGACCACAACACCCTGTAACTTCCTCTGCTTCCAGATGTCAGGTTCCGGATATACCAGCTCACAACGACAAAAGCCGCACCTGACGTACGGCACGTAAACCCTCTTAAGCAAGGCCGAACCTCTAATTCCCTCAAACATAGTTTGTACTTCCAACTCGATGTCTTCTCTCCTTGCTTCTCTCCATCCCCCTATCACGACTTGGAGTTCGTCAACTTCTGATTCACCACCTCCTTGGCGAGGGGTGCCACACTGCGCGTAGCGGGGGCTGACTTAACTGCCTGTAGCTCTTTCTCCAAGTCACGAAGGTCTCGCTGCATTTTGGCCAGCGCCTGTTCCTGCTCATCAGCTCTTTTGGTCAGGGCTTCCTGACCCTGGCCCAAGTGAAGAATTCCCTCTCTCAGTTTTCTTAATTCATGACCTGAATCCGTGAGCTGTGCAGACATCTGACGCTGGGTAGAGCCAATATCCTGAAGCTCCTGCCTGAGAGCAGCGATCCATGTTGGCTCCGGGTCAAGGTTGTATCGCTCAGGCCCCGACGCGGTCACCTGAGGCGGGTTCACCTGTGGATGTCGTGGCTCCACTTCCATGAGACGGGCCTCAGTCCCTCCCAGAGGGGCTTCGCCACGAGGGGTGACTGCAGGTCCATGAAACACCGGAGGGAAGGCTCCAAAATGCGGCGCCTTATTAGCGGTGGTTCGAGCGCGTTTTTCTGGACTCAGGTTCCTGTCGGGCAACCCTGCATTGAGATAACGGACACTGTCAAGGCTATGTCCTCCTTCTGGCGCCGGGGCACAACGCATAGCTGCCGCAAGCGCCTCTGCCGCAATTGCAGCATCCTCAAGCTCCCGCTCCGTGGGCGACGCCGGGAGACGAACTCCAGGGCTAGGTTTAGGGTGGGGACGTGGTCTTCCCGTCTCTCTCTCCCGGACTCCCTCCCTCTCCCTGGGCCGTCCTCTACCATCAATGACATTCAGACGTGGTTCCCTAGCCGCCGCCTCATGGAGCAGGCGTTGAGAGGCGTCAAGCGCTGTGTCTCCTCCCTTCTCCAGACTTTCATCCCCCGGGGCATCATCATCATCATCCGAGACATCGATCTTTCCAACCCCCCCAGCGTTGACACCGAAGGGCACCGTGGATTCATCAGTCATCACGACGGGAACAGGGGGCACAGAGGGAACGCGGCAGGCAGCTGACAGATATTCCACTGAGTCACCAAGAATCAGTGATTTCCAAGGCACAGGCACTGGGGCTTGAGCCAAAATACCTTGAGCCAAAATGGCTACGGGCTTTAGGGGTTTAGGGCCTCGGGTCTAGGGCCTAGGTTGCCCCTCGGAAGGTACGGTAAGGCCCAAGGGTTTGGACGGACTCCAAAGAATTAGTGCAGAGCTGGCTTGGGGCGTGTCATAGAATGTAGCTGCAATTCCAAGGAATCAACATGGTGGATCCAATGGGGCTTGCCGAGTGCTTGCACTTCCTCCGCGAAGTTTACGCCATCGACTGCCTCGTCACTGTGGTCTTTACTGCTATTGCGTTACAAGCTCCCGCTCGTCAATGGGCATGCAGACACTTTGCCGGTAGGCGCCACATGCACGTGTCCTGCGGAAACTCGTTGGGGGTAGTTGTGGGCTCCCCGCAGACGGCATACTTTGAGCACCAGCCTCAGGCAACGATTCCCCATACATCCCGACACTGCAGAACCTTACCACAAAGCACGAGCTTGTGAAGAATCAGAGTTGACAAGAGCCCCGACAGCCCGTGAACCTAGTGTCTCAGGCGATCCCAACCCGAGCCCCTGGCAAGACAAAACCGCAAAGCCGTGTGGATTTTGACCCATGCTTTCTAAACGCGACCATGACCTTCTACATGATGGGCTTTAAAAATCATGTTGAAGGGTGCCCGCTTCCGTTCTCCACATCAAGGCCACACGGACTCCAAAGCCTAAAGTCCTACCTGTGACCCCAAACCCTACAGAATAGTAGGCTATGACCCCTTAATCAGAGGGTCTAACCCCAAAACAGTCAGTTTTTGGATCCCGAGGTAAAGCCTACGTCCCTCTCTCTCAGCACCTGCATCTGGAGTTGTTGTTGGTGACTCTTCAATGGCTAGCGGCTAGATGTCTCAGACAAAGATGTGTGAGCTTGTGCAGCACTGGGTCTTCTACGTTTTCTTTTAAATCGTCTTGGGTCAGAAAGGACAGCTGGTAAAATCACCTGTCATTGGGTCATTGACTGTCACAGGGCAAGCATGCACCCACGCACTTTGCACAGGGCTCTGAAGCCGAAGCAGGAAATCAGTGCATGTAGTTTGCATCGAAGCGGCCGTCATTCCTTGGGGCAGTTGCAGTGCACTCATCGTAGTTTCGTCCGGCCCTCTTAGAAGAATTCGCCCGAACAGTATGTTTTCAAGAGAAGTAGGAACAAAGTAGCTCTCCCGTGCCATGAAGTTACCTCGGGAGAGATCCGTCTCGGGACATGCGCAGTGCGCTTCCTGGTCTTCAGTTTCACAAAAATATGCAGCAAATATGCAACTCAGGGTTCCCTCGGAACTTAGTGAAAACAAACTTAGCGAAGGCAATCCACTCGACAAAACTTAGCCAAACCTTCATTTCTTCCGTAGCTCGCATCTCACTCCAAAATCCGAGGAGACCCTCCGAATGCTGGAATCTCCGCAACTGCAGTAGTTCAAAGTTTCTGACTTTAGCCGGTGCTTGAGTAAAGGGCTGCCGTGGGAGGGGACGTGCTTTTCCAAACAGGAGCGGTACCATCTCCCCAATCCGACCTCGCATAGCAGGAGCCCGCAACCGCCACAACCCTCCAAAGCTGAGCCGCTGATTGAAGGACACGAAGGCACAGCGCCGATCCTGGAGTTGGGTGGTGG
The DNA here is from genome assembly GCA_003297005.1 of Symbiodinium sp. clade A Y106. Taxonomy (NCBI): domain Eukaryota; class Dinophyceae; order Suessiales; family Symbiodiniaceae; genus Symbiodinium; species Symbiodinium sp. clade A. The sequence goes on along the minus strand of BGNK01000029.1, from coordinate 102,793 downwards.
ACATCCTTGTGTTTTCAGCGTTAGGGAATCAACTGCCAGTTTGGAAATTCAGGAATGCAAGTCTCCCGCTACATGCTGCAGAACCGGCTCGGTAAAGCCACTGCCACTGAAACGAAACAAGGCAGCTAACTCCCACGACAGGCATCTGTGGCTGCACACATATGGTAACATCTCCCTGACATGGCGTGCAATAGGACCAGCTTTCAACTTGTCGAAACCGCTCGCTGCCCTGCAGCAGGAGCAATACAGCCTTGCCGGCAAATTGGCATAAGTGGATCACATTATGTTAAATGCAACGTCTGGTCCTTGCTGCATTGTGCCTGGCAGCCGACAAGACCTGGAAGCGGGAAGTGGTGGCCGATAGTCTTTGCCTTTGCTAGTAATGTTACATTTTCACCGAGTGCAAATACACAACAAAGGCTACAATGTAGGTCTCAGCAAACAGCATTGAAACACATGCAAAACAGCATGTAGCGCATAGACCTGCGAACTCTGAGTTCGGAGCCCGAATACAAGCCGTACAACAAGAACAGTGGTTTTAGGAAACCCCGGCCGTGACATTGATCGGCATCGCTGCCTCTATCGGACTATAGAAACAATTCCAGTGCCTTGAAGACTCTCTGTTGCCATGTGCTCTCTTTTTCTGAGCTGGTTGGACTGTGTTCTACATTTCTGTTGTTCGCTAATATCGTTTCTGAGTTTCCAGGTTGCATTCTCTTGCACTGGTTCGTTAGCTCTGCTCATGCTTCTCCTACCGTAGTATGTGTTTTGCTATGCAAGTTGCTTGCAGGTGCGTGTTCAGCGACCTAGTTTCGGCATGTGAAATCTGAGAACGGTCCAGCATCGATGAGAGTTATCTTGCTCGTGACAACAATCAGATACAGCGACGATCTCAACATACCCATCGCAACAGTGATCCCCCATTTCTTCTTGAATCCCAACTCCCCCACCCGCAAAGCACAACACCCCAAGACTTCCAGGAGCGTGCTGTAGCCGTCGAAGTCATCGCCGATACGGACGGCACCTCCCAGATTGTCGCACCACCTGTCCTGGCCAGATTTGCGATAGTTCGGCTGTGACTCCACGATGTCTACCATTTGAGGCAACCGGAGTCGAGAGCGCATGTTTGCCTATCTGCGCTGTACAACTGCACGAGCCCAGGAGCAGCAAAGGTTTTGAGTGCAAGAAGCTTCGAGCACAAGTTCGCACACTCGAGAAGACCAGAAGACAGAACAGCCGACAGGAACTGGAGCTTTCACCGGCCATACCAGCCAAACTAGACATCCAAGGCATGCGTTCAGCCAACCGTCTGAGCCGTCCGCCTGCGCAAGCAGAGTGTACGTGACCTTAAACATGGAACACTGGGTTGAATCACTTTTTGGAACTGGATATGCTTGCGGGTGTGAAGTTGAAGGCTGATGACACTATGCACTTCGAGACATGCTGTCGATCTGTATTTCGCACTCCGGAAAGAGAAAGCGAGAAATGGTCGTAGCATACGAACAGGAGTACAGCGAAGGCGACGACAAGAAAGACTGCCGGTTCAAGCAGTAGCTTGCTCCAAAAACCTATGGCAGCAACAATCCCAGTCAAGAACGACGGCTGCAGCAAGAAGACCAAGATCTACAGCAACATTAACGACAAGTCACACCTGATTGCGGCAACTGTGAGGAGTTAAGGCGAAGAGCCTGGGTGTCCAAGACCTTGGCCTCCCTGCAAAGTGTCTACACTTAGAAGTCTCGCATTCCAAGCAATTGAAATACTTCCAAAATCGCACTGGTTCTGCAGGAGTTGCCTTCACCTGGCACATCCCAAAATCCAGCTTAGGCTTAATGCACGCACTGAGGCCGGTGCCGCTGTCTGCATTGGTTGCTAGTGGGTCCATCAGAAGCAACATTGATGAGAGCTAGGGCAAGTGGAGTGCTTGGGCGGTTGCAGTTGCTCTTTGAGTTTGATAATAATGTGGGACCTAAGACCTTCATTGAATCTGAACGCAATGTGTTGTTAATTCATCTGCGATCAAAGCTAACGCCAGTCGGTGGGCTGGTTGGATACGGGTACATGGCAGGCTTCAGCATGTGTTGTTCTCTTGAGGATTCCGAAAATTTATGGTCGTTAGTGTTGTCGCTCGGATGCTTCACCCAGTCCACCTTGCAAGCCGCATACTTCGTCTGCCAGAAGACTTAACACAATTCGCGGATTGAGAGCACGACTTGCCAGAGACTGGTTGATTCATATACTGTAGACTTTAGAAATCACTTCACCCATGCCCCTTCTGCAATGCCCCTCTTATGCCCCGAACCACTAAGAAGTTCCCATTCCCGCCAACCTTTTTTGTGAGCAGGGACTGCAGTGCACCAAGCCCTGAATCCCGCCAAGCCCGAAACTTAACTTCGAAACAACATAAAAGCCAGCCCCTGAGCTTTCATCCCCCGACTCCGAATTTCTAAGCTCAATACAATCATCTGTAGCCGGAACATGTCACCTGAGAAAAATGTTCAGCCCATCGATGCACCCCCCCCCCCGAGGTGCAGAGCAGAGCTGTCGGCTGGCGTTCTTGCTCCTTTTTGCTCGGCGGCCGCCTGCGCTGCACGACCCCATCTGCGAGTGACCGGAGCTGCCTCGCGGCAAGGTTGCGGGGCTTGGTGTCTGATCCAGGGCACACTCAGCAGGCTTTGGGGAGCGAGCAATTCGAGTTCAGGGCTTGCAAGGGTAGTTTTCATCGGAATCTACTAGGCTTCTGATCAAAGAGCTGTGATCAGATCTTCACTGCCGATTGGGATGGCAGTCGGATTCGTCGACGAATGCGGAAACTCGACTGGGGGTGTTGTGGCCTTGCTTCAGAGCCTAGAGCCCCAGCCCAACCGCACGGACCTTGCGCGCAGAAGCAGCGCAAGGTTTTGGCACCTGCATGGCAAGGCTGCGAGACAAGAAAACAGTTCTCCCATGCTGTACTTCGAGTGTCAATCGCTGAACCCTACCATGGTGTGGCTGAGCATGAACGAACAGAACCACAGAGGGAGCGCTTCAGGGGAAGTGGAAAGATGAGTGGCACTTGATTGCCCCTGAACTGCCCCTTAAAACCTTCAGCTGCCCAGACGCCCAAAATACAGAAACCATCAACAGTCTTGCATGATGAATGGTCCTGCTTGTGGATGTTTACTGACCCAGGCACAAGGTCTGCCAAACTGCGCGGCGCTTCTGGGCGAGGTGCTGCCAGGACGGCCTCGGCCTGCGTTTTTGTTTGGGAGGGGAAATCCGCTTCGGTCTTCCGGGTGTGATGTAGAGCTCGGAAGCCTAGATTTTGAGGCTTCGTGTCGCACACGACAGGAAGCTGCAACGGAGACCGGGGCTTGCCAAAAGATTCCGGCCAAATGCCCAAAGCGTCCACACAGGGCTTAGCAATCCAGCTGGACCTGCATGTCTACGAAGAAACTTGTCGAAGCCTTTGGTTCTTTCCTTGTGCTTCGCTCTCGTTTCCTTTTGGGCTTTAGCGGCTGGAGTCGGCATAAGGCTCGAACAACGAAGCACTCGACTCACGTTGAAAACTAGGTCCCGAAACTTCACTCAGAGACAAAGACCCGTAACTGAAGCCAGCAACAAGCAACGACGCAATGCAACCACAACTGCTGTTGCTGCTGCTGCTGCTGCTGCTAGTCCTGCTACTACTACTACGATGGCTACTATCACCACCACCACTACCACAACCACTACCACTCCTCCTGCTGCTGCTGCTACTCCCACTGCTACTGCGACTGCGACTGCTGCTGCTGATGCTGCTGCTACTGCTGCCGGCTACTACTACGGCTACTACGACTACTACGACGACGACTACTACTACGACTGACTACTACGACTACTACGACTACCGCGACCACCACCACCACCACCACCACCACGGCACTTCCACGACGACGACGACGACGACTACTACTACTACTTGTACTACTACTACTACTACTCCTGCTGCTGCTGCTACTACTACTCCTGCTGCTCCTACTACTACTACTACTACTGCTACGACTACCACCGCCTGCGTCTCCGCTGCTCTCACCATGATATCTATTGCTTCGATTTCGGAAGTCTCCAGAGCCTCCGCATAGCCGACCCAGCCGCTACCATCCCAGGACTCCTCCACCCGACCATCCTGCAGCTGTGTCAGGCTTGACGAGAATTGTCACTCACTGACATCGTGGCATACGATAGCAGTTTCAGAGCTACCGCGAGCGTTTCTGCACCGGCCTGTAGAAGGAATCCCACCAGAAGGCTTGCTTTTGGGTCAGGACTTGAGATTTCCCTAGATACGCAATTCGTACAGAGGAGCTGGATGGCTGCGACCTATATAGAGAGCCTTGGGCCTTTCGCGTTCTGTAAAGGCTTTAGCCAACATAGTCAGCCGTAATGCATGAGCCTGATCCAGTTGTGACTTGAAGAGCCTACTATTTGCTGAGCATGCTTCAAAGACTGTTAATGATGCCTAACCGAAGCCTGTGAAATGAAGCTGACATAGCCTTTGTACTGTCAGCATCAGCCTGCTCTGTGTGGAAGTTGCATGCAACAGGGTTTTCCTCCCGCACGAACCCGCTTGTGGGCGGGATTTATGCTATGGCTGATTTATCAAAACGACCTTTGTTGGTCCCTTGGCCCTGCACAAAAACTTCGTCGCAGTGCAGGGTGCAGAGCCTTGTGAGCGAAAGCGACATTTGCTAGTTTGTTGAGCTCGGCGGCGGCAGTGCCGTGGCCACCGAATCGGAGTGCCTGCCGAATGGCTCAGTGTCAATTGAGATTCAATGCACAGTTTGCAGCCGTCTGAAGCAGGGTCGAAAGGGGTGCCGGGTGAGGGTGAGGACAATGTGGACGATCGTCAAATGACAGTGGACGAGGGGGAAAAGCCTGATGATGGCGAGCACCTGGATCCCGTCATGCTGGCGAAGGGGCTATGAGTATCTTGATGGCCGTTACATTCGGAATGTACCCTCATCCAGCACTACAGCTGAATCACCACCGTCGCCACGAACAACAACAACAACATCATGATGATGATGCTGCTGCGCAGCTGGTGGTGGTGGTGGTGGTGGCGGCGGCTTCATAAGCAACACATCGTCTGATAACAACAGGAACAACAACATCAGCAACAGGAAAAACGACAGGCAGGACAAAAATGTGAAACGTGTAGTACAAACAGCAACGGTAGCTGGAACAGTAATAGGAGGAACAACACCAATAAAACTAACACTACCATCACCACCATCAACGACATAATCAACATCAACAGCCCTATCACCAGCACCAGCGCCAGCACCACCTCTACCAACGGCATCATCAACAGCAAGAGCAACAACGATGACGACGACGACCATTATTATCATCCTTGCCGTCGTCATCAACAGGCGGTAATCACTATACCCGTAACCATCTAGATCCTCGTCAAAGTCCTTGTTCCCACCAGATACGAGGGAAATGAAGGCTTGGGGTGCTTATGGAAACTCGGCCTCAGCCAACGCACCAAAGTCCACGCAGTCGCGTCCGTTGTACGAGCCACCTGCACAGTCGCTGTGGTAAGCCTCTGCAGCTTTAGGGTCCTGCTTCTTGATCACAGCACCGTATTCGGCCTGATGCCAGACACTTCGACCCATGCGCACTCAACCCTATTCAAGTTCTACGGCATCATGCACGGCCTCCAAGAGCCAAGCATACCGACATAATTCCATACAGCCAAGAGGATGACACAGCGGCAAACCGCAGTGTGATGTTCTTCTGCGACAAGCAAATGAGCGCGCCTCGTCGCACCGCCTGCGGGAAAGCCTCTGAAACTTCCTGGAGGCCAGGCCTTTGCGGTTTTGGTAGGACTCTCACAGAGTTGTTCTGGTTGCCCAGACGCTGCAGCATCTACATAGCAAAACAAAACACTGCCTGTAAGTAGGGGGTGCTAGTAGCTAAGACTGCAAACAAATCTGTATGCGTATACACAACATATCAAGACGTAATATACATGTATATACATATATGTACATAGACATGTATAAATATATATATATACATACACATACATACATACATACATACATGTATAAAGGTATGTGTGTGTGTGCGCGTATGTATGTCTGTAGGTAGATAGCTAGGTATACGTATATTTTTGTATCTATACATATATATAGTTATATGTATCATACATTACTTTTGTTTACTCACTATAATATACTCTTCTAGACTTGGCCAGACTAGACTAGACCAGACTGTATATAACACGTCTGCTATACACCCATGTGAACACGCATATACTTATAGTATATATATATATATACACGTACATACACATACGGTTTATGTTATATATATACACATGTGTGTATACATACCAGTATGTATATACTTATGTATATACCTCGTTACAGTTTTTTGTATATATTTGTACATACGCAGAAATACATACATACATACATATATACATACATACATGCATGCATACATATGAGTACACAATGCACAGTCATGTGACGAATAGTATCTATCTCTCTGCAGATCTTTGGGACGAGGAGTCCTCCCTGCGGACCTGGCAGCCTCCTGTGTGCGCCGCATCTCGTGGGCCTCTGCCTACAAAATCCTTTGGTAAAACCTGTCAATGCTGAGGCTGCGTTGCTGAGATTCTGAATCCCCATAAGCAGGCTGCGGGCTCAACAAAAACTTCCGCAAAGTCTTGGTATCGGGCACCGTGAGAGGAGCGCCTGACGTCGAGGTCGGCAGAGCTGTCGGGAGGGTTTGCCGGCTTGATGTGGTTACCAGTAGTGGGCATTATCCAGAACCAAATCGATACCAGTCTAGCAATCGTAGAACAAGAGGTGCCCAATGCGCGGTGGGAAAATGCTAACGGCGAACAGAACTGCGCGTCTGTGAGCCGCAGCCTTGCTGAAGACCAACTCCTGAAACCTCCTGTTCACTGCGCAACACGCAGCCCACTCGTTTCACCCGATCCGAAGCTTCAAACCCGAAGCTCCAAGACCAAGCCTCAGTTTTCCATGTCAGAACGTTGAGATGAAAGCATGCCTTCTTGCACGCTGCTGAAGTCAGCAGCCACCACCGGGGAGCTCGAGACCAACCTGCCCAAACTGGGGCGCTGAACGGACGTTAAGCTAGACTGTAAAGGAGTTTTGGACATGCAAGTGGCTGAGGCCGCAGATGAGTTGCATATTCTGGGTCATGTCGCGCGCCTCAGGCCACAAGTTGTAGCAAAATCTAAGATGCAAAGTTTGGGTGTTTGGAAAGAAAAGCAGTCGACCAAATCCTGAACCCTGCGGAATCTTTCGTCTCTCAGCATTTGCGCCAGTCCTAAAGTCCCATCAAAACGGGGACTGTCGGGAGCTCTCGACATGAGGAACCGATGCTTGGAGACCTGGCTTTGTGGAGCTCTTTACGGGGGCAAGGGGCACCAGGGCCCGGGACATATAGCTGGTATATCCAGCTTAGGGGTTCGAGATTTCTTCCAGGAGCTGAGGTTAGATCCCAGTGGTCCAAAATAAACTGGGCTCCATCGGTAAGCTTGAACTGCTGCACGGTGGATTGTGTCATCACTTCTTCAAAACCACTTTCAAGCCATCCACCGGGAACAGGCCGGGCGTGTAGCCTGAGCACACAGCACTAGCAACTAAAGGAGGTAGACATGGCAGCATTGCACGCCGGCTGTGCAGGTTCAACAAGCTGGCAGTGAGAGGAAACCTTTCAACAGCACCTGCCATCATGGTAAAGATTCCAACTTCGGGTGCAACCATGTTGTGCTACTGCATTGACTGGCAGGCTATGATTGCAAGCCACAGTAGAGGACGTGAGGTGGTCCAGCTGCTGCTTCACTGCAGCTGCAAGCATCGGGGGACAGATAGTCTTCGTGAAGGCACTTTCCGCGCATACAAGCCCTTCAACCATCTTATCCTCCCGCCCCCAGACAGGAAAAGCAACAAGGGCGACAGCCCCCAAATTCACAAGCCCACCGATATTGCCGTGCGGCGCTGCGAGAGGTCCTGCCCTGGCTCCAGCTCCCAACGGAAACCGCTCGGTCCGAGGACCTCCTGAGAGGGAAGCTTTCGCTTGCCGTAGTCAGGTTTCCCCACCCTTGTTTCTGGTAGCTCGGGCTGCTGGGATGCAACAAGTCTGCGTTTTTGGCAGAGGTCGGATCAGTGAAATGTCTCCTGCGAGCGTTCCATTGCGACGCCGATGAATCCGATGATCTTTTCAGATGCATGGTCAATACAAGAGGCTGTGTTTCTGGCTCCATTGAGAGGTCTGGGAGGCCAACTGCTGGCCAAGTCTCACGCAGGACTGTCTTGGCAACCTGCAGACAGTATAAAGCCGGAAGAGGGTGGGAGAGTGATCACAGGGCGGTCAGCCCAGCGCATTGATCACGCATGCTATCATACCTCACGCTACTTACTTCCGCACTCTTTGTGGAGAGGACATGTCATGTAGTGCTGCGAGAGGGATCGGGCTTTTACCTCAGCTCTCACCACTGCACCATGTGCGACGCACACCAGATGAAATTAGTGCTGAGCTGCCACGGACCCAGACAGACGCCGCCGTACGGCACTTCGTGATTACACAGCAAACAAGCAATGTAGCAAGCGGCATGGAAAACAGTTCCAAAGAAGCATACCTTCTGATAAACTCAGACCAAATCCCGCGAGACGTGGAAGCAGGCCCTGAGCTTTCTAACTGCCAAACGAGCCCCAGCTCAACCTGTCGCAATATCATGAAGCATCGTGGCATCCTCGGCTGTTCTAACATGCTAGCCGGTTGCGAGACGAACGAGCAGCTCCAGAACGACAACAGATAGAATCAAGTTAGAAGCAGCTAGAAGGTTGATAGTGACAACAAACTGGAGATGCGCACAGCTGAGACAGAAAGGCAGAGAGAGAGAGAGAGCGAGAGAGGAAAGGCGAGATAATGTTTACGGACGAAAGGAAGCCGAAGAGAAAGATATGACTATAAACTGAAATAAGCACAATGTATGTTCCTGCAAATCTAGATACAGTTATAGGTGTGTAGTTGCTTATATGCATAACTAATACAGAGATATATGTATATGTATATATATATATATGCACATACATGTATATGTACAAAGAACTAGAATGGAGAATCATGTCGATATAGATATAGACATAGGAATAGATATAGGCATAGATATTAGATAAAAAGATGGACAGACAGACAAACAGACAGAAAGACAGAGGGATATATATTTTTTTATTTATACATGTGCTGACTTATTTATACATGTGTAGCCGTGCTAGTATGTACGCATGTGACCCGCATGCATTTATTCAATTCGTGACAATGGCAGTTCCTCACCCGCCCGAACTCAGCCTGAGCCGCAAGGAAGCGACCGGGGCACATCCTCGGGCCGCCACCGAAAGCAGCCTCGTCGAGGCTCTGGCCTGCGAGCATACAGCATCAGGGCGATCGATCCTGGGAGGGTGAGGATCGAGTCACGAAAAGTACTCGGGGTGTCGGGGCTTGATGGACACTTCAGCGTGTCGGGCTGGATGAACTCATTCGGCGCGTTCGAAAACAGCATGTGGGATTTGGTTTCAATGCAGTGTCAGTCAGATTTCCGAGGCTTGTTTGGAATAATTTGGAAAACAAGCATGTCAACTAGGCACAGCCACGCGACAACCATCGACAGCCATTCCAATTGCGCTCTGCCGGACAGAGTGCGGCCAAGGAACGCACCGGGGCGCTTGGCAGTTGCATCGATGTCCAACATACGTAGCAACACTGTCCACATCAAGCAAAAACACACATGCCATACTAATCCTAGTTGTGCCCGCAGTGGTGCCCGCCTTGGCCGTCGGAGAAGGTTCGATTCCACAGAAACTCCTGAGGTTGACGATGGGGGACATGGTCTGCAACATGTAATGAATGAAAGTCACACGCGAAAGAAACACAAACCCTCTCAAGACAGCAGCGTTGCATAAACCATCAAGCACGGCAACGCCATTTGTCCCACTTGTGCTGCTCTGAAACAAGTCTTCCGACATTCCAAGAAGAAAGATGGCAAGTGCCGCGCAGGCCGTGGTTAAGAACAGCAAATCCTTCCCTGCCGTGCTGGTCTTCGGAATCCCAGGTCAATACCAAAGTGAAAACATCTGCTGCTCTACAGGAAGCTCCTCGGGTTGAGGGTAGCGCTCGGCGTCGCACAGCATAGTGCCGGCGAAGCCTTCGCAACATACCGATGCCATCCGTTGCCACGACTCTTGCTGTGGGCTACAGGTTCCGCGGACTTTCTGTTCGTCAAACCTTGCTACCTACCTTTAGCCATGAGGGAGCGCCTGCACGTTCATACAGCCACCATCATCAACCACTGTTTAAGCAGCGGTGCCATATCAGCAACAACAGCGGCATCACCAGCATCAGACACATGCACATCAACATCATCATCATCATCACCGCCACAATCATCACCATCTCATCATCTTCATCATAATGTTGTTATCTCTCTTGCTCATCTTCGTCTTCAGCTTCTGCTACTGCCTTTCAGCACTTCAAGCAACAAATTACAAAGCAAGATGACCCTACATCCCCAATCATTGGGACTTGCTTTCCAAGCATGTCAAGCTGCCGTAGACCATGAGCCAGCCAGCCGGCACAGGTACTTTGCTCACCTGCACGATGCTGAACCATCGCGAGACATGTTTGAATTTCATTGTGGGTGGCTGAGCATTCGGCTTCGCTCGTTCTTTCCAGGAGTCTTGCACAGGCCCGAGACGCTGGTAGAAAGAACAACACCACCGGTCGACAACCCTGAAATCATTCCACGCTTCAGAAGCAGAAGTGCGGACGGCAATGCTCGTAAAAGGGGATCGCCGCAGTGAGCACATATCCCGTCAGACACAAACATGTCCCTGTTTTCCGGCTTCGGCCGACAAGTAGGGTCCCAGATTAAATCGTAGGCACGACATTAAAAGGCAGAGAGTCTCCCGCAAGAAACCGCTGGAGTGGAAATGCCTAACTTTGGACCCAACCCCCAACAAGATGAAGAGCTTTAATCGTTCCATCGCTTAGGTCAACTGCTACAGGTATTATGCTCAAGAGAAGCGGGAAACGCAAAACAAAGCAATATGTCGAAATGATGCTTCCAACTTGAGAAAGATGTCTGCCCAAGCTTGCACCCGGCAGAGTGCAGACACTGTGTTGACCGATCCGACAACCTGTTGTAAGGAGAGGTTTCAGATAGCTGCCAGCCTTAAGCCGTATGAAATCGTATGAACCACAGCCGGAGAGTTTCCGAGTGATCTGCATGATCTCTTTGGTTTGAAAGCACTGACAGCAGAGCTTTCAGCAGTATGCAGCAGGGGCTTCTTTCATCCTTCGCGTCGAGCGCAGAAGTATACAAGGCGAGACCGGGCAAGGCAACGGCATGGTGTAGAAGCAGCATAGTGGCAGCACGAGAGAGACAGCAAATGACGGCAGGAAGCAGCACAAGCAACAGAAGGTTAGTAGGTCCGTCCCTGCAACACCAAGCGTAGTTTGCATGTGGCTGCAGCAACACCAGCTAGCAGGAGACAGGGACACAACATTGAGAGCTGAAGCAGCTTTTCCTGACCCATGAATCCGATTCCCCATGCCACGACACATCAGAATTCCTAGCTGGGGTAGCCTCTACGGCGACAAAGCTTGCACACGGCTTTTGCCCTCATCCCTCGAGCTTGGGAACCTGGCCTCGAGATCCTCCTCGACCAAGCGCATGGCGAAGGGTGCCGGGGGTGAGGTGCGCAAGACCTCACCTCGGGATCGTAAAGGGGTGCTTCCAACATTACAACACTCGCAATGGCACGGCCAAGATTTCATGATAGCGTCAACCTAGCCCCCTCAGAAACGCTCTTCTCGCTTGTGCTGTTCTGGGCTTGGCGGGAAGTTGTCTGCTTGGCAAGGACGATCAATCAAACCGCCCGCTGCTGAACAGCAAGTACGTCGGAATGCTCCAGCTCTTCCAACACAGATCCTGGTCCGACAATGGACCGTTGCATTGGCATGGCAACACAGCGACAACAAGAAGAAGCACCAGGGCAGGTGGGATTTGATGCTTAAAATCTGATCAGAACTGCTTGCAGGCCGCCGTGCATCCGAGCGACTTAGAAAAGCGTCCAGATTGCGGTCAACAGTCTCCTGGGCACATTCTTTCTCGCACCGACTCACCCAACGTCTGAGGCATGAGCTTCTCGCCAGTTGGCTGATCACCGTGCAGAACCGGCGATCTTCCTGTCTCACTCCTGCTACCCTCAGTCAGTACACAGCTCGAGGCTCTCCCAGTTCACAGCTGAACCCAGGGGAGGTCTGCAAGTGCTACCTCTCCAGACTCTGATCCAAAAGCAGCCGAGTTCTCCCCAAGCCTCCGACTGAAAGCTTTTCGCTGAAACCAAACCGACAGCACCTTACCATGTGACAAGACACAGACCTCAGTTCTCAAATACTTAACTTAGAAGCGGAAGAAGCACTTCAACCGCAGAATTTCTCGACAAAACAGGCCGCCACGTCTTCCTCGCTGCAGACCCTCGGCTGCCACAGAGATTGTCAAGGGCAACACAATCTCTTGCTGTCTCTTGCAACATCAATAAGGAGCTTCTGTTGCCCATCTGCCAAATCCGCGCCTAGCAGGATTCTGAGACTGTGCAGCAGGCACCGGCGAAAGCCATTAACGGCACGAGGTACAGCCATGGAAAGCCTAGGTGCTCTCGCAGTTGCTGCTGAAGGTCTGGATGCCGCGACAGCGCCAGAAACGATGACGACAGGGAGCCTTGACAGCTAAACCTTGTTCTCAGAGTGCGCTACTGGGTCACTCTAGGATATGGGCTGCGATGCATTGGCACAAACGTGCGCATCTCCGGATACTGTACATGTTGATGACTTCGGCATGGAGAGCAATTTCCGAACGTGCATGTGCTCAGTGCGTAATTCGATTGTCCATGTTTCAGTTTGCCCTGATGCAGAGGCCACCTTTCGGATACAGGTTCGATGCCGCTCCCCGGTACGAACTGTTGGAACTGTGAACAAGCGCGATGCTGACTTCAGGCTGATGACGAGGATGGTTGTACGAAAGCGAAGAGGAAAGCGGTACCAGTTGATCAGACACACAAGCTGATCACTACAAGGGATGTGACGATGACGACGCTGTGGCCGCCGTGGGGACGGTTTGTGTACTGTACTGTACACATGCATGCGACAAGTGTCCGTGTCTTTCAAGAACTAGGTAGTTGATTGGAACCTATACAATTAAACACATCCCAACCGAGGGCGAAGCTTGCCGTCGTGTCAGTCGCAGCAAAAACGAGCGTGAAGACGTTGTCCACAATCTCCTTGCGCCAGGAGGACTTGGAGGGCTTACGGATGCTGGCAGTCGCCGCACAAGTGAGACTCGGGTCTACCGGTTCAGGACAGGTCGAAGCAAACGGCGACTGGTCAAGGAACCCAAAGCCGTCGAAATCGCAGAGTTGGGGCATGGGCTCAAGGCTCGGAGAAGACCCGAGCCCGGACTCTGGTCGTCTGCCTCTTGCACCCGGGAGGTCACGGAACGGGGGGGGCCCCACATCGGAGTGTTGGCTGTTGGCAAGACTTTTCTGTCCTCTTCAGTCAAGCGGGCTCCGTCCTCGTCCTCTGTATAAACCAGCCTGACAAATATCTCTTCAGGACAAGACCCAAATCACGCCTGCATGGGCTAGCAACATGTTGTCACTTTACCCGCAAACCCGTCAGCGTGCAGAGAGCAGAGACCATGAAGCCAAACAAACGAAACCCCAGAATTCGGAGCTTCGGGGAGATGCATACAAAAGACATGGAGGGGCCATTTGTATGTCAGAAAATGTCCAGTGAGCATTTTGACCCCAAGAGACACCGCTGGACATACTGTTCTCCTATGGAAGTTGTTCAATAGATAAAACTCATGCCAATATGAGCTCAGCGGAGTAGATCCGCTGGGCTTTGCAACTGCAAGAAACATTGAATCTCAAAAAGCGAGCCTGGACAAGAGCGTACCGTCGCCGTCACCACAAGACTGGAGCCAGCCTGTGCCGCACGTAATACATGCCTATCGGAAAGAGTCCGTATGTAGTAGAAAGTATGTAGAAAACGAAAAGTACATGTAGTATATACATATGCAGTGTGTATATATAATATACATAACTAGATGTATATGCACACACTGTGCAGTGTTATGAATACAGATCGAAATACAAACACAAATATACATCGAAAAAAATATATACACACACACCCAATGCCTCGAATGATCTTTGCCACCCTGGCCCTGGCGCGCATCGCGCGTGCAGCGTTGGACCACGGGAGGAAGGTAAGTGGGGCCGACCTGGGAATCAGCGGTGGCTTTGAAGTCCGAGAGGTGCATGCATTTCGGGGTTCAGGCATGGCAGAGTGTACGAGTCTTGAGGTGTCAGACAGCCTGCGGCTCTACTATTGCGGTTCGCAGGCCAATGGTTCCAACATCGATGGCTGCAAGATACTTCAGGGTTCGACTCTCCAGCTTCATCGCAGTCACAACTTCAACGTCTGCGGGTTTGTTGCTTCCAACTTCCCAACTAAGTAACGCTTCCCGACCAGGGACGCCGAACTTAATTGTGCTGAATCCACAGCTCGTCAAACCAAATCCTCACCACCTCGTTGCGCTTCGGATTTGAAGCGCTCTTGACTCGTTCGAGCACCATACCCGCACGCGCATGAACACAGGCGTGTAGCGATAGATGTAAAAACTAATCATGCGCACATATGATATAGAGATATATAGAGAGTGTGTAGCTGATGTGCTTGCATAAGCTTGTTTTGATATGTAAGTTCAATGTAGACCTCCATGCCGCGAGCGTGGAACAAGCGTCCGAGAGGCAGAAGGCCATCGGACCACGTAGACACGTCCTCGATCAAGCTTTCGATCTCTGAAGAACTCGCCTTTCGAAGTGGCAGCATGCAGCACTTAGGTGAGACCCTGTGAGGCCCAGGAAGATCACATCCTACCATCTCTCACCTGTAACGCAGGTTTACCGCCACCGTTTTCAACCGTAAGAACGCCGGACGCAGTGCCCGGGCTTTTTGTTTGGGTGCTCAACCCTACGTACGGCCAGATTGGCTCAAGACTCAAGTTGGGAAGGGCCAGGACATGAAGCATGGTGGTTCGGTTTCAACTTTCGCCCCTACTCCTGATGAGCACAAACCCCCAGAACACATGGTTGTTGATCTAAACTGCTTCATCCCGGAATGACCTTCTTCACGGATAGAAAATTGACTTTCGCGCCACCGTCGCGGAACTTTCGCGGAGGCATATTCACACACCTTTACAAGCCAGAACCCTGATTCCTTTGAGGATTCTGTCAAGGGTTCCTTTGAGTATTCTTTTTATGCTTGCTTTGAGGCTGCGCTTAAAAGGTTCTTTGCAGGGTTCTTCTGAGGGTTCTTTAATGATTCGGAGGCTTCAACAAAAATCCCTAAGACGGCCTGAAGCAGCTCAACAGAAGCCCTGAAGTTTGTGGGAAAAGCTCCCGGAAACTCTCAATCAATTATGCCAACAATGTCCATTGGGGGGTGGCCTTGATCTGGCTTCGACGACTTTAACGCCACTTACACGGAACTTGCGCGCTAAATGTTTGTCGTTGCTTAAACACTAGCACCAACAGAAGCAACGGTACTAGCATTGGCGGTAGGGCTGGTGGAAATGGTAGCAACGGCAACAGCAACAGCAGTAGCACTAGCAGTACCAATCGTGAGTAGGACGTAAGAGGTGGGAGGCAGTAGCCGTCGGCAATGGCTCGTAAAAGGTTTTGAGTGGTAGGTATGGCAAGTAGTGGCAATAATTGCGTGACGGTAGTACTAGTAGCAGTAGGAGCAGTAGTAGTAGCAATACTAGTAGTACCAGTGGTAGTACTAGTAGTGTACTAGTAATAGCAACAGTAATAGTAATAATAAGAGCAAAGGTAAGAGTAGTAGCACTAGCAATAGTCATCGTAAACGCCATCGTCATCGTCATCGTCATCGTAGTAGTAGTAGTAGTAGTAGTCGTCGTAGTAGTAGTAGTAGTAGTAGTAGGGGTAGTAGTAGTAGTAGTAGCAGTAGTAGTAGTAACAGTAACAGCAACCTATCAATAGCAGTAAGAGTACTAGTAAAAGCACAAATCATCATAATCGTCATCGTAATAGTCATAGTAATGGTTTTAGTAACCTTAGAAGTAATAGCAGTGGTGATAGTAGTATTACTAGTAACTTACTAGTAGTAGTAATAGTAACAGTACGGCCAGTAGGCTGACACAGAACTTTCGCAGAAAAAAATAACTTTCGCGGCACCATCGGGGAAGTTTCGCGAAGGCATATTTATCTATGCAGTTGACCGCTCATAGATCAACTGCCACATAGAGGGCTTTAATTTAAAGACACGGTGAGAGAGGTAAGGAGAGGAATCAACGAGCCCTCTTGCACATGCTAACCCTTACAGTGTTTGCTGCCTGCCGGCCGAACAAAATCTTGAGCATGGTCGTAACCACAGCTGTCCGAAGCATCTCGACCATGGAGAAAGGCCTCAGCTGCATGATTCGTGTTTCCAACTTTGTCAATTCGCGAGGTAAAGCAAGTTTACACCATGCATCTTGGCCTGCAGTTTGTAGGCGGGTTCCTTTCGAACTGCATTGATTCTGAATGGCACCTGTTGGCCTTGCAGCCGTGAAACAATTTCTCTAATCAACACTGAGACGCTCAAAAGTAGTACCAAAGCCTCGCCACGATGAGACAAAAACTGCATCCGAAAGATTTGCGCTCCGTATTTCAGAGTCACTGCGAAGGGGCGACACATGTAACATAAGTTATCATGCCGTCATCCTCCACTCAGTTGGCGGTTGGTTGCTTGCACTTGAAGCTGCTGGTCTGGCCCTAAGCGCTTTCTCTCTCCTGCCTGCACGTCGTCCAGCTCAGCAAACTCTCCGTAACTCACTCCTCGTACCATGTTGAATTCGAGGGCTCGATATGAGAGCTGAGCTCAATCAGCACCGTTGACATTAAGCCCCAGTAGGCTGACCACGGCGCTGTGAATCTGACCAAGGCGCCCATCTTGACTTTTACACTTGGCGAGGAGTTCGCTGACACCTCGCTGTGAGAAAACACGACATGTGAGAAACATCAGCAGGTATATTGCATTCGGCTTGTTCTGGTCTGGTCTAGTCAGTCTGGTCTGGTCTGAACGGCAGCAACGAGGATAACTAGAGACCCTAAGAAGCAGTACACCGTTCTGCAACACACCATTCCCCAGCATCCCTGCGCCTACCTTCATTGATACTTTCCAGATAGCTGGACACCGCCTTGGGGATCATGGCCGCCTGCATATTACGCGGACGTGGCTGATGTTTGGCTGCGCCGTTTGGTGTGTTCGCTGCAGGACATAACCTGGGTGCAGAAGAGGTTGACCAAAACGACGGTACAGTTCTTGACATCGAACCCCTGAGACTTCCGTGTCAAGACAGTGCGCATCTCATCCCATGGGACACAGCACAGCACAGAACCCCGAGCAACATGTCCCTAACCGATCCGGAATTCGTGCAGGCAAGCTCGCTCTCTTGAGTTTTCTCTGTCTCTCGCTCGCTCTCTGCGACTCTCTCGCCCTCCCCAACCTGAACAAGGCGTCTCAGCTTCCTGTGAGGCGGCCCCGACTGCCTCGTGATTCAGCTGCTTCGGGATCGACATGGTCAAGGTTGGGCACATGTCTGGTTGAAGAATGCTCCCTTCGTGCGAATGGTCACACACTCACCTACGGACCTACAGCTGTTCCCTGTCGAAGAGTTGATGGTCTGCGGACCGCAACCCGGCTGAGAGAAGAACCCCTGCCCAAAACAACGGACTGCGTGTAGTACAGGTAGAAGCACACAAATAGCCGGGCTCGACCTTCGACTCATGTATCATCCTTCCTTGTCGTCTTTGACCCTCGAACGGAAACCGCTTTACTCCTCAAGGCCAGGGCACATCAGCAGAGACTGGGTGCCGAACAGCCTTTGGTGGTGGGGCGGGAAGAACGCCTTCCTTGGGCTTGGCTCAAACAAGCGCTGTTGTGGCATCTAGCGCATGACTGGGATTTGGATGGTTGGGATGTGAGGTCTATGCCTTGCAGTGTTTCGAGCTTCAGGCTCAGAGTTGGTTCTATGAACCTCGGCTCCAGGAGGTGGGGCTTGTTGCGATTGAAGGTTCGGGTAGACCATAAGAAACTGTCTAGGTTGCGCACTCTTGAAGCCTCCTGCCTGCAAAACATGCAGCGAAGACGAGCCTTCACAAAAATGCACAAGCCACTAAACCGAATCAGAATTAGGTTATTCAGCCAAGCCGTGCACCACGAACCGAAAACACCCAGCCCAAATCTGCCAACTCTGAACCCAAAAACGCGAAATCGGACACTCATTGAAGCTCGAGAAACAATCCATACAACCAGTCAAAACCGGGACAGTGCTGCCTGTAATACTAGTGACCACATTTGCCACTGTTCCTGCAAGTCTTGGCATACCTTGCTTTGCTTTGACCGGGGCGTGAGCTGAGGGCAGTTTCCCCCAGCCCGCTCAGTCGAGCTGCCCCATCCACCAGTTTGGTAGGAACCATTCTGGTAGGATGGGCTTGGCTGTACTTGTGAGCGAAAAACGGGTTCCCTGTTTTTTGCAAGCACCCGCCAGACGACACGACCGTGGGCCCCTGCTTTCCTTGGTCTTTGCGGGCTGGTGCCCCAAAGTTGTGGGCTGGTGCCCAGCTTAACCCAACCGGGCCTCAGCCCTGCCTGCATGCCGAACTCAAGCCTGAACTCCGCTCACATGCCTCGCCTTCCACTGAACCCTGAAGTTTGGCTTTGTGCCGCTCTTTTGGGCCCACCGACAAAGGCACTCCGGCTCGCGAACAAAACGACCGGACATGCTGATAAGAAGTCTTGAGTGCCCTTATCGATCGGCTGAGGACGGGCTTCCCGCTTGTGGCGGGCGCCCTGTCACTATATTGGTTTGTACCTAACCCCACCTGACCTGCCGAAGACCTGCCTGTATCCCGAACAAGAAGCCTGATCCCCGCTCACTCCGACCTCGACCTTCCACTCAACCCTGAAGACTCGTGTTTCAGTGACGTGTGTCTTGACGGAAAGGCTAAGCTGCAAAGGCAGAACTAACAACAAATCAGGTGTAGCATGGCACTCAATCGCCACTGAAGACTGCAAGCATTTTACGAAGGTGGGTTTAAGGCATGTTACGGTCTGTCTGTTTACACATTATATATATATATGTATATATATATACATATATATATACATATATATATACATATACATATATATATGTGTATATATATATATCATTCAACTATACATACATATCTCTTCACTTCACTTCACTTCTCGGGGGATGAGTCTGCACAAGCAGACCCGGGCCTAGGCCCCCCCTTCCCCCTATAACGGTGGAAGAGGCTTTGGGGTCGTCTGTGGACGGGTTTGCGTCCTTTGGTACGTGAAGCTGGTAGAGTGCGTCTGTCGGAAAAAACCCCCCCAACCCTGAACATTAGTGCGCTTCCCGGCCTGGTCACCGCGCCCTCTATGGCAAGTCCCAAGCCCCTCGACATTCCCCCAGTGGCTCCTATGGACTGATCGTACCTCTCCCTGCAAAAAGCATTCAAGCAACAACTGAGTCCAGTACATTGCGGTGCAGGTCCACAGGACGAATGAAGTACATGGGGGTTAGTCAAATCAGGTCAGGTCTCTCCCCCCTTACAGGTAGAAGCAACACAGAACAGTTCTCACGGTGCAGCAACTAGTACAGGGCGGGTGTCCCCTTTACACGAAAAAGATGCCGGTTGAATTGTTCCTCTTCTGGGTTGAATCTGATTGGTAACGAAGGCACTGAATTAGCGGTAGCGATCGGAGTAGACATCGCAGTGTGGCGATGTTTTGCGCTGAGTTTGTCAGCGTTCCTCCCCACCTGGCATCTTGTGGCAAGTCTTTGCCGGTATTGCTCATTGCTCATATTCCCCCTTCTCAGAGCGGTCGTCCTGTCTGGTTGTCTGTCCATTCCCCCTCCTGCATGCTGACTTCGCGGCTTATCCATTTGTCCAAAGGTCCTGGGAGATAGTGCAGCCCGATCCCCCTTTTGTCACAAACCTCGTCATATGTGTGAAATGCACCTGCGTTGGTCGGGCGGTCCTTTCCCGACCGCTGTCCCTCGGGGGCGCATGGGCTTTAGGTCGAGAAGCCTCCCCACGTGTCACCGCGACATTGCCTCGAACATCGGTTCCATGGAATCGGCAGGCTGGGTCCGCGCGCTCGTGGGTTTTTCTAAACCCCTGTTGGCAGATCCCGCCCCCCTGCCTGCAGATCCTGCATGTCTTCTTGCTTCGAGGCTCCATTGCACCACGTAGTTTGTGCTTCACTATGTTCGCCTTCTTGCNGGCAGATCCCGCCCCCCTGCCTGCAGATCCTGCATGTCTTCTTGCTTCGAGGCTCCATTGCACCACGTAGTTTGTGCTTCACTATGTTCGCCTTCTTGCCCAAGTCACGATCTTCCGGTCGGCAATCTCCCCCGTCCAGCGCGGGTTTTGGGTATGCGAAGCTTGTCCGGCGCGTCCAAACCGCTGTTGATGCTGAGGATCGCTCTTCCCCCTTTGAGGCGTCCAAGGTGGGGACCTTGCAGCTTTCAGGTCGCCGGCCTGCAGGTAGGATCACAAACTTGCCGGTCACGAATATTCCTCGAACCTCCTCGGCGCTACCCAGGGCCTCTTAAGCACAGTGGCGTCAGATATGGGACTCAAGCACCGCTGGGGCAACTGGGAAGGCTCCCGTGGAGGCACAGTCCAGGTTAACCCCCCAGCTCCCCGCCGATGCAAGGGAGCGGCACAAGCCCCCAAGCAAAGGTGCAGCACTTGAGCCAAAATGGCTACATGCATATGTATGTCTCTCTCGCTCTCGCTCTCGCTCTCGCTCTCGCTCTCTCTCTCTCTCTCTCCTCTCTCTTTCCCTGTGCCGTGTAGATCAGATAATTAGATAATCGGAACATTTCTAAGCAGAAGACCACGAGTAGAAACGGTCACACTAACCGAAATAAGAACTACATCATCACCGTCGCTAAGCCGGCATCATATAGCCACGAGTGCTTCTGATTCCCCTTCTGTTTACAACTGCATGTCTCACAGTCTCACATGCCCCATTTTTTGTTTCCAAGCTTTGCTCGAAATCAAAACCGAAGGTCGTGGCATTGGGTCGGCTCTCCTGCTTCATGGCTTCTGCCAACTCCGCGGCTCCGGTAATGATGACGGCCTTCCTTAATCAACAGCTTACAGTACAGGGTTCAGTCTAAGTCTAAAGGTTGAGGTCCAGGACCCTAGGGTTGGGCTTCTCCCAGGATGTGCTGCCTGACGAAGAGGGCTGAGAGGGCGTTTCCAAACGTCAACTCCTGTCTCGCTGCTGCCGTGGGGCTTGAAAAGGACGGAGGTCTTCCAAACGTTCCCAAACTTGCCTTTGGGTGGATTGTCGGAGACTCGGCAATGCTTCCGCCAGGGGTGAGCAATTCGAGTCAAGCCAAGATGGCGCTGTTTAAACCCTTTTAAACCCGGCCGAGCCCACAATGCCGAAGGCGGGCCGGGCCACACATGCCAAACGCACGCAACGCTGAAGAGTGGCTTGGTAGCTTGAAGCTTGCTGCAAAGCCACAGGGACATCCCTTCCCTGTTTCAAGACTTGAACCTGTCGAAGGTGCGACGGCCATCCACCTGGTAGCTGCTCATAGTCTTCCTTAGCACGACATGAATAGCCTTTGAACAGGGCTTTGGAATGGAGGTTCGAGTTTGTTCTGGGGCTGCCGTCGGCAGCGAGGACGTTTTGTTTCCCAGCCAGCAGCCAGCCCGTGTGGAACACTTTCGAAACGGAATCTTGCCTGTCATCCCTGTGCTGGAAGAACTTGCAGCCGTGTAAGCACTGCTTTCTTTCAAGGAGTAAGTCCGCCCCTCTCCCCTCCAGGCCCCTCCACAGGTTCCAAGTTGGACATGCAGTGTCCACACTCGAATCCCCAAGCCCCAGCCAAAAAAGACAAAATGCAGCAAAATTCAAAAACCCGTATGGCCGGAAAACTGCTTCTCCCTGCACGCCCCGATGGCTTACAATGCTCTAATCTATCAGACCTCCTGCTCGCCCAGCTGCCCATTGAGAAGCTGCAGTGTGTCCCCGAGGATGGGAAGCCTTGGGGGGGTCCGTTGTTGAAGACCGAACCCCCCCACCACAGCTCGTTCTCTGCCATAGGCAGGACTCTAGCAGAGTATGGCTCAGGAAAACAGATGCTGCCACCGCTGCTGCTCAATACCAACACCACGACGGCGACTGCTACTGCTCTGCTACTGCTCTGCTGCTGCCACAGTACTGCTCCGGCTACTACAGCTACAACTACAGCTAAAGCTACTACTACTACTACTACTACTACTACTACTACTACGAAGACGACGACTACCACGACTACTATCAATGGTACGACGACGCCTACTATTGCCTCCTATACCTCCTACCGGCCTATACTAGCTGCTAGCTGCTAAATGCGAGCTACTACCCGCTACCACCACCACCACCACCACCACTACGACGACGACGATGACAACGACGACGTCTAAAGCAAACTCCACTGTCAACAACCATGACAACTACCACGAATGCGGCTCCTCCTGCTCCCATGAACATGACGTGTAAGGGTACAGTATAACTAGTACACTCACCGCCACGACAACTACCACTGCGACTGCCGGACAAACTGGTGTCTGTCAGCCAGAGAACGCGGCACGCTGCACTGCTGCGGTCGACCGCAAGGTCCTAAAATTGAAGCTCGGGGCCTTTCTGTTAGTAGCGACGTGGACTTGCGTGCATAACCTGTAATGTGGTCTCCTGATTAGTAAACCCCCCCCCCCAAACAACCAGACCCCCCGCAATAGTAACCGGGGGGCCGCCTCCCTGATCATCTTTAGTTGTTTGGGGGGGTCGGGGTCGAAGTTGTTTGGGGGCCGGGGCTCTCAGTAGTAGTACAGTTAGTAGTACAGTAGTACAGTAGTAGTACAGTAGTACAGTAGTAGTAGTAGTATCCTATTAAAAAATTAACACCGGGACGGGTTTTAGGACTATTGAGGGGGGGTTTATTTTTACGTGCAGGCCGAGTTTAGCTCTATTGAGGGGACCAACAATAAATTGAGTTCCAGGCCGAGTTTAGCTCTATTGAGGGGACCTTTACTAATCACGAGCCCACATTATAGGGACTGGAAGCTTTACGTCTTTACGTGTCTTCAGATGCCGGAAGGCTGTACAACTAGGACGTCGTGGATGGGATTGACGCAAAAACAGCTCCGGCTTAAACCTCGTGCTCACAAGGCCCCTGGGTATCGACCACCCAGCTGCGGAACATGGATACTTTTTAAACTATCGGCCGGGAGACGGCACATGGGGGCGATGGGAGCTCACTCGTTCCGAGGCTCCAGCAAGTATTATGTCAACAGAACCCGGCACCTCGAACCCTTGGAAGGCAGACCGGTCTCGACTCGACAGCGAGCCTGAATGAACCAATCGCAGCACACATGTTAGCTTGAAGTGGGAACGGGAAGGGCTCGTCCTCGGCCTGAAACGGCTTTGTTGTGCTGATCCGCCGGCCTGGAGAACTCTTTCCGATCTTTTCAAGGGTCTATGTAATCATATGTCTTTACAGAAGTTCGTCGATCATTGCCGATCGAAAACTATCACCGATATGACATAGGCTCAGCCGCGAACCAACCTTGATATACGGAGATTCATTCGCACATCAATCTCGGTCGGTTCCACATAGATTACTGTTCGTACAGCAACACATCGACTTCTAAATCGGCTTTACTATTGCAACACTTCTCCCTAACAGAAACAATAATTAAGCAGCACGTGGCAAAACACCCTGGCTCGCTGTAGAAATGAATGTCTCCCAGAGCTTGGGGCACGGACCCACCCTTGCTTCCAACTTCCCCGAAGCCCGGAACCCTTTACATCACTGGAGGGCTTTCATACTATTCCCAGGCAGCAACTGCCCGAAGTCTCTTGAACTTCGGCCACGACAGCTCAACAGATTCCGAAGACAGGGACCCTATCTGTGAATTTAGGGAAGCTGAGTCTAGCTGAGCCTTGCCATGCTGCAGCTCTGAGTTTCACGGACAAGATGCGCAGAAGTTTATGCCCTGGAAGAAATGCAGCAACAGGGGCAGCAGCAACACCTGCGAGTGCAGCGATGTGCCGTAACTTCGAGGGCGGAGGTGTCATGAAGCACGGCATAGACGCCATAACGATGACAACGTTCACATCTGAACACCTAATGATGACCTAATGAAACCTGTCATTGAATTTTGGGGTTCGGGGTCTCAGACTGTGAGCACACTGGGATGATACGTAAACGGCTGGAAGCAAGCATCATGTCTAAATTTCTCCATTCACCATTCACCGAGGCAAGGCCTGGGGAAGACCTGGCATGAAGCCCATGTCCGAGCTCGTCTCCCAGCCCCCAGTTAGGCCAAGCCCACATCCAGAAAGGCAAACTTTGTAAACCACAAAATCGCTGCAGGCTATCTACCTTGCTTCTAAGATGAAGACGCTTGCCAAAATGTCAAACCCAACAAGGCCTGCAAGAGGCGGTGCCCCCGTCGGCTACGTGGCTCGAGCTCCGCCATGGCTCTTGGGGCTCCCTTCTCCTTTTAGGAGTTTTCTAAGGCTACAAATCCGGGCCTTCACGGAGTTCCTGCACAGCGTCTAGATTTCGGACAGTATGCACAAAGTCTCGGGAGTCTCGGGGTGTCGTGATGCTCGCAGCACCAAGACTTGCAGCACATGTCCATAGCATAGACTCATGTCGGGTTTGCGGTTCAGGCTTGGCCAAGTTGAAACTGAACTTCCAATTGGTGGAGCCTGTTACTTGTGCCGAAGGGCGACCGTGCCTAGCAGGTGTTGGGCCCCAGTGCACCATCCTCGGCAGTGGGAACGGAGGAAGATGTCCGGGTTATGCTTGACGAAATCGTGGCGGCATCCTCATCTTACTGATGCTGCCGGTCGATTGGGTATCGGTATGTCTGGTCCAAGCACGCAACTCCCAACGGACGCCTACCTAGTCCGAATCTCGGGAAGCTTTGGAGGCTCCTCCGGCCATGCTTTCCGGACGACGTAACTAATTTCGAAAAGTGAGCTGAGTTGCCTGGCTGATGCGGCTAGCCATACATGCTTTCAATGGAAATCTACACTACACGGCTGGTTCTCTTGCGACACCGACTTCACACACTGCATGATGGGTCGGCTGTTAAGGTGCACACGCCCTAACACGCTCAGTGGGAGAACTGCAAAGTACGGTAACCCTAAATTCCCGATGTACCTCAAACCACAAGTCTGAAGCATGTGCTCATCGTTGGACAGCACAGTGGCAGGGTTCTAAACTGCCGCCAAGAAGCTTCATCGCCCGATCCAAGAAAGCCTTCAATGGACCCTCGGGCCTCGGCCCCACACAATGTCATCTGTGATGACTAGAGTACCGTCATCAAACGCTTCATTCATGCATGATTCATGTTCGAAACGCTGCCTTGACTCAACATTCAATCCTCGCGGGCAAAGGCAGTGCTTCATCGGTCATCATGCTTGCAAAGCCTTACCTGCGGTTCTGCAACCAACGTTTGGGTGCCTCTGAACAATGGAAGCTCCACCACCCACCGAAATAACACAGAAAGCCGAAAGCTCTACACTCTACCCCATGCAGAACCTGCTAGCATAAAGAAGTTCCGGAGTTTTTAAGCGGGGATGCGAGCAATGAGGGCCTGGCCCCACTGCCAAAAGCATGCCTGGCTGCCCCACGGCAAGCAAAGCCTCAGAGTTGGTGTGTACAACAACCGCCGCCGCTACTACTGCTCCTATTCCTATTCCAGCTCGTACTCCTACTTCTACTTCTACTCCTCCTACTGCCGTCTGCTTCTGCTTCTGCTACTGCCACTGCTACTTCTCTTGCTACTGCCACTGCCACTTCTCTTGCTACTGCAACTGCCAGTGATACTGCTACTCCTCCTCCTCCTACGCCTACTGCTCCAACTACTCCTATTCTTACTCCTATTCCTCCTGCGCCTCCTCCTACTCCTCCTACTCCTACTCCTACTCCTACTCCTACTCCGACTCCGACTCCGACTCCGACTCCGACTCCTACTCCTACTCCTACTCCTACTCCTACTCCTACTCCTCCTCCTACTACTACTTCTACTACTCCTAATCCTACTCCTACTCCTACTCCTACTCCTACTGCTACTGCTACTGCTACTGCTACTACTACTACTACTACGACGACGACGTACTACGACTACGACTACGACTACGACGACCACTACTACTACTCCTGCTGCTGCCACCACCACGCTACTACTGGAAAGAATTGCCCTCCGGTCGCTTTGTTTTGTGCCCAGTGCCTGGTTTTGAGTCCACGTGCACTGAGAAGATCATTTCCGTTTTTTGCATCCGGGACTATTGCGGCTTGAAGGTGCAAACATGCTGATCGACGCACACAGACAGTAGTCTGGAAACTGGCCAAAGCCGAAGCATGCTTGCTAAAGTAGGCGTCTTGCCGCGACGCCCAAGTCTTCAGCCCAAATTCGCATGTAGCTCCTGGCTTCAACAAGGCTGGCTCCTAGCCCGGGCGGATGACTGATTGTGAAGGTCTGCCTTTTAAAGTGTCGAGACTGCCAATCCCCTTTCATTGGTCTGCTGTGTCGTCTTGGCACAGCCGGCAGAAACGTCGATTGAAAGCATGGTTCGCGCAACAGTATGGACTCAGTATGGACTCGTTACTATAAGTTAAGGTATAGTTGAAATCCACAGATCCTCAACACGGAGATACGAGTAGCGACGCGTGACAAAACAAAGCTGAAGCGGCAAACCCGTTGCACTTCAACTTAGACACAAACTTACCGCGGGGTCCGTTTCATCAGAGACTGCACGTGGTGGTAGCGAACGAAAGCTCGCACGAGGCCTGCAGGGACATTGGCTGAGTTGTGGAGGTCAGTGCGAGCCCAAACTATCAGCAGACCGCTGGCGCAAAATTACAAATCAGGTCACAGTAGCTTCCCTCATCGGCCTCTCGTGCTTCTCCTGCTCCTTCTCTTCTGTTGCTGCTGGTCTGCTGGTGCTGCCACCACACCCGGGCAGCTGTGACTTCTAGCCGCTAGCCGGCACCCCACCCACGACCAAGCCTCTCAGCCATTGCCCAGCGAACATCAGGACTGTACAGTAGTTCTAGAAGAATGTCATAGGTAAACCCTCGAAGCAAACACGCAAGTGGCTGTTTCACTGTTTCACTTCGCCGTGGCCCACAGAAGAGACCCGAAATGAAGCCGTTCCTTCTACTCTAGAAGCGTTCCACGCATTTCCCAGTTGAGCGAATGACCGAGAGCTAGAGTCTCATTGTGGGGATGCAGCTGAGCAGTCCCACCCGAAGTTTTGAAAAGACGTCCCATAGTCTGTCAGCCCTTAAGAATCACAGCTCGCCCATCTGTCACTCGAGCCTCTCTGCCAGACTTAGACATCTTCCGAACGGGGGTGCCAAGCTCCAGATCCTTCAAAAAGCTCGAAGCCCTGACTCACCACCAAAGGCCTCCGCTGAGCGCTCGCGGAGGTTGGCAGCTGCTGGCTGCTAGCTCGTGCAACTCCGTGCCTCTGGTGCATTTGATTGGGTTTCGAAGCTCGGGCCCGAAGTGCAAAGCGGAGGGAAGGCTTCCATCTCGCAAGCCCAAGGTCTGCTAGAAACCATTGCTGATTCGGGCTTAACTTCTGAATATCTGGAGTCACCAAAAGGCATAAGCCTATAGCGTCGATATCAAGAAATGCAATATCAAAGAATGCAAATCCAAAACTGTGTTTGGATGTCAGATAAAAGTCTCAAACTGAGGGTCCCTCTGAAGGATGTGTTGCTTCTGGCTTGCACGATTAACCATTCCTCTCCCCTGGGTTGCGGGGTCGACTATCGGCTCTCCCATTGCTCCCAAGCACAACACAACCTCGACCAGCCCCCCAAAACTCATTCAAACACTGGCGGACAGAACCCTGAAAAGTGAACTTGCTAGTGACCAGTCTCCTAGGTCCTAAAATCACACCGGCCGAAACAGGATGTAGAGACATGCTAGATTATTACGAGGTTTCATCTCCTGAAAACTAACTAAACTTACCCCAGAAGGCCCAGTAGGACCGGGGCTTTGCATCCAGTTGATCATGCCTTTGATGACCCTGGGAGGCCGCGCGCCTGTGGCATCGAAAGGGCTCTTAGCATTACAGACATAGTGCGTTCATGTGTTCAAACCTTCAATCGCCACCGCTTAATCCGCAACCCTGCACAACCAAATGGCCGGAGAGTGCATCGTAGGAGCCTGCTTCGCTGCGCAGCTCTGCCAGTCGCACGAATGCAGCACGGGACACGATCTGCAGGGCCAGCGTTGCGCTGCTGAACAGACTCTTTCAGTGGAGTTCAGCGGGGCCAGCAGGCAACTGCCTGACTCAGCCAAACAATCCCGTGCCTGCAGACTTCCGAGCTCGCTGTCGAAGTCTGGAAAGCCACAAACCCAAAGTGGCCACCCGCCTTCATGGCCTCACGGCCCAGGCTGCCCGGTGCGGCGATCTGATGCAAGGGCTGCGGATGTGGAACACTTACCAGCTTCAGCTCCGAACCAACGAAGCTGAAGATCAGTAGGAACAAAACCTGCGGCGCATCTCCTGAAGCGCTTGGTTTCCGAATGTACACACACACACACACATATATATATATATATATATACAGTACATATACATATACATACACTGGCCGGGCTCTTCACAGCCGAAGTTGTTTCCTGCCTCGACATCGAAGTCACCACCATCTCGCTGCATGCCTGCAGGGCTGCATTTATCTCAGGTGGATCATGCTGGACTTCAAACATCGCCAGGCCTGTCACCTGCACCCCCTGAAACAAAACTGCAAGACCAGAATCAGCAGAAGTCAGGTCAACAGCCCAATCTTGCGGTTTCCGTCACGATCGGTGTAGAGGAAGCTCAAGTTGAGAGGCAGCATTCAGCAGCTGTTGAAGTCAAGGCCTGCATATCCGCCGGCCGCGCTGGCCATTGGTGTCGGATACGTCGTCCTGACACGAAACCCACTCATCAAGCAATCGTGACAAATCCGTGTTCACAGAAGCTCACAACAAGTGCTGCCATCTTTCTACATTCGGCCAGTGTCTGACCATAGAAACCTAACATGTCGCTCACAGATAGCAAAAGGAATCTTCCTTATCGGCCCGCTCACAAAGCAAAACACTCACTTACCCACGTGCAGTGAGACTCAACAGGCTTTCACGGGGACCTAGGAGTAAATGCAAATCACCCACCCCACAGGCCTCGGCCCTCAATAGTTATAAGTTGCTACTGGCAAAACTTACTTCCCAAATACCCTTGCGGCAAAGCTCTCAGCACAAGGCTGCAACATAAGGGCCTTAAGACTTGAAAAGTTTGGTTTTGGAACACTGCTAAGAAACAACACCTTGACAGCGATGTGTAGGACTGGTATTTGTACTAGACCGCACTTTCAAGCACAGCTCTGAGACGAAGACGGCAGGGTGAAGCGCCTGAGCGTTGATCCAAGCCATCAAAGGACCACAAACACACACACACACTCTCACTCTTGGCTTTCGCCAGCTCTAGGGTGTAGGGGCTTTACCCACTCTCACTCTCTCTGCTCTCTCTCTCTCTCTTTCTCGCTCTTCTTCTCCCAGGCTTGAGGGGCGAGTTAGGCCCCCCGGGCACCAAGGCCCGCCCGCCTTTTACGGGCTGTTAGAGGGGAGTGAAATAAGATGACTTCTCGACCGAAAAAGAAAGCAATATATATATATCTATATATATATATATATATTGACCTATGCGTTTTCGGTCTTCAGTCATCCTTGTTCGTGACATGCGAATTTGGCTTATGCCTTCCCCCGTTGACTTTGTTTCAAAGCAGCAACAAGCAGAGTATAAGTAAAGCAGACAGTACATCATCACATTGTTGTTGGTGTGTGGGGGTTGGCATCTCTCTCTCTCTCTCGTCTTCTGCCATCTCTCTCCGTCTTGTTCTCTGCAGGCCTGATCCTTTTTTTGAGCGGCCGAGAGATTTCTCATAACACAGACTTTTTTGTCCCTTGTTTCGCAAGACTCTGTGTCTGTCCGCTTTGCTTTGCATGCTCAGGGCTGGGGACGCAGGCAGCCCTTGTCGTGTCGCCTTCAGTTGAGCTGCCCCATGCACCTTGTTGTTTTGATTGGACTATGTCACCCCCACCTTTGCTTTGCTTTGCTCTGGGGCAAGAGGGGCAGGCAGTCCCTACCCCCCGCTCACTTGAGCAGCCCCATCCCGTCATTTTTACTGAATGGGCTCGGCTGTATAAGAAACAGCCTTGTGCTGGCCGCTGTGGCACTCCACTTTGTCTCCCCCACCCTCTCTCTCTCTCTCTCTCTCTCTTCTTCTCCAACGCATTGGGCTCTCTCTCGCTCTCTCTCTGTCTCTCTCTCTCCATCTCCCTCTCTCTCGGTACTCGTGCCGCTCCAGCTGTCTTCCGGGCCGGAGACCCGTGATAGCTGCCGGGCGTGTAAATGGCTTGCAGCAAGAATGACCAAATCTGTTCGTCTGGAAGAATCCACACCGCCCGCATAAAGCTGGATCCGGCTGCTACCGGGATGCACGGTGCAGGGCAAGCTGCCGCCACTTTCAGCGGCTGCTGCCGGATTCGCCGCCTGCGCGGCACGATCAGAAAGGCAGATTTGTGCTTTGGGTTATAATGCTTTCCGAATCTCGCCCAGCATTCAGACTCTCGACAAGTTTGCCGATGCCTCTCTGATTTTTGTGCATGCGGACCTTGTCGGGAGGATAATGGTATGGTCGAAATAGCCACAATGAGAAGTGCAGCCACTGTAATGGACAATCGTCGAGTCGCTAGTCTCGGATCCATTCAGGGCCTGGCGTGACCACCGTGCCAAACATCCCGATTCAAGCCCCCATACGCCGCTCGGTCCCAATGCCCTGCATCCCCCAAAAGCCCCAGGAGTCTCAGCCTCAGGCCTCAAGGCGCCACATCGGAGCTCGAACACCAAGCTCCAGCTTCCAGGGCCGCCCTCCTACTTGTTGCCACGATGCTCTTATTCGCGATTACAATACATCTGCTCTGCAGTCTACCAGAGGAGCATCGCATAGAGAGGTGATCGGTGGTATAATTTTAGCATGGCTTGCCGCATGATGCAGGAACGTAAGTTAGCATCTTGTAGATGCCGAAATAGGGTCATGTGGCATGTGCCGGCGAACCATCAGGAACACGAACGGATATGTTCAGAGTTTGAGGATCTTTGAGGCGAGAAGGGACAGGCAAGGGGTGGTGGTGTCTCCTGGTCGAAGCCCCTGCCACAAACACAGGTTCATCTGTAATGTCTCCTTGTAAGTAGCATGGTAAGGACATGGTAAGGACACTATAAATTGTCTGAAGCTCAATAATTCCACGCGCTGAGACGGTCGACCTCGAGGAGCTGCTGCAGCCAGTGCTTCCGCGTGCAGCACGCCTTCCAAGTCAGCCCACCCTACATCGCTTGCAGGGACTGTAGGGTTCGAAGGTAATTTGAGCTTGCGCTTCAGAAAGGTTGGGGCTTCAACTCTAAGTTGAAGTTTCGGACTGAAGCTTTGGCTCGCTTGTCAGGCGAGGCCTGTCTGCACCAAGAACTGTGAGCTGGTTTACCTGAAAGCACTTCACTCAAATCAAAGAACCCCTTAGACGGCAGTGTAGTATAACAAGTACCATGTTTGAAGGTTAAGATCAACTTAACTCGTCTGGCTGTGAAAAACAACATGAAGAGGGTCAAGCTTCAGAATAATTGCGTAACGTGGGAGGGCCTTAGGCGCTCTTCTGGCATGTCAGCTTCGGCTTCCGATAGTCACAGCATAGGCGTCCGTGCGACCCGTCCGTCTCTCTAGTCTGAATCTAAGCCAGCATAAGCCAGCCTCCTGCGGCCGCCGCAGCCTGCACCAAAGACTCCGGCTTGACTATCTCGGCCTCGGTAGCGGATCTGTGTGTGTCGTTAGCTGTCAGGGCCAGAACCAGGACACCCGAAAGCCTGACGTGGGAGTGCAACCGAGCTCGGCTGTATTCCACCATCTCGCGCCGGTGCCGCACAAGCGCTACCTCTTCGCTCGTGATTTTGGATGTCTGCGGAAAAAATCAACATCTAAAGCTGCACGAAGTCGTCGGGACAGCAGCCCCGTGGAATTGAGCAGGAAGTTGACAAGTCATATAGGCCGCGACAGGCTTGAAAAGAGAGGAATCTAACTTTAAGGAGACACCATGCAAGTTACTGTTGTGTGCCCTCTGTGTCACGCCACAACGTAGCTACCACGTGTGGTAGTGAATCAAGAAGAGATACTTGCCAAATACAAAAACACTGAAAACTTCACAGCCACTTTTTAAGGTGGAGCCCCCTCAACAGGGTGGGCCGGGGCATTGCAGAGTTTACCTGGCAAAGTTGGGGACGAGGGTGTAGGACCAACGAGAATGACAAATCTGACATCCAACACCTCCAGCAAGGGGCCCACGCTTGGAAACCTTGCAACTGTACTTCCAAGGCCAGTAGAGCTGGCTTGCAGCCAGGAAACCATACCGCGAACAAGGCAAGGGGCCAGTGTGTTCTCAGCGGAGTTTCGATGTCGGCTCGAGGAATGGATCTCGAGCCTTCGATCGCTAATGCCTGTGACAGTCAGTGACTAGTGGTGCTTCCTGCGTTCTCTTCCCTCTCGTCGCAGTCCACGTGTGGTTTTATTCCAAGGTCTGGGCAGGTTTGGTTACAAGAACTCTATACATCCGCATGTCGGACATTCTCCATGAGGACCCTTGCCACATCGCCGTCAACAGCCCTCTTCGAGGGTTGTACTGAGTGCTCGTGTTCGAGGGCCTCCCCTCGCTCATGGGGTCTCCGAGTTTCGCTTGATCCTGGACCTCAGCTACTGGTACCTGCTGCCTCAACGCAACCGAGCCACACCAGACTCCGAAAAAAAATCTTGAACCGAGTCATGTTCACGATGTCTCGATGTCGCAACAGCTGTCACACCGGAACACCACGGGTTCATGAGTTTCAAGAAGCCTGAGCGTCTGTTGCGGTCCAAGCACTTCCACCATAACTCCCACCCCTGTTCGTGACACCTTACAGACGCAGCTGACCGGGAGACCCACTCATTCACAGGTCGCAGGAGCTTTCTTCAAACGCCATAACGAGGCAACAGGCAGTCGACAGGGCTAAAGGCTCAAGGTCCGCTTTAGGATACAGCAGGAGGGGATGCAAAGGATGGGTGGAACTCGCAACTCGTAGCCAACACCAGTGACTCGCCAACGAGTCACGCATGGCTTTTTGAAGGCATGGGGTTCAGGGCCAGTTCAGGGCTTTAGCGGTCCTGTCCCTTTGCCTAGGCGAGCCACAGGAGCCTCAACGTTGGAACAGCAGGGTTGCTTAGAACCTTGCTCCGAGCAGAACCAGGGAGAGAGGGCCATAATGAGCCGAAGACTTAAATGCGCGCTGGCATCTTCCATACCTCAGACGAATGCCTTCAGTGCCACGACATGCGGAGCGCTCTCTTCCCCGTACGGCTTAAAGTACAGCCCCTGAAAATGTCTGTTGCCAGGCACAATCTTGGACCAAGCAGACTGAAGGCCTTGAGCCCCAATATCCGTCGATTGTTAAACTCCAGCACTCTACGATCCCAACGCCGTACACCGGCAAGGATGGCGATGCCTAACCCTCGTTTGGCACTAAATGCCAAGCAAATTTTGTTAATGCACCTGTCCTCTTTTACATAAGACCAACATCGCGCAACATCACTAGTCAAGTAGGAACAAACAGAATCATCAGAATCTTGATAGTAACTTCCAGCCGCAGTGGCAGTTTTTCTCACACGTCTACCTTTTTTCCGGCCCTAAGCCACCCTACAGCCTCACCCATGTCCATGTGTGCCAGGTATGTGCAGGCCGTGTTGAAACGGATCGACTGCAACGGCGCGACGTGAAACTGTCTGAATGTAGCCAACAGTAAAATCAAGTCTTTCTCATGCAGCTTCTTGATGCTGAACGGGGGGGTAGCAGGAAGAACCGGACATGATCGATGCTACTTGAGTGTATTTCCGGTCTAAACTCGTTAAAGTGCCACTACAGAAAAGCTGGTCTCGTGAGTTTGTCAAACCCCGGCTTTGCCAAAGAGTCGAAACTATGGGTGTGTCTCACTGGTGAGGAGTTTCGGGCTATATACTTCGGCAGCCGCAGGGCAAGGCATGGGGTTTAAAAAGGTTATTATGGTTCTGAACCCTATGCAGCAAATATTTGCTTCTCGCAAGGATCACACCTGGAAGTTTCGTGACTCGCTACGACCGCCCGCATAATTAAGGCAGGAGTTTCCGGCAACTGCGTGCTTCTGGAAGAAAATAGAAAGACTGCGCCCACGCTTTGCAGCCGTGCAGAGCAGTGCAGATTATGGTGCTGCGCAGGTGGGCGCCTTGTCCGAGGAGTCGGCTGTGCCCGCCTGCAGGGACATGTGTCTCCAAAGCTGGGTGAAACGAGTCTGTGCAGACGGGACAGGAAGTGGAGGATCGGCTGAAAATACCGACTGACAGGAAGGGGTTCGTGGAAGCTTTATAATGACATCTGCAGCCTGGCGGAAGCCCTAGGCTTGGTGTTAAACGGCTCCTGCGAGGAAGTGAACCTTGCAGGCCGCTGCTCGTCACCTCACCCTGCTTCAAGACAGTGCGGCTCCCCATTCCGAACCAGGCAGGCATTGCATAATGATGAAGACTGACATGCAGCAATTGGGGGGCGTGAAGCCACAGTCTGCCATGGGCTGGAACACTGATAAGAAGCGTGTTTCATGGAAATGCATAGTGTGGCCAGGATGCCATTACAGTCCACTCGCTGGTAGCTGCAATTCAACTGGCAGCGCCTCAACCGTGCACGCCTTCGACGGTGGCGGCGCTGCCCTTGGCTCTGGTGGCTCTGCAGAGGTCCCTGATGCCAGAGTTGAGAGCCTGCGGTTCCTTCGGACAGCCTCGCGCAGGCACGATTTCCACGAAAGGCATGCTTCCGAAACATCAGGCAGCATGCAAACGAAATAATTAGCGAGAGATCTAAAAAGCAAGCTTATTCACAGCTCAATGAGAGGTGCCACCAGCAACCGTGCGCAGCGGTGCTGCAACTGTGGCACGGTGCACATTTTCGAAGCAAATCGGGCTCTCACCAGTCCCGCAGGCCCCGTCCGCCCAGAACGCTGAACTCATTTTGACATCTACTACGTTGGCGCAATATTTGAGCCTTCATAAAGCTTGAGGTCTTTCGCGCTCCATGCAGCCTTGTAATTTCCACCGCTATGCGGGGTTTCCGGAATTTTGGTGTAAGAGTGGCTTCGAAATCTGGCCCTGGCGGTCTTCATCGTTTGGGGTCTGTGATGGCGTACTGTTATTTGTCACTGTTGAAGTCTGTCCAACCTGAAAGCTTCCTCGCAACGTGCCGCCAATGAGGTGCCTTTCGGCGAACATAACTTAACAGACTGCAGCGGAAGCTGGAATCACTATATTCGTGTAGAGTCGAGGATTCCCCAGAACGTAGGCACGGGAAAAATTGCATATGCAGAGCCGTGCAAAAACATGTAGGTACATCGATGTGCAATCATGCCCCTAAGAAGTGCCGCTACAAACCAGTCTTGTTCCATCATCAAGATTATCTTACGCGTAGTTCAGTGCACATGCTACTTGGTGTCTAATATACTGCATCATGTTCAGAAGCATCTGACGACCATGCTGACGATAACTTCGACAAAACAGCGAGCGCCAACTGCGCGAAGCACCGCAGCGAAAAGCCGGGACTTCCGAGTCTAATCATTACAGACATACCCCGGGGCCTTGAAAACTATGTTTACGCTCTCGCAACCGGACACTGCCAGACGAGGTCTCTCGGTTCACGAGCACATTGACTCGACGCTCTGGGCCTTGTGGAGGATGATCTCGGTGTCATTGGAATGCAGGTAGAGCTTGGATGGCCCATCTGAAGCAGTCAGGCCAGTCAGGCATGGCAAAACAAACATCGGTTCGGAGAAACTACAGTCCCACCCAACCTCCGGCACTACAGCAACGAGGCATCCCTATCTTCCCTTCCCTTGGCACCAAGCATCACCATATACTACACCACAACTACATACATGTATTTGCATTCATTATGTGGATGTGTCGGACAAAAACCGGGATGCGCCGGGGAGCAGGGGTATGTTGCCGCTGCAGGTTCTCACTTCCAGTTGAGGTTCAGATTGTCTCTACACTCGGACTTGACAGATGAGGTTGTTGAGGCTTTTGGCTTTAGCAGCTCACATTACTTACTTTGTCAGACAAACACGTCTCCGGACTCAGGAACGTAGAATCTAGCGGAACGTGGTGGCGGGGATCAGGAGTGCTTCAACCCGAACCGACATACTGTACTTCCTGACTGTGAAGTTGTGACGACTTCCACGCTGCCTGCGAACAGCTTCGTAAGGTTGTTCACAGCAAGCTCCTCGTGGTAGCTGCGGTACCTGCGCCGCGTTTACCCACGACACCCCGGATTCAATGCCCGTCAGGGACTCAGCTCATCTCGGCCCCAATCATGTGTTGAAGGTCATGTCTGAGGTCACATATGCCAGAACCCGACAACACCACAATCCAAAGCGACAGAAGACCTACCGAAAATCCTATTCCCACCTGGCAAAGCCAAGCGTTTGGAAGGCTGTGCCTTCCAACCGCTGAAAGTGTGAACATAAGATATGAATTCTAGTTGCCACTCCCCAACCTTGGAAACTAGAGCCACAGCCCAACCTTATTCAAAACCGAGTTACAGGTCCAGGCGAGAAGAGCTTGCCTCAGCCAACCGGGATCGCTGCTGCAAATTCGCAGTATCTCAACAGACCCGCACTTCCGGCACATCACCGTCCTCTCATGACGGCGACACGAAGGGCAACATGCTTAGACTGACAGCGGTTGAAGACTGCCAACCCTTGACCACATTTCAAACTAAATTGAGCAAAACATGACTCGTTTTGGAAGATCTCCGATCTCCAATCCCAATTCCAAGCGCCCCAGCCACCGCACCGTGCCCAATGGAGGTCAGTAAGACAAATGGAGAAATGTGAAAACTCAGAGGTCAGTCAAGGACCGTTCTGTCGAGGCACATTTGCACAGACAAACTGTGCTTCGGACAACAAAACACATGGACAATTTCCTGTGCCTAAGCGACTCGTGCTCGATAGAAACTGAACGGAAGCCGTTCCACTAAAGACGCACTCATTCTTGCCGTGCCGCATTTACACTGTCTTCCAAGCCGTCCAGGAAAGTTTGCGCCTGTTCTGACATCTTGGGTCTTGCTTCTAGTGGGCTCTTGACTTGTCAATACTTTCTCGCCTCAAAATAAGGAGTCGGCATGCTGTGTCTCAGAGCTTCAGTTTATGACCCGAAGCCCGAAATGGATCGAATCTGGACCCGAGGCCCTTGCCGCTATGCCGCTACTCAAGAGCAAATGTGATTGTTTAGGTATTTATTGTGCCATGGGATTCCTGCGCTGGGTTCCTGTAGGTCTGAAGATCAGGCCTTGCGGCCAGACGGCTGTAGCTGTGAATTGGCTCTACAGCTGAATCTAAACCCTTTGGTGCAGCAGCGCCGGGGGCCTCCGCTGCCATGCGCTTGCCCTGACACACTTCGGGGTTCGGGCCGGGCTGCTGGCTTCAGAGGCAATGACAGCAATTATTGGTGCGAAAAACTCTGACGACCCACCAGAGCCACAAGCACCATGTGAGCCCGAATCCTCTCGACAGAACCGCAACACCGAAAACTAGGAGCTCGTTGCGTGTTTTCTTCTTCCTAGTCTTCAAGAATAAAAACACTACAGTAGGTGATGCGTGCTACAGCAGGCACTGCATGGGAAGTGAAGGATCGTGAAGGATCAGGGCCTCAGCTTCGGGGTGTCGGTCTGCAGTTGTATAGCCTCATATATTGGACCTGCCTGACCACGTCATCGCACTTGCCTTGGACTGCCAAGTCGGTGAGTCAGAATTAACCCAAAGGCTGGATCCGGTGCCTGCGCTTGGCCCTCTCCGACGGCCAGTAGCATATCATTCTGTGCTCGGGCTCGGATTAGATCCTCGGGTTGGTCACAGGGTAGATCTTGAGTGCTTTCTGGACGAACTGGGACTTCATTCATGGGTCGCCACCACATATCACAACGACTCTGCATTTACTATGCTTGACAGCCGTAGCCGTGCAAGGCTTGTGGTCAGCAGCTCGACACCGTTCTCGTGGTCTTGTACAGTTTATTTTGCATGTTCCAAAGGGGGCGGCGTTCTCGAGGATGAACCTGCTCTTTGTGTGTACATACATGTGCACACACATACACACATGCGTATGTACGTAATTCTCTCTCTTGCACACACGCATACGCACGCATACATGCGTATACATACGTACGTACATGTATCCATATAGGTACTAACAACACAACATACAGCAAATAAGTTTAAAAGCATGGCATAGCAAAGCATGGCATAGCATAACACAGGACAACACAGCACAACAGAGCATGGCATAGCATAACATGACGTACCATAGCAGCCATGGCATAACAACTATGACATGCCGTGGCATAACATCAGGTACACGTAGAATAGCATAGCATAGAACAGCATGGCACAACACAAAACGCCATCGCATGACACAGCGTAGCATAGCACAGCATAGCATAATTATAAAAATATATGTGTACATGTCCATCTCTCACTGCCTCTGCCGGTATCCGCAACAAACTAGTGTCTGACCCTCGCCTTTGCACCCACAAGCTGTTCCGAATTCGGATGCCAAGCACGCCACTTCAGATCCAAGCCCTGCCATTACCCACGCGTGTTCGACTATTCAGCCCGTGGCTACAGGCTACGATTTGAGCTCCCAAATGCTAAAAATTCTATGGTCACCCTCTGCTTCCACGTTGCCGATCGAATCTGCTCGATCCTCGATGCATCATGGGAAGGGGCTTGGGGCCTCTTGCACAGTCTGTCCTCGGAGCCTTGAATCCTTCGGTGCAATGCGAGTTGCTCGGGCAGCTAAGACCCCTCAAAGGCTAGCAGCTAGTACATATAAGAAAATTGAGCTGGATGAACATGTGCTGATAAGAATTGTTCGGATTGGTGTCACTACTCCCAGCAACTTCGGAAATCCACTCCATCTACTCACGTGGCTCAACATCCGTGCAGCTCAGCAACCTCAAGTTGCCCTGTAGCGCTGTCATACTCACCTGGGCCACACAAGAGAAGTTGTGAAGGCTGCCGCTGCCTTGACTCTACTTTGACCCTTCTCTCTTTATTGATACTATTGCGACTGGATACAGATAGGCTCAAGCTTCATGCCGCATGCCACCATTGGTTATCAACCACCATCTACTGCGTTCTTCCTGACATCATGACGGAGGCTGTGGTGCGGCTTCATGAGTTAGATTGCCGTGATTTATGGTCCATCGGTGGGTGATAGCTACTGACTGCTGGGATGTGCACGGCAAAAATATTTTGCTGGAATCAGACGTTCCCGTAAGTTCCAGGAACCAGTGCGAAGCACCTCATGATGACATTGTGCAGGTATGTCATGCTTAGTACTCCAGCTATAAGACATACATGCCCAGAATGAACCCGAGTTGGTACTGCATTGCTGCATGCCCGGTCTTTGTCTCTTGTGGCCTTTTGACATGCGCCCATGACCAGGGGACTGCTGTCTGGCGTGCACGAACGAATTACACAGAGCAGGGCCTAAAGTCCTTAGGACAATGGAGTGGTTTATGTGGCTGAGCTCGCACGTCAGCATCAGAAACCACAGGCCACAGGAAAGAGATGTCCTTCCCACGGGCTGGAAGAAAACAATAGCAAAAAATCTCCGAGCTTCGTCCGTTGATGAGAATTGCGAAATGACGAGGGTAGAGGCTGTCGGAGATGCAAAACTTGAAAACACATGGATAGCACCATCAAGGCTCAGTAGCTTGAGGGCACACTCTGCTGCGCAATACGCCGTTTTCAATTTGCTATGCTGCTCTGGGCAGGAGGCAGCAAGCAGCAGCGGCGAATGCTCGACAAAGGTATACGGATGAGCTTCGCAAGTATGCGCACGGGCACTTCCAGCAAATTTGTTAGACCGGTCTATTTCGAACCCCTCGTCAAAAAAATCAACAGGCCCTCTCATCCTAAACACCGCTGCTGAAAGCCGCCATTCTGCCTGGCTGGTCAGTCGGAGTGAAGTCTTTGGCATAGGCTGGCGTTGTCTCACGCTCACGGTCTCTGCCCAACTGCATAGCCAGGGTGTGTATCTGCCGCAGTCCGAGACAGCAACTCGCGACTCTTGAACCTTCGACTCTCAAGGCGAAACGGCCATTAACAAGGGTTGAGGATTTCGACGTGTTTAGACTTTAGACTCTACTAAAGTCTGCGAGGGCCGTGCCGCCAGGCTAAATGCCTCAGTCCTTCTTCTTGACCTGACCTTTCGTGCACGCAGGCTCGGGCTGGAAGAAGGCCGCCACTGCCTGAAAACTCAACGGCTGAGGCGATGTCTCATTGGGCTTCACCTACGTGCCGTCTTCATAGTGTGTGATTCCATCCTGAGATTTTCTGCATGTGATTCTGTTCTAGCCCACATCGGCAACGCCACATTGCGCATCATCATCGAAGCGCTTAGTTTTCGAAACGTCTCCATGCTTTAAGGTTCTACTTTCGCGCACGCAAAATCCAGAAAGGCTCTATGGGGGCAGGAATGCAAAGGAACTCTGTATGTACATGTCATGTAGAATTGCCTCTCTCCTGACGTCTCTGGCCCTGGGGCAGGTTCCAGGCTACGGTGCCTCTTAGTCGCATCTAGAACAAGGAAGACTACAAGTGCCAAAGTTCAAAGGCGAACCTCCTACCTGAGCCTCTGCCTTGAACACTGAAGGCAGGCAAGAGTCAATTATCCAGGGCCGTAGGATCCTGGCCAAATGCGAGCGCTGTTATTTGCTTTCATGATGCCTTCGCAAGGTTTTCAAACCATGTTCGGCAAGCAGGCAGCAGGGAGGACGCAGCAAGAAGAGAAACTTGATGACTCACACGACAGCTGCAACACATCCACACAAGCGAGGTGTTTTGTCAGAATCGACAACAAACGATAGCGACACAACATTCTGGCCTTGTTGCTCCCCTTGGCTTCTAGTGTAAGTAAGCTCTGGACTTGAGTGAACTTGCCGGGCGCCCTCTGTGCAAGGGAGATCTGAATGTACCACAGGTAGATGAGAAGATGTCTGATAACCTACATTGCCTGGGGACGGCCGAGGCAATGTTAGGGCCGCTCGGGCTGAGACGTCATGCATTCCGCCTCGTCGACCACCAGTACAAAAAGAGCGGGCTCGGCAACGGCAACGTGAGCATCGCCTGAGTCTTAGAAACTTAGAGGCTGAGGGAATTGGGACAAGAAGCACAGTGGCCCTCGAATGAATGTGTGGTCACAAGCGCGCGAAGAACTCTTACCTGCAAACAAGAACGACACAGGAATTGCTGAGATGAAACCGCCCTGTGCGCTTCTCCATGTTTGTCGTGTGCATGTGTGTGTGTGTGTCTGTACGCACACACACCCCGATGTGTAGAGATTAGCGCTAAGTGATGCTACTTAAAACATGTTCAGTTCTGTTATGTTGTCTTGGTCCCAATCACACCAGCAAAGCAAGCTCTGGGCGCCAAGCACCCAATGCTGCCCAAGAAACCCCTCCACTACAAGGCTACCACCTCAACCCAAAGCAACGAACACATCTTCTCGTCCCGCTCCTCCCCCGAACAACCAAAACCTGAGCCAGGAGGCCACTGCATAGATCCCCACCGGCACGTCTGCCCAGAAGGACTGCGATGAGAGAAGCGACCTCATAGATATGGGTCCCAGTTACACTGGATGCTGCTGGCAAATTGGCACTCGATGCGCAGTCTGACATGGAGAGGATTTTGAAGCCCTCTGAGCGACTTATTGCAATTTGTCTTCTCTAAAAACCCTGTTTCCAAACAATGTTGGCGGGGACGCTGCGTGACAGCACATGATACCATATAGGATTCCAGAGGCGATCAAACTTCACGCGGTCGTGCGTACCATGCCGCGCTGCCTTTCCAGCCCATGTTCCGAACATTGTCAGAAGGCCTAGCTTCACCATGCCTCATGCTCGGCCGTGCTGCCTCTTGATATACTGCCACCGATCTCTGTTGTTTACGATGTCGTGCTGAGATATCCGAAGACCCAGCTGAAATGAGCTGTACCATGCTGCACAGAGAGTTCTCACCAAGAACGAGCAAGCAGCAGTGTCATGGGATATTGCGGCCCATAGTATTATCTGATGAGCACATATTGCGCTGAACAGAGTACCTTCACCTCGCGATCATGCACGTGGGAATGATGAAATCACGTTCTTGCATCTTGCTTACTTCCTGCGCCAAATTCCACATCCCTTTCCAGGAAACCAGCGGTGAAGCATTCGCTGACCATGCTTTCTGCCCTCTACTTCACCATGGCGATGGCGGACAGAGAACACGACGGAGAGATAGTACAGATACCACATCAGTCATTCACATCTTGCGCCGTCTCCGCATACAATGTCGAGAACAACCAACCCTAAACTACAGAACCCCCGGCTGGAGGAACTTGCCGTATTGTTTGCACTGTTGTATGCTCTTGGATCTGTTTTTTGGCTTCTTGGGCAGTGTAAATGTTGGTCACTGGAAACCTTCGTTGGGCTGCTGGTTCTCTTCATGGTTGGTTTGT
Source organism: Symbiodinium sp. clade A Y106 (assembly GCA_003297005.1). Taxonomy (NCBI): domain Eukaryota; class Dinophyceae; order Suessiales; family Symbiodiniaceae; genus Symbiodinium; species Symbiodinium sp. clade A. The sequence goes on along the minus strand of BGNK01000029.1, from coordinate 59,922 downwards.
CTCTGCAGGCGAGCAGCCACCAGATCCATGGTGAGGGAAGTGCACGCACGGTGGTGAATGCTATGAGGGTGAATGTCCCGATCACATAGTAGGCTGCCCCGGTGATTCCTGAGATAGAACATGGCTCGGAGAGTTTCTGAGGTGCATAGACTAATAGCTTTCCTCCGATGCGCACTCGGGTCGATAAAGCTAGAAGCGATTGAAAGGTCCAGCGAGTCTAGTAGAAACAGCCTTACAGTCATTCCACGGCGTCCAGAGAGTTCTGGCCGCACGAGCGTGTGCACGTGACAGAGACGAGTACGGCTCCAAATCCAAGGCAACCCTGGTGTTGACTGCAGCAAGTCTGTCGCGCATGCAATAACCTTCTAGGTGCCTGCCTTCAAATGTCAAAGACTATGACTTCAAAACTCAGGCGGAAGACCACTACCCTGAATTGCAAGCAGGGCTCCATAAAGAGGGAGAAAGTATCCAGCTGTCCACGAAAGTGAAGTGGAAAGCTCCGCGGCAATGAAATAGAGCACGTAGTAATTACCTCTGCCACTGCTAATCGTGCGTCTCAGGCGTAGTGTCGAGAACCCCGATCGCGCTTTGCGATCCCTCTCCCGTCGCAGTCGCAGCTTACCCCTGTTTTGAACCCGTACTGAGGCCGATGCGTGTGATGGGAGAGAGCCTTACCCCTAAATTGCGTATTTCTTATTTCTTAGCAAACCCCTCGCACGGGTGCATATGAACTAGCTTCTAAAGGTAGGCAACTTGTGTTGCTGCGCCTTTTGTGGCCGCTCGTGCGAAAACTTCGTGAAGCATCAGGACCGTTAAAGCCCCTGTAGAAACCCTCTGAAGCCCCAACCAATCCAACTTAGTTGCTGGGTTCATAAGCCCCAAAAGGTTTACACTTTCAGTTTTATAGTGGGTACTATTATCCCCAAAAGTGTAAAGTGTATCCACTCAGCTACTAAGCCAAGATCCAAAATCCAAAATTCTCGAGCATTCCGCGCGTGCGCATGGCGGACAGCCGTTCTTCCGAACAGTGGAGAATGGCTCGAGAACGTACATGCCCGGGTAAGCGGGTCACTCGGAGACTCGAAGACTGCAAATCCTAAAATCCCAGACATCCTATCCGTGGCCGAATAAGAGCAGAACCTCCGAGATGGCTCCGTTGAGCCTTTCTTGTAGCCTTACCACAAAATTTCAAAACCGTTCGTTGGGAAGACTAGGCATGCGACCGGCTCTGTAGTGGAAGCTCAATGGCCAAATCAGCAGACATAGCCCGTGGTGCATCAGCATGAGCTTTTCCGTAGGCTTGTCTCCTGAGTCTTGTGGAAAGAAAGTTGGGGAATTCAGTGATACTGGACCAGCCAACTACTAACTACTACTTCCCTTGGCCCAGAAAAGGGTCTTGGAAGGAAAATCTTACCTGCGAACCCATCTACTACCCAGCTGATCATAGGCCCACATCTGCTTTCAGTTTAGATCTTTGGCCTGGTGAGCTTTGACTGAAAACTCATGAGCCGACATAGCATCGACCCCGAACCTGAACCAACAGAAGATGGAAGACACCCACCCTCATCTAGGCCTAGACCTCATTAAGCGCAGACTCTGCCATGTAAACCTTCTGCCTATAACTTATAACTGAACAAGCCCAAAATTCCTCAACCTCAGGTCTGACTGCATGCCCGATGGCTCATAAACATCGTCATGTTCAGGAGGTCGTAGGCAAAGTAGGCCAGGATAAATGGCAGCACCTACAAGCACTAAAAATCTTCTTAGCACCAAGCAGGGCCGATGTTCGGGAGGGCGGGGGGGCATCGTCTAGAGTCTAGAGTTCTTGGGGACGCAGGCTAAAACACCGCTTCGGACTTCCTCTCCTACTCGAGTGCGGGGGCCTGCACAAGCGGGTGGGTGGTGGTGGCCTTGTGGGCTTGGCAAGGAACGGCAGCAGCAAATCAAACCTCAGGAACACCTCACTGACAACAAAAGAGAAAACGAAGAACGATGTCTTGCGAGTGCGCTACAAGAGCATTCTGGCAATGGAGACGACGGCAGAATGTGAACCGGTAAGTGGAAACCCCACTCTGGTTTCTGCATCCCATGCTTCTGCTTCCTGTTACAGCACGACACTATGCCAATGCTGCTCGATGCAAGCGGCCGGTCAGCAATGATGCTGCTGCTGCTCATGACGGCGCTGATGCCGGTGCTGGTGCCGGTGCTAGTGTTGGTACTGCCTGTGCTGCTGGTGCTATCGGCTATCGGTGCTGGTGGTTGTGGCGGTGGCGGTGACGGTGGTTGTCGCGGTGGCGGTTGCGGTGGCGGTGGGGGTGGTGGTGCTGCTGCTGCTGCTGCTGCTGCTGCTGCTGGTTTTCTGCACCTGCTGTGACAATCGCGGTGCGTGCCTGCTCCAGTGATCGAGAATAGCCGTGCACTGTGTCGATGGAGGTGTCGAACCGGAGCACCTGCCGAACAGATAAGACTGTTTGCAACTCAACACCTCGGGGTTTCGCGAGAACAGTTCACAAATGCAGGAATCAAAGCACCGGCAACAACACAATAAAACCACAACATGAGACTAACTCAGAAGCAGAAATTCAGCAAGTTAAACCAGCTGCAAGCATCGAAGCGCCAGTCCACAAGGGCACGGTCGGAGGGTCAATTTAACTGCCCGCTGTCTGTCTCACTCGGTGTCCTCTTACGCAAGACCAACTCGAACTCCTCGAACAAAAACATGCCGGGACCTTGGTCGTAGTGCTCGCGAACGGCTCCTCTGGGATTTCAGGTCTTTGGCACTTGTGGAATGAGATTCCAGGCTCTTCGTGGCTTGATCTCCGTAATCTGGTAGCCTCCCGGCGCCAGATCTACGCCAATCTGAAGACCCTGTCGAGGCATGATTTACATTGCTAGCTACAACTTAGACTCACTGCACAGCATCGAGATTTTGATCAAGTCGTAGCTGAAGATGTACGCGTACGTCTTCACACGTCAGAAGGCCCCCGTTTCTTTTTCAATAAGCAGCCTACTTTTCCAGTTTAGCTTCTCATCCTTCGGACAAACCAGGTGAGGCCTGCGAGCCTAAAATCAGGCTGTGAATCCGCGAAGGAGGTCAATCACAGGTCAATCACAAGGCTTCTGAGTGCAACTTTCAGGATTCTTCCCTGTTGGATGACACCTCTCAGAAGCGCGCAGCTTCCATGTATGTGTTCCACTTCCGTGAAGAAGGTCTCGGATTCTCGAGGTTTCAGGATTTTCGAAGGGCGAGGTGAACAAGGTGTTGCCACTTCCCTGGGCGGGTATTTCGGAGCTTCGAGATCTAACCCCGAAGCCCTCAGCCTCGTACAGCAACGCGTAGGCACCCACAGAGCCAGAGATCAACGCCTGGACAGAAACATACTGGAATAATGCGGGGGTCGCTCAGTCGTGGACTTCTAGGCCTGAGACTCGTGAGACGGCCCAACTGCACCACCTTGCCCAAAGGCTGCCTTTGGATTCCTGACCTTCAAGCAAGAAGGCTCCTCTGGATTCATGATACTCCCATTACTATGATCATTATGATTGTTCTTGTTGTTATTATTACTATTATTATGATTTGTAGTAGTAGTCGTCGTAGTAGTAGTAGTAGTAGTAGCAGAAGTCGTCGTAGTGGTAGTCGTGGTGGTAGTCGTAGTGGTAGTCGTAGTAGCAATAGTAGTGGTAGTAGTAGTCGTCGTCGTAGTAGTAGAAGTATGTAGTAGTTGTTGTTGTTCTAGCAGCAGTACAAGTAGCAGCACTAGTAGTAGCAGGAGCAGGAGCAGTAGCAGTAATACTGTTCTGTTTATACTCGCAATTCATTTTAACTTACAAATGTTTATTATTGTCCGTATTATGTTCATGATTACCTCTCACGATTGTCATTTCTGTTAATATTCTCGACTATCGGTTGTTGTTAATATCGGTTATTGTATTGTCGCTACAATGCTATCATGAGTGCTCTTGTTCCTAGGTGCTAGTTGCTAAACTTGTCATTCTTAGAATGATGATTACCATGATGAATATGAGCGTCATTCTTGGTCATTATTACTTATTACCATTAGCTTATTACTGTTACGGAAATTACCAGTTCTTCTTCTTCTTACTCTTGTTACTTGTTGACATATAGATGCTGTTAATTACTCATGTTTGCGGCACAGCTGGGATTCAAGCCCCGGTGCCTGAGCATTGGAAATCATGAGGTTGGCCCACTCGTTATGATTCACTTTGAAGTCTGGTCCTCGGCACTGTCCCCACTGGAAGTGCGGGAGATGCAAGGCTTCGCAAGACAGTTTTTTGTCAGCTCTTCGCCAGCCGCTGCTCTGTAGTTATCGTAAAGTCAGGCTCACGTGATTCCACATTGGCTGTCGATCTGTTACGTGCAAAGTCTGGCTTGTCAATGACGGTCTTGTCCGTCACGGCGGCCGTCGCTTTGCAGAGTTTCTCAGGCTTCCGTCTGGGTTCTGAAGCATTGTTGGCCAAAGAGATGCAAGCATTGCAGAACTGCGGTCACTACGATCTCCATGGTCATGTTCACCTGCAAGCTGAAAATGCAAAGCGCTGTTCAGTTCAAGCCAAGGAGCGGTGTACTCTCTTTGACAACCATACCAGCAGCCAGTGCACCACCTCGAAGAGAGGAAACCTGACCAGCTTCGCATGCAGGGCGGCTGCAGATGTCGAACAATGAGCATAACAGAAAACGATACTGAGACAAGCATATTTATAGCAACCCCACTGATAGTGTAAAGCAGGAATTGCTGATACGCAACAGGCCAACAGGTTGTTGGGAGTCTAATGTGGCTTTCGAAGGTCGTTGTGAATGCTTTCTGCTCGGCTCTCTGAGGCCTTTGAAAGCCTGCTTGAGTGACTAATGATGTCTTTGTCAAAGTTCTGCCTCGCAGGCATTCGGACCCTGATTTCAGGCTTCTTGGAGTGTGATAGCCATCGGCTGCATGACGAGCACAGGTCCAAATCAGAAGCCTAGAAAAAGCTGGAAGAATTCTTGGTCCTGTTTCTTGTTGCAGGGGACACTATGAATGTTGCATGGAAGGCCTTCAGGTTTGGAGCTTCTGCATGCGGACTCCCATGACAGACAGGCCCACTTGTTACTTCATCTCAATTTATCTCTTCATCTCACGACACGTCGGGAGCCTAGGTCAGAAGGCAAGGCTCAAGGCGGAATACAGTGGATGTCTCTCGCAACCCTTCCATGCACTCACGTGCTGCCTAGGCTAGTTCGCGCAAGTGCTTCTGCATGCTGCCCAGGATCCATCGCAGGAGCGATGTTAAGATGTAGATGCCGTCTTCCGCCATGGCAAAGCTGTTAAGAAACTCGTATCAAACTCTGTGCTCTCAGCTTCGAAGCTGAGAGTTTACTGTCTCGGCTTTCGGATGGATCCATATCAGGCTCCACGAGACATTGGAGCAAAAGCCCTAAGGTTCCCGAACACTACTTCGAGAAAGCTCGTTTTTGTGAAAAAGCACAAGCCAAATCAGCGGCACAGACTAGCATGGCTGACATGCAGCCAGATATCGATCGCAGCTGCCGGGTTGATTGCTGACATGAAAACTACAGGGGGGCTCCCATGTTCAACCTTCACCAAGGCTTCAATGAACAAGGACTAATGGTGCAAAGCCCTTATAACTTCACTCCAACCGGGCCCCTACAAACTTCGACTCTGGAACTTGTAGCAAGGACAGCAACTTTTTGTGCCAAGTCACCACATCTGCCGTCTCGGTGCTCTGCATGTCGGCGACCTCGGCTTCCACCAACTGCGCCGCAGCCCATTTCAGGCTACATTGACCTGGTTCTTTTGGTTCTACCAAGGTATATGGGACCTGCCAGTCTCATCAGGCGAAGCAGCAGCAATGATGCACGGTCGCTCTGTGTCGCAGTATGGCGATTATTGTGACCCGACTTCTTTTTTAACAAGTGCGGTGAACGAGCAGTAATAGGAGTTGCCGCAGTAGGAGCGGTAGCAATAGCAGTAGCAGTAGCAGTGGCACTAGCATTTGTACCAGCATCAGCACTAGCACTAGTAGTGCAGTAGCAGCCCTGGTGAAGGTAGTGGTAGTGGTGAAGGTGGGGGTGAAGGTGGTGGTGAAGGTGGTGGTGGATGTGGTGGTGCTGGTGCTGGTGCTGCTGGTGCTGCTGGCGGCGGCAGCGGCGGTGTCAGGAGCAGTCGTCGTCGTCGTAGCAGTAGTACCCGTGGTGGCTATCGATATTGGCGGACAACGAAGCTTCTACAACATCATGACTCTGTGTCCGTGACCGCCGCTACTTCAAGAGCTGGTTAAGGTGCGAGCAGTGGTAGCAGTTGTAGTAGTCGTCGTCGTCGTCGCAGTAGTAGTCATTTTTTGTCACCCACATGGCACGCCAAAACAGTCGTCATCATAGTGGCGGTAGTGGTAGTAGTAGCAGTAGTAGCAGCAGCAGCAGCAGCAGTCATAGTTGCAGCAGCTTGGCAGAAGCAGTATACTTAGTCGTCGGGAATAGCAGAAGTAACGGCAACATCAGTAGCTGCGTCAGTTCCCTATCATCATGATCATCGCAATTCTCATTCCAGCCGTTAACACTGCAAACAAGTTTCATGGAATTTGATGCAATACAAATGGAAGAAAAGTGCAGGATGATGTACGTAGTTTTGGACGAAAACTATCAGCATGGCTTCAGACTTCCTTGCGAGCGAGACTGCTCTTGAACAGTCTAATTCGGCGACCTATGCTCTTCAATCCTACTCCAACTCACTATTCAACACTACTCCAGAAGCACCGAGAGACGTTTAAGATGCACTTCTGATCAATGATACTAAATGACAGACCGAAGTTATGCTCTGGCTTGTCACTTGATTGCTATGAATCACATGGTGCGATGACCGGGCCGAAGATTGTACTTGATGCAAGGCTTACTCCAGACTACAGACAGGAGGCATGCTGCGTCACCGCCTTGATCATCGTTTGCAAGGCTTCCGCCTGAATCCCATCTGTGGCAGAAGCTCAGCAGATGTGAAGTCGGGGATGTCTAGGGTACATGCTTCCGAAATTCAGCGTATAAGCCGACAGGAGCGGTAGGTCTTGACAAGGTTGCCACAGGTTTGATGTCCTGAAACTGGCCGGCATCACAAGCACTGGTGCCCGAGACTCCACTTCAAGAGGTCTGATGGGGTCATGGCCGGGTCATCTGCTTTGACTACTGCAACCTCACCCTTTGACATCTGCCTCTTTGGGCCTCGCTATTGTCCCGACGAGCGAAAAATCTAAGCCTAAGCATCGTTTGCATGAGGTCATTTGCGAGGTCTCAGCCATGAGACGAAATTCTTTAGCATCCACAGCTCGGGAATGCGAGGCCATTCTCCAAACAGCAATATGTACTGCGCTAGAAAGCAATGCCGCAAGCGCAAAGGGGGATGGTGTCGGGGATGGTGTCCAGGTAGAACCCGTCAACACAAGCCCTCTGACTTACAGCTGCCGCGCCACGACTTCCGTATCCACCGGCTCAATCCTCAGCTTGCTTTTAAACAATCAGTCTACTGCCGCAGGGCTTGTGGACTCAAGGCGTCAACTGTAAATCTTAGATTTTGGCTAGGTCTCGGAGGCGTTGCAGCTAGTACACCGAACCGCGAAAGGCAGTGCATTGGATGTTGGTTATGCGAATCCCCAACTAGACGCTCGCATTCAGAAAGGCAGTGCAAGGTAGTGCAAATCAGAGTTCTAGCTGGGGACGCCTGGGTCCGAACGTATAGTTTTCAAGCCGATTTCAAGGCCATAACCTACCAATCCCCATGCGACGCCGTGCATGCACTGGTCCCCGAAGAATGGTCTGCGCGTGTGTCAACAACGGTACTCCCCATGTAGAC
>BGNK01000029.1:0-51602 GCA_003297005.1 Symbiodinium sp. clade A Y106 | reverse complement strand
TTTTAAACCGACCACGAATCCCCAACTAGACGCTGAACGCACCGCCTTAGGCAAAATTAGTCCCCAAGTAGACGCTGAAAAAGTACTCAACGCATCGCCTTTCACACCCCAGAGTAGTTCGAGGGGAATGACGAACCCTTGAGGGTTTGGCATGGCACTTTATCAGGCCCTGTACATGGGTGCTTCTGCTGGCCATGACCAAGTACACCGGGTACAGGCGATCTGTGGGAATGCCATTCGTCGTAGATATCAAGCCCTGGGAACACAACACCAGCCGTCCAAGCCACCGTCGCAAACCCGATTATAGCTCAGTTTTTGAATTTCAGGTCCACAGCTCTTTCTATATAAGTTCTATTCAAAAACTCGCTGTGGTACCGAAATCTGTCGCTGTGTATCCTCAAGCCTGTACACCCTGGATACGGGTCCAAAACCAGAGGCCTCAAGTCAAGACCGTATCAAGCCCCGGTACCTCGTCACTGAGATTCCGCTGACCTCCAAGCCTGGAGCTCTTCGGCTTGCAACGCACAGCTCCGAAAATCCGGGAAAGGCTCCCTTTGAGACTTGTTAGTTGGGATAGCTGATACTCTCTCACCATGCCGTTTGTCGTGTTTCCTTCCTCTCTGTCTCCGCCTTATCTGTGTGCTTGTGTAAGACCCTGGAACTGCAAGCCACGGGCTTCCGAAGAAATGCCTGTGCGGTTATTCAAGCTGCCGATTTGTTGGAAGCTTTTTCAACTGAACAAGGTAGAACATTATGACATCATGATATGTCACAGCACTTAGTTAGACGGTCTCGGCATGCACCAGAGTTTGAGTGTGGGCCTTGCGATTGACTTTTTGGATTCGCATTGGAGCCATCCACCTGGGCCACCCAACCTCCGGGGGTGAAAGCCCGGCTCAGCCACATCAAGAAACCCCTTGCATCCCCGAGCCGAGTCTCCAGGAACAGTGACCTCTTATCAGCATATAGTAGCTTCCAATGACAAGTGCAATCTCCGTGTGAGTATGCCCGAAAACCATCCATGACGCTGGTGGGCACGGGCCTCGTTGCACGACGAATGCATCCGTTTTGAGCGCCTCACCGAGCTGCTTCTGTCCAGGTTTCGGGGAGGGGAGCATGTGGTTTCGGATATCGAGCCCTGCCTGGGTGCAGCTTCAGTATATAGCTCGCACTACCGCACGTGCTAGTTGGGATGGTAGCTGGGTCACCAACCGGCCGAGACAAAATGCCTCGTGCATCTATGCTAGTGAACACATGGGCTTTGAGATCACCTTTCGAAGCAGTGCAGGGCGGTGGAGCTGGATTGTCAGGGGGCGTAGGGCATGTTCGGCCGGTGCATCAAGAGAAGATCGGTTCTGAAGTCAATGATTCGAAAGTTCAACGGAAATTTCCAGAAACACTTGCACCATCAGCCCATCGAAACGGTAATCGAAAACTTGAAAGCTTGAACACCCAGAAGTCCCCGATGTCCGACGCTCACCCGCGTAAAACAGCTACGAGCAGCTTCTTACCCCGAGCCCAGGCCTCCGCCGTCTCATTGGTGACTTCCGCGACGCGCGACTGGTGCACGAGCAGTCAGAGGTAAGCCCCGAGAAAACCAGGCACCACAAGACTAAGCCTCGAGATTGATCATAAGCTTTGCAACAGTCAAATAAAATCTTCGAAGCTTTGCACGACTCGCAATTGCACATGTTGCACGCCTCAAAGCTCTCACATGAGGACTCCTTCGCAGCTGGCTGCGTGCCAAATCCAAAGGGATTCTAGGCGCTATGAGCAGCACACGGACCACGGAGATTACATTCCTGCACCCCCTTCGGTTCCCTACAGCTCCATGACTCAGGCCTGAACCTGATCCCAGATAACCCCTCAACCCGGGCTTAGACTGCCCGCGTTGGCGCTCACTAGACCTCGGCTAAAGCACCCACACCAATCCGGCCGTGAACTCGCGCAGCTGCACTCGTCCAAGTGCCGACAGCAATGCAGCCTCGTGAAAACTCATTGCAGTGCTCTTCCTAGGTTTACTAGTTGTTGTGACGCAGTTCTACTGCCTCCGTAGTTGACGTGTCTACTACTGCTTCTGAGCATTGTTTCGAAAACACAGTACTACAGTTTATTGCTGGTACTGAAATTGTTATGCTGGTGCTGTCAGACTTGCTCTCGGTCGTTGTGGTTGACTTGAGTTTTGGCTAGCTTTGGGCGCTCTTTCTTGAGACACTGCTTCTCACAGAGCCATCTGTCTCTTCGTCTCGGTTTCGTTCAACTTTTCTGGCAGTTGGCAGTGGCAGTAGCATGTACTCAACTGTCCGGCTTGCCGGCCCGATGATGATCGAAAAATACACCTCGCGAGGTAGTTTGTAGTTGTGTTTTGCAGGCTTGATGTCCCTCCTGCTGCAGTAGTGTAGTGCTAGGCCTACTATAACTGCTGCCTGTGTCTGGTGATTCCTACTGATACCTCGCTACGCTGCTACCGATGTTTGCGACAGATGACTGCTGCAACGATGACGCGGGGGTACTCCGCGTTGGCGCAGTTGAGTTCCTTCCTTGCAGTGGTGCTCAAGATAGGGCAGCTATGTTGACATTGTGTTGCTGTAGACATTGCTGTTGCTGTTTCTGTTGTTGCTGATGCTGCAGCTGTTGATGCTGTTGGCATTGTTGTTGCTGCTGTTGTTGGTGGTGTCGTTGTTGGCGGTGTCGTTGTTGGTGCTGTTGTTGTTGGTGGTGTTGCTGGTGTTGTTGTTCGTGTTGTTAGTGTTGTTGCTGTGGTTGTTGTTGTTGTCGGTGGTGCTGGTGCTGGTGCTGGTGTTGGCGGCGGTGGCGGTGGCGGTGGCTGGTTCTGGTTCGGGTTCTGGCTGCTGCTGCAGTGGCTGTGGCTGTGGCTGTGGTTGTCGCTGTCGTTGTTGTTGCCGTTGATGTTGTTGCTGTTGCTGCTGTCGTTGCTGCTGTTGTTGTTGGTCTCACGCCTGCTGAACGAGCTGTAGTAGTCGTCGTCATCGTCGTTTTCTTCTACATTCGACTGGGGTAGACCTGCTCACCGCGGATGCCGCGGATGCGTCGTAAGAAGGCTCGCATCTGGAACAGGCTGACTTCTCCCGGGCTTCTGGCGCGCGAGCGCTGAAGGATGTCCCCTGGGGCGTCCTCGCAGCTCTGGGCCTTGTCAAAAACATGCAAGTCGCTGCAAGTCTAGACGTTGCCAAATGGATGGCTCACGGATATTTTTGCCAGGACTCTGTGTCTGTAGATATATCAGTGACGGTGCACTTCATGCGTTCGTGCCCGAAGCTGCTAGCAAGGTCTTCTGCTGCAGTGTGATTCACAACGAAACGTCGTCGGCAAGCCCTCCTGTACAAGAGCTAGTCAGCTAGTCACCTAGTCACCCATATGCCGCCAACATTCCAAAATCAGTGCTGCTTTTCTCTAAACAAGGGCTATCCGAACAGGCCATGAAATCGTCCAAGCACTATTAGACTGCCCCGGCTCGCCTGACAGAAGTTCGAAACACTCGGAAGCCGGTCTACCAACCTTGCTGTAATGAAGTCGTTGAAAGTTTGGCCGTTCATGTCTTAGAACAGCATCCTTCCGCCGGGACACCATAGTCATCGGATCGACCACCCCCCAGAGTGTCGCACCTACCGAGCAGTCAGAGACTTTTTCAACTCACTCTGGACATAGGCTTGAGGGCTGCATAAACCGGACGATCATCAGAATCACCCTTCAGAGTCACAGCGGCGACAACAGCAACAAGCACAACCATCTCAAAAACAACACAAAACCACAAGCAGCGCTGCCCGCAATCTGCTGCAGGACGAAATTTTGACCGACTTGAGACTTCATCGAAGTGGAGGCCGACTTCCCCCCTAGAATCCAACGAAACAGGATGCACCTGCGACTCCGCAACTAGGAAGATGTGCTGAAGAGTTGATCATGAGCCACGGAACGGCCAAAATCACAAAAACGTTTTGTGAAAGCCATACCTCAAATTCACTACAGGGGCAGTAGAGCGAGTCAATGCAGTCGAGTCCGAGCAGAGAGAAAGTGCGAGGGAAGGGCAGACATGGAGAGACAGAGAGAGAAAGAGCGAGAGCGAGAGAGAGAAAGAGAGGGAGGGAGGCAGAGTCAGAGAGAAAGGCAAATGACTCAAGTATGCAAGGAAGCGAAAACTAAGCACAGAAGTCTTGTTGCTGGAGTCGGAGTCGGCGCCCGTTTGCACGCATGCCAAGACGCAACACCAGAGCTGAGGTAGCAGCAGGCGCGGGAAGAGAACAAAGACATGAACAAGACCGGGCTACCAAAATCCCGAGGAAAATCTCACGAGAATCCTTCAATCCCGTGGCTGAGCACGCATTCAGAGGCTCGGGAGCATGGGCAACCACAAACCTTCAAAGAACCTCCGCACTGCTGGGTTTTTAAAGCTTCACTGCGCTCTCCCTAGCCTTCCAGTTGCAGCCGAACGTTGTCCTTCGTGCTCGCAATGTATTTCCAGGGAAGCCTGACGCTCTTCGACGGAAAAACTGAATCTAAATACGAAGGGCCTGCTACTTACTGGACAATTGCACAATATGCACTGCATACTGCATTTTTTCGTCAGTACTTACTACTTACTGTAAAGTTACTATGCACTACGTCACTATGTAATACTTATTATGTACTTATTATTTACTGCTACTACGCTGCGGCTACAACTGCGCTACTGGTAGCATGAAACGCACGAGGCACACTCACACTGCCACACTGACGTGGACATATGCAACAGGAAGAGCGACGAGGACTCATACTGAGAACCACAGAGTCAAAGTTCAGGGTAATTGCGCCGGGTGTAATGGCAAAGTGGAGCCGGTTTCAACTCCCCACAACTATTACACTCGACTTGTTATTTTCGGTGCAGTGACCGAGGTAGATCATTGGTATCGGTGTCAGCCCACCCCACACACCCTAAGCTTCCTGGCACCTCCAAACCGCATCCCAAAGGCTGAAGCACCTGCCTGAAAGTAGGATTCTTGGGTTTGCCAGAGTGAAAGCTGGACCCGAATCGCGCTTTGTGCGGAGGATTCCGGACCGTTCCCCTCCAAAGTGCTAAGTCCTGGCGGACAAGAGATCCAAAGAAACCCGGACATCCTACACAGCCTAGACGCGCCAAGCATAAGCTGTTGGAGTTCCTGTTGCTTCTGCTACGGCACGGCAGGATCTGGCAAGTTGGGGTGCTTGAAAAAAAGCTTCACCTTACTTGAACATGCACATGGGGCTCCCACGGAAGATACTCGGAATGTCAGGATTCTGGGCCTTTGCTGCCCTTACCTTTAAGGCTTCAACACGAAAGAGATGCCGCCTGTTCGTGCGGAGGTCCACGACCGTCACCTGGCACATATTCCGGGGCACAAAGTGTGGTTTGCAAAGTGTCCAAACCAAAGAGGGTTAGCGCAGAGGGGTAGGGGGAGAGAGCAGGAAAGAGCGAGACACAGAGAGAGAGAGAGAAACAAAGAAGGAATGCAAACGAAACAGGGGCAGATCAACAGGGAGAAAAAGAGCGTCAGTCATTTATACGTCCGCATGTCCCAGGGCGTTCGCAACACAAGCCTTGAACGACTCAGGCCTTTGAGGCGACCTTTTGGTCTCCTGATTTCGCAAGCTCCTCTTAGCACGAAGTGCAAGACACGCACGGGGCTTGGGAGCATCTGCTCTGGAAACGACTTTCCTGCAGGTCACCTGTGTCAAAGTTCGGGCTTTGAGCTCTATTTTAGCCACTCCGGTTCCTCCATGTCCTTTAGCAACCCTGGATCCTGGACCCGACAGCGCTCGGTGCCTCCTCTTTGGGTGCTGGCTCTGATGTGTTTCCATCGTAGACAGACCATTGCCTGGTGGTCTAGTAAACCAGACTATGAGCATTAGAAGGGACGCAAGGACAACTGATCTTCGCGGGGCTTGGAGTTTAGTGTATCGGGTATCTATCAGGCTTAGGTCCTTAGGTCCTAGGTGTAGTCTAGGGTTTGGAGTGTTGGCCTCTGGCGGGGTCGGGGCTTTCGAACTTGTTAACTTTGGCTTTCTGCTGCTACTGCTCGGGTCTGGTCTTGTCTTCTGACGGTGTGAGTTGTCGGGCTTTCGAGTTTGATGCTTCAAGTTTCGAAGAATCTGTGCCATTTCTGGGCATCCTTCAGAGAGTTCTGGGCTTTGGGGCATGCTGCGGCTGAAGTGCTGCTTGATGCGCTTGATGCTGTCGCTCTGCTGCACAGATGAGAAGACACGACCCACAATCGGTGCTGCGACGGCTGCCGTGAAATCGGAACATGGAAGAACCACAGCCCCAAGACCCTGGACGCAGCCAAGAGTCATAGAAAAGATGTCGTCGTACGGCTGCAAGAAAAAGGAGCCTCGAGTCAGCGCAAGTTGTAGGGACTCTTGGCCCACGATTTGTGACATGTCTAACCAGCCCGCACGTATCTGGTGACGTGCCTGGTAGGCACGAAAACCTCCCTGGAAGAGACTTCTAGATCAGCTGTGCAGGGTTCGAACTCCCTGGCCACATGTTAAGTCGGCTCATCTGGTCACTGATCCTCTCGCGACATGAGACCCGGCAATCAGCGCCGTCACGCTGCATGAGATGCACTGTCAAGTCGATCATAACTAATCATAAATAAACAAACGAGAACATACGTATGTCAGTACAGAAGTGAAAGACAGAATAGGTATATGTATATGCGTGTGTGTGTATGTATGTGTATGTGAATGTGTATGTCTATGTCTGTGTCTGTGTATATGTACATGTATATGTATACGTATGCATGTATGCATGTATGCATGTATGCATGTATGCATGTATGCATGTATGCATGTATGCATGTATGCATGCATGCATGCATTATGTATGTATGTATACGCATAAATATCTGGATGTGTGAAATCGCGTGTGTGCAGCCCGGCACACCGGCTGTGTGAAGAGTCATCACGCCGGTGGGAGCCCGCGTAAACAAGGCCTGCGGAGGCAACACATCATGAAAAGTGTGCATGCAATCCTTAGTCCAGACCCCCGGAACCGCTCTCTTGCAGTCATAAGACGGATTTGAAAGACTGCACAAGAGGGCGTGCCCGGCCGCGCTAACGACACACGGACCCTGAGGCTCTAAACCTGAATCCGGATGCTGGCCTGGTGGGCCAACACCCGGATCTTTGAGCGAATCTCCAGGATCTCCTCGTACCTCTTTCCAGCTCGTGCAATGCGGAAGTCAGGCTAAAGACGACAGATTGTGATTCTGAGTCTCTTGTGTCGTTGGGTCGAGGAGGAATTGCGAAGTGTCGAAGATGCAAAATATACTGCGCTTTACATACAGCTTTCATGTCCCTGCCCCCTTCGGCATGTCCTAAGCCTTCTCACGCCACCAAACCTGCACAAACCACGCATCATAAGCCTCAACAACATTTCAGAAAGATTTGAGACTTCTCGTCTATTCATACTTACTTCTCTATCTTTTGGCATTACATGTAAACCTCAACAGGGGGGAAACATGTCAAGCATTCGTGAACGAACGAGAGAGAGAGAGAGACAGAGAGAGAGAGAGAGACAGAGCCTTGAGTCTTGAGTCTTGAGTCTTGACTCCAAAGCGGGCAGGCCCTGCAGAAAACTTGGGCTGGTTCGGAAGGCTGGGATACCAGGGCTCGGGGTGCTTTCCTAAGGGCAAGGGATGCCAAAGCTGCCAAGGCTTCAACAATTCTGGTTTCCGACTTTTGGTGCAGACACAAGGGGCCAGGGTTGTAGTTTTAGGATGGGGACCTGTGCTTCCTTTCCCCGGTCTCTCTGGAAAGACTGGCAGAGCCGGGCACGCCGCGGGCATGAGCAAACCTGCGCTGGTTGACGTTGATGTCGTGGCCGGTTGAGTTCGGTCTCTAACTCTCGTGCAGTCCGTTTTTCTGCATCTGTGTGTTTGTGTCGCTCTGTGTGTGCTTGTTTGCGTGTCTCTGTCTCTCTCCCCGCATGTCTGCCCAAGCCTGACACACGGGCTCATCCGCTTCTAAAATTGAGTTCCCTTTCGCGGTCCTTCTCAAGAGCGACATACTCTTTCGGGAGTACAACAAGAGACCCAAACGTAGAAAACTACCCAGAAGCGGGCATCCCTTGCCCCAAACATCAAATATACCTCCCGTATCCACCACCAGGCATTGAAATGCCTGCACTCCTGGCTCTAGCAGCCTGCCTTTCCCCTGCTCTCCTACGTTACCTCGGCCCCTGCTGTCCCTGCAGTCCTGAGACAGTTTTGGATACTCTTGAAGTCCCTGGGAAGGGGAACGTTTGCACAGGAGCTCAACAGACCCTTTCTAGCACTCACTCGCTGTATGGCCACCAGTAGCACCGTTCCTACTCATCTGCGTAGTCATAGTTGGCACGAGTACGAGTGATAGTAGAGGTCCTGGCAAGACTAAGGGGGCCCTCGTTGTCCGGTGGCGCGTGGCATTTGGTTTCAACTCCAGACCCCAAAACGAAAAATCCACCACCGGGCTATGTTCACCATTACTTACGGGGGGTTGTATCCGGGGGAAGCGATTACTTGCCGCATTGGCAGGTGGAGACCTGATCAGCTAAGCAAGAGCGCCTTCGACCGTTCGTAGATGCTGCTGGCCGGTAGAGTGGTCCAGGACGATCCTGAGTGCGTGCCAAGCCCCATCGGCATCCCTAAGAAGCCTAAAAAGGCCGCATAGACGGAGACCTGTCGGGAATGTCCAACGAACGCGACCCTAGTACCAGAGGGCATGATGAGTTCCAGAAGAGACAGGGCAAAGTACGGACAAGAAATGCAGTCTCCCACCAAGAGTCGCAGCCGTGTTGGGTGTCAGCAATGCCTCGGGTTCTGTCAGCCATGCAATCCAAGCTTGCTCTTTCAGACGACTGCCTTTTGACGCGGTCAAACGTCAGACCCTGGCTCTTCACTGCGCACCTTGTGCAAAAGCCGAGTCACAGCCTTGCCGACACCGCTCGGCATGTCCTCCTGTTCGGGGTGACTCTCAGCAAGTCTTGAGGCTCCGTCCTTAAACCTGCAGATCTGCGTGTAGCGGTCAGCCAGCACGTTGAACACATGTCCTTCTGAAGGGTGGCGAGCCTGGTCTAGGCTTTAGGAGAAATTGAGATCTCTGGCCGCGACGAAAAACAAGTTTTCGGGCTTTGGGTCCACGAGACCATTGGTATGTCGACCCCGTCACCGTGAATAGCTTCAAGTGCCGTGCTTGGTTCCTTTCGGCAACACCGACCTCTGCTCACCGTGAAACGAGCCGCCGTGGGAACGAGTCATGGCCATTAGGTCCCGGAAGATTCGTCTGGAGTCGAACCCGGCCGGGTGCTGGCTTCGCGACAGCGCCCGCTCAGGGTGAAGCTTTGCATGTAATTAGGTGGTGAGCTTCGGGTCTTGGCTGCCATCCTCAAGTCTTTAACATATATACCTGGTAGCTCCTCCAGCGCAGGTGCAACGGCAGCTGGGCCGTGAACAACTCGCTCCACACCAGTGCGGCGATCGACCAGGCGCAGGTACTCATCCTGACAGTGGTATTAAGGTATTTTGAAAGGTTTTGGCAGGACCTCGGCCTAATGCCGGGCTGCAAATCGGAGAATTGCAGGGCTGATCCGCATACCTTTATCCAAAACGTTCATCTGTGGATGTCGCCTACGGAGGCAGCTGGACTACATGCTTGCGTCTCTGAACTTACTGAACCATGGCCCGACATGGCACCTTGCGCACCACCACTTTGGCTTTCATCTTCAGGAGCTGCCTGTAAAGGCAGAGCACAGAAAATGGCAAGCCGTAGCAAGGCTCCAAGGCTCCTCAAAAGGCGAGCCCTTTGCTGCGGATGCCATCTCTTGTGTAGTTGTTGTGGTTCAACACCCACGAAACAAACCACGCCAAACCTTACGCCTGGTGACGTCACTCGAGAACATTTGCAAAGCTTCACGACCAAAACTCTGCACCACAGGGTTATCGCATGCGCACCCCAACTCCATCTGATATCGCGAAAAATCTTGAGCCAGCGAAAGTCCGCAGGCTCCTACCCCCCAGGACGAAAATGGAATATGCAACACATGCTGCATGACCACATACAAGTCCGATTCGAAACGAACAGACTCTGAATGCCTCCACCTACACCTCACTCAACTCTTAAGAGCCACCGCAAGTGCAGCAGGTTGCTCATAGGCACCGAGCATCAACCTTGCTGATTGGAGATGGGGCATGCAGTAAAGGCGGGAGAGTCTTGCATGATGTATACCAGCCGCAAGTACTGGACCGAAACTCCACCGACTAGACGTCGTTGCACTACCAAGCCAGTTGTCTCAGCCGTCCAGAATGGCGGCATTTGGGTCGTCCACGCTGCAGAGACATCTAAAACACATCTCCATGTCGGAACCAAGCAGTGCCGGCTAGATCTTACTGCATCCGCTCCGGCGACTTAACAACCTAAAGCTATAAGGCCAATAGCGCAGCACGAAGCCCACGACTAGATGACTAGAGCAGACCACGGTCCAAGTCCTTGCGAGTTCGCCAAGACATCCCGAGCGTGATGATCCAAGTTGGCGCAGGCTGTGGGGGCCGCTGGCACCAGAATCACCAGAATTCCGGTTGAAACAAGGTCTTGCACCGACAGTACATCCAAAGCACCTTCCTCAATGTCAAAACCCCCGAACACGAACGCTGAAATTCTCAAACTTAAGAATTCCCAGGTCTCACGCACTAGTGCAGAACGCGGGGCAGGACAGGGCCTTCCTGAACGAAGGTCGAACCATTCAGCTCGTTCTTCACGACCGCGTAGAGCTGCTCTTCTACGAGGATGGGGTAGCGCCAACCCAAGACGAACTGCGTCGGTGGCACAAGCCGAGATCTTCATTGCAATCACCATGAAACCCCAAGACCCGAAGGCTGCTGGCCTCAATCGGTCTAGGAGGTATTGGGTTGTAAGCTTTCGGTTGATTATTGAAGGAACGCAATGCTAACGGTCCAAAACTCCTCAGAAGAAATCCAGGCCCGCACCTCGTAGGGTTTCGGGTAGAAGAGTCCTGGCGAGAGCAGGCTCTTGAAAGAAATCTGGTAAACAAACGACGGACCTGAGACAATAGCCGTAGTAGTAGTAGCAGTAGTAAATGAAATAGTAGGTCGTCGTCGTCGTAGTAGTAGTCGTCGTCGTCGTAGTACTAGGAGTAGGAGTAGGAGGGGGAGTGCGCATGGGAGTAGGAGTAGCAGTAGTAGCAGCAGTAGTAGTCGTCGTCCTCGTAGCTGTTGTTGTCGTAGTAGTACTCGTAGTCGTAGTCGTGGTCGCAGTAGTAGTAGTAGTAGTAGAAGTATAGTAGTACTGTAGCACGGACGAAACGAGGAGCCACGAAGGCAAGGCGGGGCACAATTGCAGACTTGCACCAATAATACAGTACCCCACCTCGTTCTTCGACCACCCGAAGTATCCCTGAGCTCCTTCGGGGTAAGCGCAGTGCTTGGCTCGGTTTTGCATTGATGCTGGTACTACGATTACTGCATTGCTGTCCATGATGCTTCGACAAATGCCCTAGTAACAGTGCTCAGGTACTGGTGCTACTGCCAGAATTTCAACAACCAGTATTATACTGGCACTGCTAGTCTTTCTGTTCTCACTTAGCCATGGAATGGCCAAAGTCCGGCGGCAACCACGGCTGTCTAGCGACGGATACCGGCACTCTTGGACGATCGCGCATTTTTTGCAAGGTACAAGTAGCTTCCGAAGTCTGCTTACTACCTCTCTCATTGCTTATCACTTTCCTTAGCTCCAGACTTGCCTCATCGACACCCCTTCCCGCCCTCTCAGTCACATCCTTCCGCTCAGGAGACTTTCTGCAAAGTTTCGGCTTCATCCCCGAAGACTCATCGTTGCTAACCCGTCCTGTTCTCGACAAGAACAGACTCTTGGGCCTTAGCTGCTCGGCTTTGTAACGTCCAACAACAAGAGCTCTTCCGAACACGTCACTGCAACAGGCCTTCCAAGATGCATGCAAGGCACATTGATCATCAGTGCCTCCTCCGTGCCATTGACCTCAGACCGAAGCAACAGGACATCTAAAAGCATCTTTCTGCCCATGTGGGACAAACATCCGGCTGTGGCTGTGTAGCGACATTAGGTCCACTCGAGCGGCTTGCTTGGAAATAATGCTCGGCTTGGCCGGCACTTCCTCGTCTATTGACTTGACATAAGCAAGATCTCGTGATGAAGTATTCGAAGCCTGTCCGAGGCCCTTCAAAATAGCAAACTGTCGCACAGGAAACTGCATGGGAAGGCGCCAGGTGCTCAAGTGGCTCGGGCGCGTAAACCAGTGGTCCACGAACGACGCGCTCCTCGCCCGTCAAGCTGTCGACGAGCCGATGGTATTGCGTTTTCCTTCACATGTGCTCATAGTGCTCACATCACCAAGCTCTAGCTTGAAATCTTTGGTCTCCAGCCCCTGCGGGTTGGGTTGCTGCAACAAGCCATTTCCCGAACCCCATCTGCTGTCAGGAAGGTGTACATTATGATATATTGCAATATCTTATAATTATAGTATACCATAGAGTATTATTGTATACTTTCGTATATTATAGGACCGATGGGGGCGCTAGAGTTGTAGAACCGTGCAGACTGAGCGGCTGGAGCTGAAACCTGGGATCACTGGGACGTAGGCGGTATGTTTCTTTCGGTGTGCGATTCTTGCAGGCCTTGTGATTCAGTAGTTACTGTGTGCTTGTCGACATGGCAGTACTACAACGCTTCTGGTGCCGCGCACTACTGCCTTTCTTTCATGAGGGTGTATGGAAGCGGCATATCAAGGATGGGAGCTCAGCAGGAAAAGGACTAAACTGAAGCCGCACCGAACACAGCAGGCTTGCTGGATCTTGCAGCATGGCTCCGACATGTCACGTTCAGGGTGTGTTTTATGTATTGCTGTTACTGTTGTCTCGAACCCTAGCCCTAGTGCACAACTGAGGTCAGCAGCCAGCATGGTGTGGCATTGCGGGCATGACGAGCACCCAGACAGGAAGCAGCGAGAAAACATCTCTGCTACAGTAAGTTCATTGGATCAGACAGCAACCCACAGCCGCCACCGCCAAGCAAGCGGAGCAGGCAAAGTGAGCAGTGCCGGCGGGCAGGCCACGAGGGTGTCGCCAATAGTTCAGTAATTAATTAGGAAACCTCCTTACGATTGTGACGCGTCGACTTCCCAATCGCCGATTATGCTCACAGGGTAGCTTCAGTACAGCTAAAGCCACGAAATTGCTATCACGATTCATGCGCGAATTCAGGAGCTTTGTGAATGCTCACGTGCCGACCACTACACTCAAACCTGCGACCACTTCATGCTGAACCCGGCTCGGCGGCAATGCAGACCACCTTAAGGAAAGTACTAATGAGTGACTAAAGTCAGCCAGAGCCCGTCTCGCATCACTCGGGACCTTCTGAGTGTTAAGGATGAACCTTGAATCGTAAACTCTTCGCCGCGAAAAAAATACCCAAGGGCGCTGCCTAGTGAATAAGACACCCCACCAAGCTCAGATTGGACACTTCTGTCGCACTGCGTCCATGTCCTGCCAACAAGTTGCGAGTCGGGTCGGACATGCTCGAAAGGAGTCGCGGGGGGACTTGCCACGCAAAAGCCGCCTGTCGGAGTCAACTTCAATGTCCGGGCAAAGGACAACTCAACAAGTCACTTCCAAACAGAAAAGCATAGGCTCGGGTGTGGACGCACTTCGAGAAGAGGCAGGTCATGCTTGGTCTGCGGGTCCGTGGTATTCAAGAAAAGTTGGGGGTTCCCGAGTTTACATTGCACGAGTCTAGAACCGCAAGCCAAAAAAAAGAAATCCCGGCAACGCAGGCGAGGTGCTCTTGTGGTGCCCCCAAAACCCCGGCGGCTACCGAAGTCCTCCATCTCGCGTCGCCAAACTAGGCCGGGTCCGAGAATGTGTCGCAGCTCCTGCTAGGATGTTCTTATGGTTTCGGCGCTCACACTCGGACAATCCAGGCGAGGCCTTATGGTTTAAGGCTGGGTTTAGGCTAGGGTTAAGGGTTTAGGGTCAAGGGTGTAGGGGTGTATCGTCTTGGCCGACACCTTGCAGCTACAAGGCCATGTGGATCCCTTTGTCAGCAGTCCTGTGACCGTCGGTTCTTCAACACCTGCAGCTTGAATTTGAGGCAAGTGTGCTGCAGCCTAAAAGGCATGCCAAATCAGGACCCCTCCGCTTCAGACTCACTAAGTCACTAAGGTCTTCCGGAAACAAAGCGATTAGGACAATTTGTTGCATGGCCAAAGATGGCCAAAGCCGTCCAGAACCAGGAGCCAGCTGTTCTTCATGGGAAGAACCGGGCTGGGTACAAACTGTGGCTTGAGGTTTGGGGATCTGACGACGGCTTGAATTTAGAGCAGGGAGTGACATACGTAGGGTCATGCGAGGTTAACGCAAGTTGGCAAGGTAAGGGCTTCAGGGCCGTGCAGTGCAAGCGTTTTCACTGTCCCATAATTGACGGCTGCAGATAGGGCTGGGCTCTCTTAGATTTCGTACTGCGACGACTTGAGGACAGAATGCACGCAAACTACTCCTGCCAGCCAAAGTCAAATCACCGAACAAGCTGAGATGCAAATCTAAAAAAACGAGATTCAGACCCAAATGCGAACCGCTAACGCCGAACCCAAAAACCGCATGAACACGACAAAACGTGGGTCAGTGAATTCAGAATTCCACGTTGCAGGCTGAGCCCAAGGCAGCAAACTCTAGCGTGGCAATCCGCGGCACTTTCCGAATTTCCTGCATGGCGGGCAGCTGTGATGATGTGACAACGAAGGATTTTTCACGGGTGCTGGGGATGATGAGGACAAGGAAAAGCCCGATGCGGATGATCGGTTTGAGGACGATGAACCGAGGATAACTCAGACGATCAACGTATCCCAGGAGCTGAACCTAAATGCATGCGGGTTCAAATCCTGAGGCAACATCCAACTTCGCAGGGCTCCATCTGCGAGCCCAACTGTTTATCTGAAGAGCCAAATACAAGTTTGAAGGTAGCTAGCCGCACTGGTACTCGAAACCTGGACAGCCGAAGACCTACCTGTGGCGTGCTGTAGCTTTACGCAGCCTTACGCGTATCGGCGATGCCTCAGCGGAGTCTTGGCGACAATCATTATCTTGAGAAGCAAATGCATGCTGATCAGGATGACCGTAATCAAAGCCGTGGCATCCACCATGCCCGTTCTCCGAGTCGTCACTGTGCAAGTTCGCTGGGAAGAATCAAACCCTGAATAAACCTACAGGGCAACCAGCCAAGTTTCCCAGCCCTCGTGCCGTTGATGTGGCCAAAAAACCAGTGTACCAGGCCCGTTCCTGGCCGCTGCAGAGTACAGAGCCACGTGTAACATTGACCCATCATGGCCACGAGGGGCGGCAACCAGGCTTTTCTGCGTATAGCATTTTTCAGATCGCCAAATTTGACAAGTTCACCGCTCGTTTTGCACGGCTGTTTGGGCGCCCGGAATGCCAAAGCTCAAGTCCCACCGGGACCAGCAAAGGAATACGACATTTTCGTAAGGACCTAGTTTCCGTATCATTCGTCACTCAGGCAAGGGATGGCTTGAGATTCCAATGACGCTTCTAATGGCCCTAGCCTCCATGACCTGCTGCCAGGGTTCAGTTCAAGTGCTGGGTTTCAGCCTGAGCCTCTTCCACGACTCGCTCAATACTGCGTTGTTTCTTGCCGCATGCGACTACATGAGTTCGGGGGCGTTGGGCGCATACTCACATGCAACGCGCTCCCTGTGACATTCCCAACTCCTTGATTTCCATTCCCAACTCCTTGATTTCCCCTGTATCACACCCTCAAGCAGGCACGCTGGCTTTGGGATCGACTGCTAACCAGACTTGGGCTCAGCATCCTACTTTTCTAAGACTTTAAGGGTTCTCAGCATTCAAGAGATTTGGATGTATATAAGAGCTTCCTTTCTGCTGGGTGCTTACGTCCAAGCCTGATCCACTCGCCGTAAAGGGTCGGCACCACAAGCTGTTCGTCCTCATCGGGAAAGACTCGGACCCGAAGCCCTGCCTAATTTGCCCAGAGGCCTAAGAATCCGTGCTGACAGATTGCCAAACATCAATAGCCACTCTAGCGGTCGCGCTTGCAAGCTTGGAGCGCAGCTCTGAGTATGGGGTGGTGCGCCCCGCGCTTTTACTGTACGAATACCCGCCTTTCACCCAAATGCCGCCAATAAACACCAGCCGCGAATTCAGAACAACTCTGGAGACGTCCTTCTTCTGAACATTCAGAATTGCATGCGCTAGCTGCACCGCAACATGTTGCAACTCCAGTCTTCCGACGTGTCCTCTCGGAGGTTGATAATGTGGAGGAGCATGATGAAAACAAACAACACCTGCAGGCAAAATGCTCGCCACAATTTCGCTCCTGTGCAAGGAAATGGCTTGCGAGAAGTGTCGTAGCGGAACTGAAAACTCCCATCCTGATGGCGACGACTTCGACCAAGACAGTGACGACGGCGACGACGACTGCACCACTGCTAGTATGTCTTGTTGATCTTGTTTCACAATTCTACAGCGACCACTTCTAGCAGTAGAGCAAACGATGCGAACGGCAAGTACATACTCATGAAGCCCAGCGTAATGAACACGTCCTGATAGTTCACTGGATGCCAATGCAAATTGCACAATCCCTCTTCCAGACTGTTGCCGAGCCGCCAGTCCCGTTATCAGGGAAGCGGGCAGCGCTCCTGCGTGCTTTGACCCGACTAGACTATGCCAAGGGTCTACACCGTGGTGTGTTGGGAGACGTCTCGTCGTGGCTTCAGTCCCACGGCACTGACAGGAAGGGAGGGTTGGGCAGGCGACAATTGGCGACCTGCTGGAAACCGATGGGGTTTTGTGGCACGGCAGCCGTAAGCAAGGTACCTACGTATCACCTCCAGACAGCGCCCGGACGGGCTGAGCCGGAATTCCCAAAAAAGAAACACAACCAGCGGTTCGGCACCAATCCATCTCTTGTTGTTGCCCAAGCAGCTGAAAACGCATCTCTTCAAGATGGGCTTGAACGTCCTGGGATGTGCATTCGATGGCGGGTGGGTTGGCTTGGAAGCGAACGGGAGACCGCAACGTGTTGAGAATTAAACTTGAGGTTTCTGACTAGGCAAAATTGCAGTGCTCTGGAGTTGGAGGGGTCGGGGAACACTGGCTTGCCTGTCCAGCCTGAACAGCTGGGTAACACCCAGACCTTACACTGCCATGACCAAATTTTTAAGCCCCATACCTGCTGCCGGTAGGACGGCAGTTGTCGAACCACAAGCCACTCTTCCGTTGATTGAACGTTTTGAGGAAGTCATGCACAGCATGGATAACAACAGCTGAAGATGGAACCCAGCTGCTTGCTCCACCCTGAAGGTTCGGTAGCTGTTCCAGCCGGGAAAAGACGGCGAAACTGGCGGGCCGGGCTCAGATGGTCCGAGGAAGCGGTGGAAGGCCAAACCACAAACTCGCCCAGACACCGAGCCGAGGGGCGATTTCTGCTCTGGGAAAACGTAGGAGGCTTGTGGGTCTGCCAATTCCTGGAAGGCTCGTCCGAAGCTTGCAACACTGATGGTTACATATGTATCTAGTATCTACATGCAACGGTTCTTCATAATCAAGTGCTTATTCACTTGTCAAGGGTTGTTTTTAGTGTATACAATGCACTTTTTGCTATTCATTGCATACATACCAAAACACGTACAACATGCTTAGACAACATGCAGTAATATTCTGTGCATCGCAGTGGAAAATCTATGTTTATCTATGCTTGCTTACACTTTAATACAACATCGACTTGCTTGTCTCTCTATCTGTGTCTTTGCTGATCTAATGGACTCATTTGTACTTTCATTAATGCTGCCGTTTTCCTGTTGCTACGACGGCGATGACTACTGCATGAAGGTTTTGCCAGCAGTCTAGTATGCCCATGTTGTCACAACCAGGTCTATGCCATATACATAAATACACGCTTTTAAGCTAGGACTCTAGCCATACTCTGCTTATCAATGGTGTCATTGTTTTGTCACACATAAGTGTATATGTGTGTGTTGCAACACTGTTACAGAGGTATACGGACATACGTGTAAAGAGCGTAACTCTGCCATGTGATTCTCTTTGTAGCCAAGTTTAGAATAAGTAAAACTGTGAGGCATCGCATGGTTTAGGTCACGATGTGCCCTCGAGCTTGGCAGGGCTGCAGGTCTGCATGATATTCCACCTATTGAAGCTAAAAATCGGCATAAGCATGTGGAACCTCTTCAGATGCAATACAGTGTAGCAGGCTGGGTTAGCTCTACCCAGGTCAGACTTGGGCCCGTTTTGGGATGCTCTGTTGGCTCATCACGACGGCGTCAGGTCTAAGCAGTGGACAATGTATCGAACTTGGAATCCATGCCAGGTTAAACCTGCACACAGGAAGGTCAAGTGCAAGGCATTCCCACTCGCAGTTTATCAAACAAACGAGAATGAACGCAACTGGGTTTGGGGTTTTATCTCCAGAATAAGATCGACCGCGATGGGTTGGATGGGTGGGCCACGGTGGCTCGAATCAGTACTCGTATAAACTACGTACTGTTTGGGGGCCTTTGCTGGAATAAATGCTTACAGCGATGCAGTGGCAAGCAAACGATCATGCAGTCTCGCTGGCGTTTGCTCCGCCGCCTGCTGTTTCAAGTCATTTCCTGTTTCTGGAGACTGCACTGTCTTGACACACAAGCCACAGGCTGGGGAAAGGTGACGGATGATGGCCAGTGCCTTCGGTGCAGCCAAATTGCATCGTCATCGACGTCATCATCCTCATGACCTTGACTGGCCTCGGAAGTTACTTAGTGTGGCACGTGTGGCAACATGCATCCGCACAAGGAATCCGCTGCGACTTTCAGTTTCACAGGCCAAAGGGCATTGTTGAATGAGCCCCTGCATTGCAGTATCTGATTTTGGAGGACTCCAGGACACAACGAGTGTGCACGTAGATGCTTGTGTCTGAAAGCTTACACCAATAAATGCCAGATCCTGTTCTGAAAAAATCTGAAAAATACGAACCCTGAAACCTAAGGCCAAAACCTCCTGCGCAACCAGGCTTAAGAGGACATCCTCTCGCAGCACAACCCCATATGACTCCTTAGGTCCCGTCCTAGGAGTCGCCGGTAGCATCCCTAGCAGTGGCTGGATTCCGAGACCCAAAGTTCTTCGTGAGAGCAACCGCGATCCCTACAATCGCCAACTCAACCAGTAGCACCAGCCGTTTCACTGCACAGATCTAAAAGCCTCTCTCGCCAACGCGGTAAGCTGTTGCGCAAAGAGATACTCCTGCCGTGCTTAATCCAACCTCTATTTTGTGACAGCTGACGTCGGCGCGGTCTCTGTGAGCTGGGCCCACCGGATCAGGTCTGGACTCGGCAACCTCGCCAGAGCTGAAACCACAATACACACGAATTTGCCTGCTCGATGACTCTATGGCCACGAGCATAGCCGAGGGGGCAGGACTACAGCTTGAGGTTAGCTGAAAGCTTTGCCGAAGACGGAGAAGGTGTCATGAGGATAACCAAACGAAAAGATGCCCCCAGGCCCACTCAATGTGCTTGTCATCGCAAAATTTTCGTTTGTTCATAAGGACCCTCATCCCCGAGGAGGACCTGATACAGGTCCAATAAGGCCCGTCCCCCTACCCCCTGACCTTATCCCCGTAGGGGCCATTATGAATTGCGCAATGTAAAGGATCTCCGAATGCCCACAACAGATCTATGCCTGAAACAAGCACAAACCTCAGTAACGCAGCCGGACGTCAAAGACCTCAACATCAGAAAATGTCTCGCTCCCGTGATGACAACTGCAGTGCATCACCGGTTGTGCAAGACGTACAGACTGCATTTCAGGCAAAAGGGAGTACGGCTCTCTTTCATGGCTGCTCAGCACATTTCGTCATGGCAGAGAAAAGGTCTACAGCCGCAAGAGAAGCTAAAATCGAAACAGGAGGCGCAGCAGACATAGCAGCTATCACTGTCAAAACAACACAGGCTTCTGTGAGCACCGCTAGTCATGCTGTGATACAACACGAGCGGTGTGGTTAAGTCCCATCAGGTCGCACTGGGCAGGCCCTGGTTTAGTCACACCACCCGCGTTTAGTCACATCAAGAACAGCGAAACTCCAACAAGACAAGACATAAGACGAGAATATCCAGTGGTGGTCAAAGGGGCGGAGAATATCTCCCCACATAATTTTTCTGCTTCTGTCGCCATTATTTTTTTCTTTTTTTTGAGCCCTCGGCCCTCGCCACTAAGACTCTATTACTCTATTCCACGATTACTCTATTACTGTATTACTCTATTACTCTATTACTCTGTTACTCTATTACTCTATTACTCTAGTACTTTATTACTCTAGGACTTTCTTACTCTANTACTCTAGTACTCTATTATTCTATTACTCTATTACTTTATTACTCTCTTACGCTCTTACTCCATTACTCTTTACTCTTACTATTTGTATTACCATTACCATTACCATTACCATTACCATTACTATTACTATTACTATTACTATTACTATTGCTACTACTATTACTATTACTATTACTATTACTATTCATAACAAACACGCGAGAAAAAAAAAAAAAAAGGCCACAGGTGCAAAAAAATAATGGCTGCAAAAATAGGCCCTCCTGGTCAAAGTCATTCACATAGACACATCGGGCATGGTTTGCAGTAAGAGCAAAACCATGACAAGCATAAAACCGGTAACGAGCAAACTCGCTGCAAGAGTTCCCCGAATACTTGAGCCAAGAGAAACCTCCTCCTCCTCCTCCTCGGCAATGGCATCGGTTCCCCCCGCACCTCGGACGGATCAACTCTGAGGCTAAAGCTTTCGAAAGCAGAAAACACGACCTGCAACCTATTCCCCAAACCCCAAATCTTGGGGTTTCGAGTTGGAGGTCGATTTCGGAGTTCAGGCTTCAAGCTGTGAGACTCAAGGGAACAAGATGATGATGATGTTGATGAGGGCTGCACCATAGTCATCATCAGCACAACCGTCATCATCATCATCATCGTTATCATGATTTTGGTGGGCTTGAACATCGCCGTCGTCATCCTCATCACCACAAAGAAGCTACGATGTCATCGCAATGGCGACCTCAGTCGGCAAGCACACTTGGGTTTTTGGTTATGCGAGTAGCAAAATCAGATTGCTCTACTGCCAACCTCCCACGGCTCCACAAACACTGTCGATATGATGTTACTTCTACCGCTGGTGTCTTCGCTGCAAGTGCAAACACACATGTGTGGGTGTATGCATACACACAGTCATGTAAGTACACATCAATGTACATGCTTTACATCTGCACATCTCTGCACTACATGCTTAAACCTCTGTCGGTGTGCATGCATGTCTGTATGCACGCTTGTATGCTTATAGACGCCTGCCAAAAAACCGTTTGTTGAAGGTGTTGTCAACACGCAAGCATGCTGCTGCCGCCAAGACTTGTCTACCGACCCTAACGACCCTAACCAGTACAACTGGTGTTGCGGCAGCACACGTTAATATTAGGGGAGGTGGTGGTGTTTGGTTACAAGCCCAGCTACTCCCGACCGTGAAGCATCGCCCGTATTATAGCAATAGATCTCACCGCCCCTCTCAGCCAAGGGCCCAAAGAAGAGGATGTGAAGATGTTCCACCTACCCTACCTGCCCCTTAGCTGGGGGCACAGGCTCTCAGGGGCGTAGGATGCCTTAGAGCGGTTTCGGGAGAAAGTCCCGCTCTCAGTTACAACCCGCATTGTGCAGCCAGCGCCACCGTCGAAGTCGTCTGCAGTGAGCAGAGGCTCGAGTGCTGGTATACTTCGGGAGGTCTGATGCTGGGCTGATCGTGATGTGCCTCTTTCAAACTGCTGCAATAGGCCCCCCAAAACACCTGAACATCAACTTTTGAACCTACCCAGTTATGTTGATACTACATGAAAGAGCTTATGTGCTTCGGCGCCCTCTGGGCTCCTAGTGCAAGTCGGGCAGGGGGTCTTCAGAGCATGGGGAAGGGCGGGAGGGTCAGAGGCTGGAGGAGGCAGAGTATGCGATTGCAACAGACCTCGAAGCCGGCACTGCCAGAGATTACTCGAGTTAGATGCCAGCGACAAATAATGACCCTTAGCCTTAGCCAAGGCAAGGACGGTAACAAGTGTTCTCCTCACCAGCGTAAGACATGGAATATTATGACAGCACTAGGACCCTGCGACCCTGCCTCGCAAGGGCAAGCGAGCACTGTGCTCTCCGTGCTCTCCATCTTCAAGGTCAGCCGACCTAGAGCTTCGCTTTGCAGCCGTCTCTGGGGGACGTTTTACGATTGCTAGTTACAGGGAGCTCTTGCGGTTAAGTGTTAAGTCCAAACCGCCTCTTACAACCCAAGGTGGAATTTGTGAAGTGCAGCCGGTTACCAGACTTGGCTCAGTCCAGTATCTTAGAAGATGCCAAATGCCTATAGCCTAAAGCGCCAAAACTCCGTAAGCCCTGCACCATCCCTCAATATCATCTGGCCCTCAAAATCAAGACATCGGCGAAGATGCTCTCGACCCTAGTTCAGGGCCAAAAAAGCAAGCACAGCGCTGGCACAACAACATGCTGCACTCCCCTCTCTCTCTCTATAGAGGGTGACATCCCAAGAACCACAAGTGCCTCAATACTTCCTTACTCCACCAAGCCTCCGCCTCATCCGCAGCCTATGCATCGGCAATGACCCTCCACGCCCCGAGAAAGCAAGCATCGACCTGTCAATGTCCAAGAATCTGGTCCGTGCGCTGGGGCGGCCTGACATCGGAAGCAGCATTTCCGTAGCATGTCGAGTGAGCAAGCGAGGGAGCCTGAATGCGTGACTGGATGGAGATCCTGAATATTCGAGTAAACCGGCAGCCAAAAACATCGACCCGATCCTCGCGACTTACCCTAGCCCGGCCCCGGCCCCAAGCAAATAAGAACTCGCATCAACCTACTCAGACCATATCGTAGTCTGAGACCTGTATAAGTCTGAAGCCCGGAACTCAGGCAGGCAGGAAGGCAGAGCTGGCAGAGAAGGAGAACCTCGTCACCTGCTTCTTTTTGTTCTACATGTTGTACATTCTCTTGCCTTGCAAAAGCCCATACAAACAGACTCGAAAGAAGAGCGGCTTGCCTTTCAGGGCTCCGGAGGCCGGAGGAGGCACGGAACACTTGCAGCATCATGGCAGGGGCGGCTCAAATGCAGACACGTGCTCTCGAGTTGCGAAGTGTTGCGGAGGGTACCGGGGGCTGCCCTGCCTGAAGCAGGCACACACACACACACACCCTCCCACCCACCCACCCACACCTCTCCAGCATGACGAAAAGATAGGTTGACCAGGGTGCGGCAAATAATTAGTTGCGCTGTTGCTGCAAATGCTGTTTCACTCCTTATGATTCTCTCTAGTTCTCGATGGCGTATGGTCCAGGGCCTCGGGTCCTTGGAGTATGAAGCTCATCTAAGCTAAGATCCTGCTCGACTCCCGTGGAACCCGTAATGCGAAGGCTTTGCGTAGCCAATGGCAGTCCTGAGATCGTCGGGCATCTAAATCTAAGGCAACGCATTGGTCTATGGTGGCTGAGTGTCAAAGAAGTCCTGAGTCTTCACCAACTCCCACAACAATCTGAAAGCACCCGTGATTTCACAAACGCAAAATTGTGCGCCTCTTCGCGCACTTCCACCGGATCTGGCATTGCTTCGTCAGCACCTGCCCCGTAGCTAAATCATAGGTGACGGCTTCCGTCGACTTTTTGCCCTTATTGTTGCAAGTCTTGGGCTAGTGAAAGCTATTGGAGCGTTTAGTGCAGAGTGGCAGGGTGTTCGGCAATTTCAACTCTCAAGGCCAGCGCCCCGTCTTTTCAAGTGCGTCCCTGCTCCAAGCAACATCTAGGAGCACATCGCATACATTGGCTACCTGTCCAGGTGCAGCTACGATTTCGCATGAGCGAGCATTGCTCAATTTTTCCGCCACATGCAGACTGTGGACCCCGACGCTTGCACGGCACAGCCCGGGTTTGCTCTGTCTGACCCAATGCTACCAAATTCTGTTCCAGCCTGCGCGGTTCGTGGCGGGCATACCGCCACAGATGATTCACGAAACACAGCCGCATCGACACCCGCCTGCAGCGTCACCTTCTGTGCCACCCGCGTCTCCAGCTAATGGCACACTGAAGCTCCGGACTGACAGCTCGCCTGTGCCCCCTCCTGAGTGTATGCATGCTGAGGTCATGAGATACTGCGGTGAGAACGCATAGCGAGGCATGACATAAATTATCCACACGGTCCCTGTGGAAATGCAACTGGGGCGAAACTATGCAGACAATCAACCATAAGCCCGGCAATGCCAAAGAAAAGTGCAGTATGTAATCAAAAATGGTTCTTAGCTATGCTACTAATCGGCTGCACCAGGACGTGCAGTTAGTCGGACCTACTAAGCGGAGCCTGTGACAGCTGGCTTGT
This sequence comes from Symbiodinium sp. clade A Y106, assembly GCA_003297005.1. Classification (NCBI taxonomy): domain Eukaryota; class Dinophyceae; order Suessiales; family Symbiodiniaceae; genus Symbiodinium; species Symbiodinium sp. clade A. Next base: position 27,104 of record BGNK01000029.1, on the reverse strand, counting down.
GCAGTCCTGTTTGCTGGGAGCGTTCCCAACGTGATTTCTCATCTATGTTGCCTGTTGTTTTTTCAGGACTGCCTGCACAGGATGCTAGAATTTGAAGCCCTGCGAGTCCTCCACCGGACATCTGGGTGTGAGGACTGCGGGTTCCGGAGAGCAACATTTCAGGGTCGAGGGCTCCATGTATAGATCACAGCTTGGGCATTCGTCATGTCGCGTTTGAGTGTCCATGGCTCAAGCCGCCCGGCCGTGGCTCCGGGTCCGGTGCCCGAAGGTGCGAAAGTTCCGGGATGTCACCTGAACATGAAGAAGCTCTCGGAAGGCACTTCCTGAACGCATGCCGCATGCCCTGCGAAGTAGGCTAACAGAGTTAACAGTACCCTATCTTGCTGCGCTTCCGTCACGTCACGTGTATCTTTCTGGCTACCTTCGATGATGCTCTCGGAAGCTCAGCTTTCAGGTTCACAGCTGACGGCCGCGATTTTACGTGCATGGTTAGAGTTGTTCGTCTTGTGACATTGCGCCCCATAGCGCCTTGATGCAAAACGGTGGAGGTTGGGGTCTAACCACTCCAGATTCCTTTGAAGTCTGTGTCTGTGGGTTAGAGCACATGGCCAGCTCCCAGTCATCTTCAGATAGCTGTTTCGCCGCACCCAACCTCCGTAGCTTCGGCACTCCTCCCCCGGTTGTGTTGCCTCACCTTTGACAATGATGGCGATGATCAGAGCTTTTGAGTGTGATAACGACCAGTGAAGCGATGACGATCATGGCTCGGGAGCAGGCCTTACTGCCCAAACCCCGCGCTGCAATGGCCCCACGAGACGAGAGTAGTGGCCAAAACAATCGGAAGACACAAACACAACAAAAGGAAACAACACACCTTGTGCAAGTAATTCACACAAGAAACAACTGCATGACAATTCATTGAAACACCTCATACTAGTACTGAACCGTGCTTTGAAAACACTCGGAGCCCCTGCATGCAGCCCTCCGGCACATTCGAGTAAAATATGGCACTACGTGGACCAGTTCTGAGCCTCAACCCTATCGAAACCCTTGGCCGCAGAGCCTTCGTCTCGCAACACTGGTGCTGGTGTGCTGCTGCTGGCAGCGCCCGATTTCTGCGTATCTGGATGGTCCCAATCACCGGGATGGCAGAACCTTGCAATTGACCCCGCTCCCGGCGAGGTTTTTCAAAGCGATTTACTTCCTGCAACTCTGTTCAAAAACCTCGAAAAGTTCATTCGTACATCATGTCTAGAGTTCTACTTTCCACCTGAGCCCATCAGCCCATCCTGCAAATATCCTCAGATTCGGCCAGTTGTACTAAATCGTACGGCAACTTGCACGCAGGCCATGCGCAAACCCTTTCATCGCGCAAGAACCACAGCAAACGAACCTAAGAAGGAACTGCAGTGTCCGTTCGGGCGTTCCCAAACGAACACCATTCACTATTCGCCCCGAACACCTCACGCGCGTGAGATACTCTGCTGGGTGTGATACACGGCTTGCCAGGATGAGCACCGAAGGCCGAGGAGATGAGAATGGCATGTCGCCCACTATTATGATTGTTGTGACATAAGAAAGAACTCTGGGTACTCGGGTGTTGGGCATTCCACCATGCTCGGCGGGAGGCTTTGGGCATGGGCACTCCACAGATGCCTAGTCTGCCGTAGTTGGCTCTGCGGGATACTCTGAGGGTTTTTCGCTGTCACTTGCTGGAGACTCTGCGGCACTCCAGGTTACAATGCTCAGAGGGATACGGAGAGCAGGCACGCTTGAGGGATACTCAGCCAAACATGCAGGAGAGCACCAGGGAAACATTGATCATTGATCTGAAACAAGGCACTGCTTCCGATGCATTGGATTCTTTCGATAGCCTCAGGTTGCTGCTGACCCTGGTATATATCATTCTTTCCTAATTTGCCAAAGGTACTGCCGCACATCTCTAAAGCATGTCTCCAGGCTGGCCAATGGGAACGAAAACTCGATTCAATTCCGACTACCAGTACCAGACAAATGTACCATCGCCCCAAGGGGCATTCCTCTCCGTATCGGCATGGCGGTCGAGGGCTTGCTCCGTCCATCTCTTCCTCGGGAGCGTTGGTCTTGCGGGCATCAACAGGGTTCAGCTGGCAATAAAAGTCGCCGGGCCCACAGCCCACTGCAAAGCCGGCAGCCCTAGCGGCCCTAGCCTGATCATCAATTACCATTCCGATTGGGATTCCACTACCTGCTGCTATCGCTACGAGGACCATTGCTACAAACTTCTGCGGTGCGGAAGCTCCGCAGGCGGTCTGAAAGATGATGACTTGTGAATCAGTGAAGGGTGTGCGCGAACCAAGGCTTCGAAACAGTTTCAGCACCCCTACAAGCGGGGTGCAGGGAAAGACTTTGCCTTCGCACATTTGAGCTCACTTGCAGCAGCTAAATCGGAAGGCATTGCAAGGTCTCCTTGCCACCACCCAAAGCCGGAAATGACCGCGACTGTCTGAACTCAGAAGCTGAAGGATCTCTGCAGCTTATTGGAAAAGCGGCCGAAGTGAACACGCCGAGTTCGACACGGGGCATAGGCCCTTGGCTTGCACTGATGCGAAAGCTGCATTTGTTCGCTGTGTCACTGCTATGTCACTATGCCGGCTCCATTCCGCTTGCGATGGTCAGCTTAGAGTTGTTCTGATTGCTGCATGCCCGTGCAGAACGTTACTCTCTGTTCCGGAGTGGCGGTGGTCGCAGTAATGTAGCAGGTCACGGTTACGATGAAGGCTCCTGTTTGGCTACGTTTGTTGCATTTTCCTGTCATCGCATTGTGCTCGCTGCTATCGTCGCAACAGCCAGACTCTCCTGAAGCCTCACTGAGTGCCAGTAGGACGTGTCGAAAACACGAAGCCGCGAGCAAGCACTGGCGCTACCGCCTCACCGCGAAAATAAGCCCAGCAAACATGCATATGTGACCCCCCTAGTTGGCCACATATGACATATGATACACAACCACACAGCCATTGATTCGATAAACAGCCTTCTGCCAAGCCACGGGAAGATTCGCCTGCAACCTGTCTCGCAACACTTCTCTCATTTCATCCGGGTGCGGGTGGGGAGGCCCGGGGCCGACAACTGCAAAATTCCTTCTTAGCATGGGACCGAAGAACAAGACTCGATGGAGTAACAAGTGCCTGGGTCAAGTATGAGTCCAGCACAGGCCACATCCACAAGCAAGCCCCGAACGCATAAGCATGCATGAGCACAAACGCACGAGGACGGTGTGGGTCGAAGAAAAATGAAACATCGGGACGTATCGCCTGATGCATTCATTGAGTGAAGCCAGACTACCGAGTGAGCGCTTATCTACATTTAACTATGCGCCTCACTCGCTGCAGCGTCCGAGCTCTGTCGTCGTTTTTTCTTCTTCTTTTTCTTCTCCTGAGGAACGAGTTTAACGTAAAGTCAATCCACACGCAGAATCAGCAACAACAGCTTGGAGCGACATGCTCATCACATCTCATGACTGTTACTCCGGCTCAGCCTTGCCACTGCTCCTGCTTTCAGTGCTTGGCGAATCCTTGGTGCTTCGAGCCACACAGCAAACGACCGCCAAAACATCCTACAAGCACCAAAAACAATAGTTTTGCAAGAACCCTTCGGCATGCGCGGATAATTCCATCGAGTCGTGTTTGGGGCGAATCAGAAGGGGCTTCGGCCAACTAGTTCGATTTGCCAGCCAAGGGCTTGGTCCGGATCGTTCCAGGCCAAAGCTTGTGTTTGGCTCGGAGTCGAGGCAGAGAAGTTGAGTCTCACCAAGAACACTAGGTCTTCCATTGATTTGATGGCCGGGCCGTGCAAACTCGCAGATTTGTGGGTGCGGCAGTTCGTGATGGGCATGCATGCGCATGCCGACATGATTATAGTCTCGTAAGGTGTCTTACAACGGGCAAACGCTAACCATGAACCCTCGCCAAGAGGCAACAACACCGGGAGGTGGCACCGGGCTTCGTGAGCGTGCTCTCTCTTCCTGATGGACATGGACAAAGTGTGCCACGGTATGATTCATCTTTCGCTAACGTCTTTGACGGTGTCTGTCACAAAAAAAACACGGGTGGGCAATCAAGGGAAGCTAGATCTTCCAAAATGATTTAGTTAAGGTAATACACCTTCAATCATACTGTATGAGGAACCCGACTATGATTTAGGATAAATTCGAAGGATCTGGTAATCCATATGTTTTCCCTCTCGCACCGCCGAAGCTGCGAGGATGCCAAGAAACAACTTAACTACTCACTCACAGTAGACTCATTATCAGAAAGTGCACAGGCACCCAATTAGGAGCTATACAGGCAAGTAATCCATATGTCTTTATGGGTGTTCGGTGTTCATCTTAAGAAACATTTTCACTCGCAGTGCCTCCAAATGCAAATAGTCCTCGCCAATCGCCCCTCCCGGGGCAGGGCTGGCCGACCGTGCTCGCGGGCGCTGCACCTTTCTAAACTTATGAGAAGCTTCTGCTGCCACATTCGGCCAATTTGGCGGCACTTCACAAGACTTCAGGCAAGCTCCTGACAGTGTTGCCACGCTGGTAACATGTGCCAACAAGAACCAACGCGTCCGTCTAGCTGACGAGGCACTGGTGCTAGCTGATCCGGCGCCGCTATCGGCGGCGGCAAATGGCAGGATGATGGCCCCGACCTTGCTGCAATGTGCTGACGTTTTGATCTTCGGGTCGTACGTCAACAATTGTGTCGCCAATTTGCAAATCCCCACTGACCGATGTTGGCGGCTCCAAGGCAGTCAATCGATACTCGAACCTCGCAGGGTGCCCATGTACACTCCATGTATGTTCAGGACAAAAAAACGGCTGACCCGGAAATCACGGCATCATCGGCCTCTCGCTGGGAGGTGTGGCCACACGTGCCCCATCCATCAAATGGGGGTCGCGTGCCACAGCTGCGGACAGAAATGGCCGCACGACACATGAACTCGTGTATCGACAAGAAGCATGCACCCTTTCCATTCCCATACACCATCTTATAAACACACAAGCTGATACAGCGCTGCATCGCTAGCAGTTTCAACAGTGGCTACGGCCAGGTTGCATTGGGCCCTGGCCCCATCCAGCATAACCTCAACCAACTCATCGGCCAGAGAAGCCAAATCTACTGCCATGGCGCCGCGGACGGCGAACACCCACCAAAACACATGTATACAAACTGACGGGATGTGAAAGCATCTCATCTGCTATGCTTTCCACCCTTTTGAATGGTAGCAGCTGCTTGAACTGTTGATATATGTTGTTTGCTTATTGAATTGGCTGTGTCATGCTGTGTCTCTGCTGGATCCGACACACAAGCTTTGCACCTTGAATGGCCAGCTCGCGAAACATCCACTAGTACGAAGGAGGTTTCCAGGCCACACTGCGTTTTTCGCCCTCGGTCTTTTCCGAAGTGCAATCCCTGCGAAGCTACAAACGGCGGGGTGCAAATTTCCCGCTTGCCTGCGTGACGTCCTTGAAAATTTGCGAGAAGGCCATAATTTGCGGCATGTACGCACGATTAACGCCAAGCAGTCTTTCAAGCGTCTTTGGTGCCCTGCAGCCAAGTTATCGCTTCGTTACAGTACCAGTGGAAAGCACGGCTCATTTCCTGCAGATGATCATGCATGATCATGCGTGCATATCAGCAACCGTATGCGTGCTGCGACCGCTACCCTTACGAGGTCGCAAAGCTAGGCGGCCCTGGAGAAATGCTATGTTGGCATTGTTTGATCGCGTGGCTACACACACGGCAAAATCTAACAATGATTTGTGTTCCCCACGAGGTCGACACAGACGGTCAGCCGCGACCGCCTCGACGCCGGGCGCGCGGGCGAGAGCTGCCCGAGCATCGCGGGAATGACACAAACGTGTTGCGGGACGTGTTTGCGATACACACCACTCCCCACGATGCAAGCGTCGTCCTGCGATTTCTAGCTGCCGGCGTGGCCTTGCTGAGCGCGGTTGGAAACTGCGTCGGCTCGTGCCGCACCACGCTTTTAATTTTGTTGATGCGACCGCGCAAAACGAGCGCATCTGGCGGGCGCACCGCCCGGCTGCAACGAATCCAAGCCTTCGAGGCTGGGCGTTGGCGCAAACTCCTAGATGCACCGCGCCGCCCCGGGATCGACGGCTGCAGTGACGTTGGACGGATGCGCGAGCACGCGTGCGCGCAAGCAGGCGTTGCACCAGATGACGGGCGCCGGCTCGACCTCGTCATTCGGCACGGCGAGGCACTTCTTGCTGATTTCTGCTGTGACCCTGGTTTCGCCGCTGGGCACGCAAACAAGCCAGGGGCGTCCCATTCACGGCAAATGGCGCGGTGGCAGCTCGCGAGGCCTGGCGTTGCCATCCAGGTGTGAAGTCAGGGGCCCTGTCGACGTCAGGCAGCGCAAGGGGTGGTGAGTGCTTCCGGCCATGTGGGCAAGTCGAAGCCAGCAGCGTGCAAGGAAGCAGCACAGCGTGTCAGTGTCTCAGGCAGGAAAGGGCATTGTGGCAGGGGGCCGGCCGGGCCGGTGCCCTCGGGCGAGGCAGCGAGGCTACGTGCGAACGCCGCGGCTCAAAAGAGCTGGGAATTGAACGCGAACCAGCAGGTAACTTTCGCGATCTTTCGTGAAGCTCAAGCACCCATGCCAAATACAATCGATACACCTATGCATACCCACAGGCTCAAACGGAAACCTCAAGCCCAAAACCCCAAGCCCTAGACCATAAAAAAAGTGAAACCCTAAAATAGTGCCGGTTGTCGCCATTTCCTCATATTAACTTATATTAATGTGGTCCAGGGGTTCAACAGTTCGCGAACTTCTGCTTTAGTCTTTAGTCATTTCAAATCACAGTTCGGTGCCCCTGGTCCGAAGACCATGCAGCTGATTGTTCTTCTCGAACAATTTTTTTTACGTCCGCACAACGTGTCCCACCGTCGGAAACTACCTAGACCTAAAGGCGCCTACGGGGTACTAGCGAAGCGGCAGCCGGCTCGGGGCGCTCGCTATCGCGAGGTCCAACACGTNTTTTTACGTCCGCACAACGTGTCCCACCGTCGGAAACTACCTAGACCTAAAGGCGCCTACGGGGTACTAGCGAAGCGGCAGCCGGCTCGGGGCGCTCGCTATCGCGAGGTCCAACACGTCACCCAACGGGAGCGCGTCTGGCGCACCAGGCAGTGGCGGCATGGTCCAGACTCCAAGCGCGGAGCTGGCGACGGCGCGTTGCAGGGCAACCGACAGCACGCTCCACAAGCGGCGTGCCCAGCCCTGGGCTGAAAAGGCGCGCAAGGGTGGTGGGGCGCGTTGCACACGGAGCCGGAGTAGGGTACGGAGGAACTGCTGGCACTCGTCGCGAGCCAAGGCCGGAAGTAACACGCGTTCTCGCAAGGAAGTGTGAAGTGCGAGAACGGCGTGTCGCTGCCAGCCTGGGATTCCTAGGCCGAGTTCACCCTCAGCGGCCGGCGCGTCGGCGCCGCGTGCGCAAAACGCCCACTCCGGTCTGCTCGTCCAGCCCTCCGCCGCGAGCTGGCGCGCAGCCTCCGCAGTTGCACGTAGGCAAGGCGCTGCCGGTTCGCCCTCGAGCTCTTGCACTAGCCGGGCTGCTGCGTCGGGGTATCGTTGGCGCAACACCGGGAGCGCATTTTCCCACCCCAGTATGCTGCCGGTGATACCCGCTCCGCTGCCAAGAGACCGAGGCCTCCCAGGCTCAGCGGCAAAAAAAGCAACCTGGCGAGCAGCAGCCCAATCGTCTCCCTCGCCGGGTCCTTGGTCGCCGAGGAGGCCTTCAACTACCGTCGAGACCGCATCGTCGTGACCACGAGCGTACGGCAGGATGTCAGCTGGGGGCACGTTGCGGAGCAGATGCTGTGCACGAGGCGCCGCGCAGAAAGCGAGCAAGAGCCAGGCGCACTGGACANCGAGCGTACGGCAGGATGTCAGCTGGGGGCACGTTGCGGAGCAGATGCTGTGCACGAGGCGCCGCGCAGAAAGCGAGCAAGAGCCAGGCGCACTGGACATCAGGGAGCTGCATGAGTTTCCTGAGTAAGTCGGCCTCTCAGCACGAAGGCGGCTAGCGGCCTGGGCTTTAACGAAGTCGGGGTGACCTATGGGCACGCCGAGGGCGACGAAGCCACGCTGCTCCGGGGGCAGGTGGCCGCACCAGACGTCCGGGCCCAAAACGTCGACGCCGGGTGGCGCATCCCCTCCAGCTGCGTTGAAGACCCTCGTCTTGCCCAGCAACCGGTCCTCGACATTCCTCGACCACGTCCTCGCGCGGGCCGAGGCGGATGGGCCGCGTCGCCTCCCGCTCCGCCACACGGCCTAGTCATGAACTCGGGCATACGCCACGAACTCCTGCGGTGGAACTGTGCGTGAGGCATGGTTTGCACGCGGAGGGGAGCCTCCCCCTCCAACAGCCGCGCGGCCGGCCCATGTCGGCCCCACGGGGTTCACAAAGCGACAAACGAAAGACTTCCGAGCTCGGAAAAAAAAACTCGGCTGATCCAGTGGCGACAGGAATCTCATGCCTTGCCAATCTTGCCATGGGATTTCACACAAGCAGCGATGGTGTCCTCATGGCGTCGTCGAAAAAAGCTGACGTTCGAACAGTGTTGGCCGCGTGCGAGACCTAGCGACCTTGCCTGCCACCTTCTGCCCCTTCGGGGGCCTTGGGGATGCAGTCGGCGGGGCAAACGAGCTACCATGAACTAGCGTGTAGGCGGACGGGCTTCGGAACCCCGGCAGCACCACAGTGTACCCAGGTGGACAGCAGCAGCCGAGCCACCGTGTAGGATTCAACTCCACGAAAAAAGGTCGCCGGCGGTCGGACAACAGCACACCTGGGACCACGCACGACTGCTTCACGGCAAACAGGCCCGTTTTGACGAACTTCGCGCGTTTCGCCACAGGTCCAACTGCCATGGGCGACTTCCGGCGGCAGCAATGTGGCGGTGTTATGTGCCTGCACGGCCGTGGCTCTTGTGTCTGATCGGAGAGAGGGAAGCGCCTTTTTTTTCTCACACCTTTTTTGCGACTGCACGAGCAGAGTCCAGGTTGCAGTGCAAACAGACGACCGGGCTAGCGTATGCTGGCGTGGGGGCATGCGGCTAGCCGCTAGCCGGGACCTCCTCGAGCCACCTGGCGTCAGCGAGGGCCTCATGCAGGTCGGGCTCAGTGCCTTCGCTCAGCTCGGCAGCAAGGGGTAGCTCGAGCAGCGAGGCGGCGTACGTACGCTCGCTGCGCGGCTACTGCAAACAGGCCGGAATAGCGCGCTACCCAGGCGTTGATGATGGCGGTCGGGCGGAAGTGGGCAGGCACTGCTTCGGCTCGCTGGCGCGCCAAAAGCCGGAGCAACGGGCCAGCCTCTGCATCGAACCTGCCTCCGACCTCAACACCAACTACCACTAGCCGGCAACGGCGCGCCCTGCCGAGCTTGGGGTAGGTGTCACGGCGCTTGCGCTTGGCGGCAGCCTCGACTGCAAGGCCCGGCTGCAAAACCGTGCGGGCTTCGCTTTCGCTTTCGCTTTCGCCCGTCCGAGTCCGCTGATGAAGACTACGATCCTATAAGGACATGGGGAATAAAGAACACGCGTTCAAGCAGATTCGTCACTGTACAACTTGGACAAACTCGTTGACGAAATCATCTGCTTTGCGTTTCCATGCACTACTTGCGGCTACATACATCCAACACTGCGTGTCGGATGTGTCGGGAAACTTTAACTTGCAGAAACTTCGCAGCTTGTCATCCCATCGGGTCAGTGGACGTCCTTGTCGTGCGGGCGCGGGCGGCAAAAGGCCCAGCTTGCGACAGCAGCAGTGCGCGAGATGCAGGGGGAAGGTTAGCAAGATGCGCTCATCGCCAGCTCGGGCAGCGACCCGTTGCCAGCCGCGGAGTGGGTCTGCTTCAGCGCGTCCGCAAAGAGGGGGTGCGCGCCTCGGCTCCTCCACTGACAGCGGGCCAGGACGGTGCGTCGTAGCCGTGGTGGCAGACGCGGGCAGCAGCGCACGGGAGTGGGACATCACCTTGTAGCGCGCTGAGAAGGCGGGCACCACGATGCCCAGTGTGCGGCATGGCGGTCGGCGACGGCGGACCGCAGCCCAAGTCCTCCAAGTCGAAAGGGCAGCCGGGCTGTCCTGAGGCTGGTCGCCTTGCTCGCAGCCCTCCGCCTGTCGTACGAAGGGCAGGTGCGAGTTGGAGGAGCTTGGCTGGGAAGGCGGCCGTCGACACGGTATCGTAGGCGCTGCGCCCGTCCAAGGTAACGACCATGCATGACGTCCGGATCCGTCTCTGGCGCGATGTGCAGCTGCGCGACGACCAAGGCATCCATGCAGGACTGTGCGCTTCAACGAATATGGACGCCCAAGTTCTCGCCAGTGCCCGGGAAACGAGGCCCCCGAACGCGTCGCCAGTCGCTATGCCTCGTAGTCCCCGGTCCGGCTTGCGCGGGGCAGTCATGCGGGCCAATGCGAGTGAGGCGGCAGCAGCAGCAGCAGCAGCAGCAGCCAAGGAGCAGCTTGAAATGTCAAAGCTGTGGGCTTTGGCTGTAAGCTTGCGAAAGGTTTAGGTTATAAGCAGCAGTGTTGTGGACTCTACGCTTTGAGTTTTGAAGCTCTTGGCTTTACCATGTACGTTCCGGTGTTAAGGTTTGAGGCGTTCTGCAGGTTGTGCAGGAGCTTGATCAAACTACGTCTCCTGCTTTTTGCTCTGGAAGGCTTCGGCTCTAAATCAACAATTTCTCCAACAGGCGGGTTTCCGGTTTCTTCCTAATAGATTGTCTTGAAGCCACGGAGGTCTTACGTTGCGAGAATCCTGGTTGGACCCAGATACTGTGAACCGCTGGCGAAATCATTCGAGTTGCTTGATTCCGCGGTTCAGCGTTCTCATTTTCGGGCAGACACCGTGCCTGATCCCGCGTCGCGAAGGGCAGGTTCCCCAGGCCATTTTATAGGGATGCCTGGGTGATCCTGGGTGGTTGTCGAGTCTATGGCAGCAGCCTTCCCTAACATCAAGTCATCTTCACAAATGAGACAGAGGGGATGATGGGAAAGTTCAGTTCGTGCCATCGCCAGCACAGACTCGTGGGACTTAAGGCAGCCGTATTGTCGCCAAGGGTTTGCACCGCCTGCTGATGCCAATGCTGTCATGCGAAGATGAGCTACCACACGAACATGCGCGCCATTCTCCTTGCGACCATAGGCGAGTCGCCACTGTTGCTTTAGTTTCCGGAGTCGTCCCCCTGAAGCTGACAAGGCGTCACCGTCTACAGCTGGGAAAATTGCGGTCCGATTGAAGCCACAATCATTCAACAGCTGTACGATGTTTTTCTTTCTGTCGGGTTGACGGACTAGATTAATCACATAAATCAACATGCCTTGCAAGGTCTGAATCCACGTGTCCATGGCTCTCCAGGGGATGGTTTATGTTCGGATTAACAGAAACAACAAGTGCAGGAGAGACCACTCTTCAGTGAGAAGCTCTAATGGCCACATCATGCGATCGCGCGCATCATGTACTGAACAGCGGCCACTGCAAGAATAGCAACTGACCTTAACGTGGCGGGTCCTGCCGTGGTCGTCGGAGTCCCCCTTCCGAAAGTCTGCCAAAATGGCTTGAGCCAAAATGGCTAGCTCGAGCTGCACGAGGTTCTTGCCGACGCACGCAACGTGAGCTCACAGCTCCCTGTGCCCTTCAGCCGACAAGGCTTCCGAGGTCCTCGCGTCGGCCTTCCGCAGTTCTTCGTGCACCGGGCCTCGCGTAAAAACAACGCATTGGAAAAAACAATGTACATGCCCAGCATTTACTTCATCCGGCCGGCTCTATGGTTCATTCATGGTGCGTCTGAGCTCACGTCTCACGTATCAAGCTATGGATTTTGGGGGGTGTAACACGTGCATGCCAGTGTCCCTTGCGCGGCTGCTCTCGCAAGCAAGGCCTCATCCCTTCCACCATAATGATGTCGCGATTTCCGGCACCCACTCCTGCTGCGGCGCCTGCAAATGCCATTGCTGATAAAGCTGCGCGGCTGCAATTGCCATGGGCAGCTCGACGCTCTTGACGATCACCGTTCTGCCTGCACCGCTTCCAGGGTATTGTCGACACGTGTGCTGCGTCTTGTGCATGCCGCCGCACGTGTTTGCAGCGAAGTAGGCACTGAGCATCGATGAGCGAACAAACGCAACCGTTCCAGCGCTCTCGAATTTTGAGTTGCTGGGGCCACGGTCGCAACAACTCCGTGTAAGCTGCTCGCTTGCGCCTTGCAACGACAGCGATGATGTGTTCAACTTCATGTTTGCGCCTTGCCACGACAGCGACGATGTATTCAAACTCATGTTGGTTTAAATCGTCGTCACCCCTATTTGTGCAAGGCCAAGCGTCGAAATGTTGGGGTGCAGTCCCACCATCCATGTCGTGGTGCCGAAGCTATGCATCGCCGCATGGACAAAATACTGGGGGTGGCCACGTGGGCCTCGTGTGTGTGGAGGCTACGAACCCGTTTCCTGAGTTCTGAGCCGTTTATTGGGGTTTTCGGATGCCTTTCGGAATCGTTGGCCCACGGCCTGCACAGCCGGTCCGGGCATTTTTGCCACGAGCTTGGCAAACCAACAGCCGTGCGGGTGCATGCAGTTCAGCGAGGTGGGAAGACTTGCCTCGGAGGTGCACTGGGCAGGTGACATGAGAAAAAAAACTTGCTGCGAGAACACGCGCCGCGGCGAAGCAAAGGAAAGCAAACCAACGGGCAACGCAGGGGGTTCCGGCACGAAGGCCCAATGGTGGTGGTGGAAAGGGCTGCCGCCCAGGCGGGCTACTCCTAGAAGCGGATGAACTGGGTCACCTCGGCCTCCTGATGGGTAAATCAGCGCTTGACCCTGGCAGCATACTCGGACTTTTTGATGAATGGTCAGAATGCATCTGGCAAGCACCCAAGTTGCAAGTGAAGCAAAGGCCGTGCCACTCCTTCGCTGCCCGAGCTGGAAGCCGCATTTCTCTTCCAGCCACCTTTTCCCTTCTGCTAGCGCCGGTAGGATACTGGCTGCCCCCGGGCCATCACGAACGGGTTCACGCGTCCAGCCCAATTTGGAGCCTGGCATGACCAAGTGCGCAGGATGGCGCAAGTTGGGCAGCACGGGATCCTACAGGAAGGGCCGATTCCGGCGCGCGGCCAACAGGTCCTTGTCGTGCCTTGCGCCTCGACCACCAAGGAATGCCTGGACGGGGAAACATGCGCAACTAGTCGCAATTCCAAACAGGCTGGCGAAACGAATATGAGCGGGCAGCGTGCTGACGGAGTTTTATCAAAACGAACCTCGCAAGGCTTTCAAACATGTTATGGTGACGTTGGACTAGCTGCGCCGGTGGTGGGGCCTGCTGGGTGTGGCTTTGCAACGCATCCAGGAGACGTGGGTATCAACTTGCACGCGGGGCATGCAGGCCACAAGGCGAGGGAGCTGCAGGCCGAGCACGCGAATCATGGCGAATAAAAGAAATTCGCCAAAAAATCCGACAAGAAGGTTTCAACACGCCCTGTTTCTCCTGGTGGCTGATTTTGGCAGCAGTGGGTTCCGGCGACGCCCCGCTCAGGGGGCGTGCAGGCCAGCGACCAGCACGTACTTTTTGTAGGAAACGGAAAGTCAAGACAAACGAATATGTCACAGATTTTCTCAATTTTTTTGCTGCATCTTCTCTGCAATCGCTCTGTTGGCTGCTGCTGGTGCTTCCGCCTGTGCAAAGCATCTTCGCTGTGTGTTTCCCCCAACAAGCGGCACCACCGACTATGGCAGCGAGCTGGACCAAACCGCAGTTTCTTGTTTCGATGACTTGCTGTGCGGCGACGGCGCCTCGATGCTGCCAGCTACCACCAGCTTTTCAGCACACCCGACCTGGGTTTTGATACCTTGCCAGAGAACGGCTTTTGTCCCGTCCAAGTCATGGTGAGAGAGACACCTCGCGAAACCGATGAAGCCGTAATGCCGTAGTGCTCAGGAGCCGGACCCACGGCCCTCCGGGGCCCTCCCGGCCACATCAGAGAGGGGAGGCCCTTCAGCGACAACCTGCAGCCGTCGTTGGAAACTTCAATGGGGCGTTGTCACGCCCCTAGCTCCCTAGGCAGCGAGGCGGCTGGGAGCGGGCCAGGGCATCCTCCCTCTCGGGCAAGAAGCCGGATTTCGGGTAGGACAGGGATTGCATCGCCGATTTCGAACAAGCAGCTGACCAGCGCGCGCTGTGGCAACAATACACCATGTCCAGACATGACTAGACGTAGCTGTCGGCGGCACCGTACTGGCGAGTGAAAGACGTTGCAACGGTTGCAGCTCGGCCCGCGAACGTAATCCTCGGACACATGGTCCACAGCGCCTACGGGTGCAGTTGCTGATCCCAACTTTGAAAAGCGCATATTGCTTGGTGAGCCGTGGGGTATATTGGGCGAGATCGTGCAACGAGACGGCGGAACCCATTCTTCTCTCTCTCCTCCAAAGCCGAGAAAGCAGAACGGATTGCCGATTTCCAGTGCTCCCGCTCAGCACTGGCTCAGGCAGCTCCGCATTGACGAAGCAGACCGCTGCTCGCTGAAAGAGTGCGAGGTCGCCAATGTCATCCAGCAGCGTGCGGCAGCCACGCCACGGCATGGAGCAAGATTCGACAGGACCGTGCGCGAGCACTTCCGTTTACCAGAAACGCCAGAATTTTGTCGACGACTGTAGCGAGTGCCTCCCATAATTTTTGTCGAGGCCACAAATCACTACGGAACGGTGCGGAGACGAAATACGGCGTTGAAGTCAGGAAGGCGGCAACTTTCGTTGTGGCCAGCACCGCGCCAGGCCCCGAAATAAGATGCCGCGAAAACAAGCCGGCAAGGAGGTCGAAGAAACAATCGTGCAACGTACAGTTCATGCATACCACAAGGCGGCCTGGAATAGCTGTCGCACCTACCACCAGCATTTGCCTCTGTCTTCTACCGGGGTTTTGACGCCCGTATTTGCTATCGTAGCGAGCTATGCACTATTTCTGCTTGGCCCGTCTCATCTTAAACTTCTTTGTACGATCCCGGCGAGAGCTCTACTAGCCTTTTCTGTCACCATGCTTTGCTTGCGGCGAAGCTTGCGACAGAATGGACACCCAACAAGTCTCCTAGCCTTCAGCAACATTGTGCACTGCTCGTAGCTAGAGCGTTCTAGGTGGCTCCTGTTTGAATGGCGTGTAGACAATGGTGCAAGGCTCAGGATAGGGGGTGCTCGCCCTGAGCATTGCACGGGCGTGGCACGCTGCTGGCTTCAGCAGCTTGCACAAGCACTGGCCCGAGTTGGAGGATGGAGTCGGCCTAGCTCGTCGTGGGCAGGCATGCCTTTATTCAATTGTGGTGCCCGGTAGTAGGTGAAAGCTGAGCCAGATTCCATCCTCCACGGCAGCAACCGAGCCTTCCCTGGAGCATTAACTCACGATCGTGCCACGCGGAGATGCGAAGAGATTGCAGACTTGGAGCGTTTAGAAGAATTAGGGATCGCCATAGCCATGTGAAGTCAAATGATTGTGGTGAGAACGACGATGATGACGATGATGATGCTGATGTGGTGGTGGTGATGGTAAACATGAGTATGTTCATACCCATGATGCTGGCACTCTGCAGCAAGGGTCGATGATGACAATCACAATGACGATGCGGATGGCGATCAAGAGAACCAAAAACATAGTGACATTGCTTGTGGGCGAAGATGAGGATGAGGTTGTGTGGTAACAGCCAAGGATCCAAATGAGGATGGTGATGAAGCTGGCGACGATGACGGCGATCGTGATGTGATAACGGTTGCGATGATTGTGAGTATTTCGAACCAATTTACATTGTCTGCAATGTCAATCCGATCCCCACTGGCTAGGACCGACTGGGGCCACAGTGGCCAAGCAGGCCAAGAGCTGATTCTTCGCTCGCCTCCCACTTTGGAGAGCCTTTCGGTTGTGTCGCCATACTACGGCTGCCAAACGCTATTCTTGTCACCTGTTGGATCGGTGGTAATCTTGGCTAGAAAATAGAAAGGGACAAAATCATCTGAAACCCATGCAGAAGGTGTTGCCCATTGATCAAACCTCGCACGTAATGAAATGACCAAAATGCCCCGAACAGGGTATCAGGTTGGATTTTGGATTTGAACCCAGGGTTCGGGCCTTGCCGCACCAGGGTTTTAGGACTGAGGCAACTAGCCTTTACCTCAATGTCAAAGAAGTAGCATTACATATGCACTTCGGCTTACCCATGGCTTGTTTGACGCAGCCGTTGCAAGCTGCATCAGTAGCCGGTAAACGAGGTCGGAGGGCCGGATGCCTTGCGAAGCAGCACAGGCTTCAACAAAGCCGTCAAGGTCAGGAAACTGGATCATGGAGCTCGGATTGCTTGGAACTGCTGCTGTGGACTTGAGGATGCCTTGATTCGCGATGGTGATGAGTTGATGACAATCACGGTTGGCTCGTGTACTTGCAGCACGGCCATCCTCTTTGGCCCGAAAGCTCAAGGAGCCAACCGTGCAACTTGTGCAGGTGTCCTTACAACACCTGGTTCGCCCTCCCGTCATCTTTGTTGTATCGCATCATAAAATTATTCGAGGTACACTGGACTTGTAGCATGTCTCGGGCCAGCTGCGGGGCTGCGAGAGGACTGTCTGGATCGAAGCGTCACGACATCAGACCCAGAGAAAGCAGCTTCACTGCTGGGGCTAATGGCTCTTTTTTCAACGGTTTAAGTCTTGCTTCCTTCTTTCAAGCATGAGCACTCCAAATCTGAACCTCAGCACAGGTGCCCAAACCCTGCAAGCAAGTTTGGCCAAGGTACCAAAGGCGAGCCGGACGGATGGTACAGTGGAGCGCCTGCCGATGTAGTGCGGGCTTAAGTATTCTCGCCATTGAAGGCCAAACGAAGAAATGGCACTAGCATCCTGATACACGATAAGCACAAAACCAATCCATAGTGTGTTCAGTGCTCACTGGTTTCGTTCGATTCCCCATTGAACTCGACCATGTTGATTTCCGGGAAAATTCAAAGGTCGGGAATTTCTGTAGATACATCCAAGTACAATTGTTGTTCGAAAGCAAAATCGACGGGATTTGGAGACTTCGCAACAGGAGTCGGCATGACCGGCCGCAGTTAAAATGCTGCGCGGGGACCACCACTGAGCAATGGAAAGTATTGAAGCGCGTCATCCTCTGCAGCTCCACAGACAGCAAGCATCATCTCGCCACGGTGTCCAGGTTTAGGACTGTCGATACAAGTACCTCACATTCACGCCCAGACGGAAGCACCCTGGGCGAACATGGGGGGTCAAGGCCACACTTGATTGGCAATAAACATGGGAGGGAATATGGGCAAAGTTATCAACTCTGAACGAGGACCAGCTGTTTGAATTTGGGACAACAAACACTCAGCGCAAAAACCGGTTGCACCATGAGCGACCGCCAGTCTACATGACAGCAGGCATGTATGAGCACATCACGGTTTAGCCCTTTTGGGTTGAGGCTGCCCGCCATTTTCGAATTGAGTAAACGACGCCAACAAGAACAATGGAAATTGCCGTGCGGATACCTCTCTGCAGGACCTGAGATGGTTCCATGTGGGAATCTTGCAAACCCTGAACCCCCCCAAAAAAATCCGAAAAGAGCAAAAACCGCGGACCCGAAGATCCCTAACATCATAAAAGCTTCCGCCCGAAATCGGCCTGCAGGGGAGGAGCTTGGAGTCGGCCCAAACCTGCGGGAACCAAGAAAAAAGATATGTTGGTTTCGGAAACTCTTGCTTATTATTGATTAAGTCTGCTTTTGATTTGGAGGCCAGATAGAAACTTAACTTCTATACGGGTTTGTCCACACGGGGCAGGTCAGGTAAGTTGGCTGCCTGCCTTTGTGCGCCCAACATACAAGTTGATTTCACGGCTCGCGGCATCCCAAGGTGCTGGGTCGGGGGGAGGTACTGGGGAGGTGCTGGGAAGGTGCTGGAGAGGTGCTGGGGAGGTGCTGAGGAGGTATTGGTGAGGTGTTGGAGACATGCTAGTATAAAGGGTCCATCCTGGTGTTGACAAACATTTGTCAACACCAGAATGGGGGGGTCTGCAAAAAAGTGATCCTGGTGTTGAGACTGTTGACAAATGTTTGTCAACAACAGGGACATGTGTCTCAACACCAGGATCACTTTTCCAGACCCCCCATTCTGGTGTCGACTAACGTTTGTCAACACCAGAAACCATGGTTTGCAAGCCAACTCTGAGACATAAGTCATGATCCTGGTGTCAGGCTCTATGGGGTTCAGGTTCCCCCCTGGTGTCGGCAAATGTTTGTCGACACCAGGGCGGGGCTTCCACTTTAGAACATCTCTAGTGTTGAGTGCCCGGGCCCCGGTGTCAACGCAGCTTCCGTGTGGCAAATGATTTCACAGTGAACTGTGCACTCACCTCTTCAAGAAGGAAGCATCAATTGGACAAGACCAGGCTAGAGGACCGACGAAAGGAGCCTCCCACGGAGCCTCACACCATTCTCAGTACTTGAAGTTCGATCAAGAGCAGGCAGTCCTATGCAAAACAACCCATGAAACTTAAAAATGTGTTCCAAACCCGGGCCAGGTTTGGTTTTAATACGGATGTCTTGCTGGAGCCTGACACTGCAGAAGCTTGGAATTAAAATTGCACAACCTCATATACTCAATCTACAGAAATCACCACCGTCATCATCTCGACGCAAGCTCGCTGTTCTGGTAAAGTCTTCCTCTGGGGTGACATTGCTGTCATGGCTACAGTAAGAGTGGCAGCAACTTACTGATGGCCTCAGCGCATCTCCCTGCAACTGGCGAAGTTTCCTCCAAACCATTTTGACGTCTTCATGCCTGATACTTCCCGGAAGCGGGCTACATGGACTCTAGACAGGGCCTTACGGCACTTCCGGCACTTACAACCACCGAACCCAGTCTCACAAGACATAGGTGAAAATATTCAGTTAGACACAACTGAAGACAGTAGATAATTAAGCATGCTGCAAACACGCAAAGCTGCGTCGAGCAAGCCTCCCAACACATCAAGAAGCCAAAGAAGTCGAATCCAAGAATCTAGGGCCCCTGCCCGGTGGCGTAAGGGTCCTGGCAGATCCCCACTGCAGAGCCCGAATCATCGGCAGATCCCTCGCGGAATGCTCGCAACCCAGCTTCATCTCACAAGCTTCCTGCCACGCGCCGCAAGGTGCCGAAGCTGGTGGGGCCTGGGCATGTGGATCTTTGGATTTGACCTCTTCTGCAGGGCTCACTGGATTCCAGCTCCTGAATCACAAAAGGATCATGCTATGCCCTCCAAGCAAAGCTTTTTGGAACGAAGGTCAGGCCGCGAAGGATTGCGAAGGTAGTGCAAAGAGGTCTTGAATAGTTGGAA
The DNA here is from genome assembly GCA_003297005.1 of Symbiodinium sp. clade A Y106. Lineage (NCBI taxonomy): Eukaryota > Dinophyceae > Suessiales > Symbiodiniaceae > Symbiodinium > Symbiodinium sp. clade A. The sequence goes on along the minus strand of BGNK01000029.1, from coordinate 7,712 downwards.
ATCTCCGAGAACCCTGCTGGGCTCGGAGTACTGAGTCGGTCAATCGCTTCAACATTGGATTCCATGGTGTGGTCCGTCAGAAATGCATGAACTTCAGAAGCACGTGGCTAAGGAGCAGACAGGGAACATCTGATGCATCTGTGAATGCATCACCTGCTGCCTCGCCACCGGCAACAAACAAAGGTGTGTTGGATCACGTCTCCAAGGCCTCATCACACCGTACCAGCCGCGAAAGGCCGGCACTCCTACGGTTGATGATATAAATCCTGCATTACCTTAAGGACCCTAAACTATGGGAATTATGGTATATTCCTTACTATGGGTAATGCAGGGTTTATATCATCAACCGCAGCACAACCTTCACCTGAAAGAAGCCCCGCACAAATGCGGAATCGCCTGACTTGTGCAAGTCCTTCAGCATGCTGTTTGGGACCGCTCGCAGTATCGCTAGGCGGATAATACTCCCCAATTTCACCATCAGCATTGTCAGATGCTGCTTCATCACCATCATCACTGTTATCAGTCATCATCATCATCTTCATCATAATCATCATCGTCGTCGTCATCATTCATCATCGTGATGATCATGACCATCACCGTCGAAGTCATGAACCCCCCTTGGCCGTCATCACTGGCAGCAGCATTGTCACCAACACGATCGTCAGCATCAGCATCATCAAAATCATCCTTGTTACGGCTGTGCCCGCAATACTAATACAGTGGCCAGAGATGGTAGGACACTGCTGTGCTCGATGTTCCTTTCAATTGCAATTGCTCCTGCCCCGATCTCTGGTGGCCTCTGCCTCATCTGCTCCATGTGCTGCTCCTGCCGTGCAGAATGCGTCCACCCACAACGTCAAACCACAATCAAAAGCCAATACTTACGACTCGAAAGCACTGCCTTCAAGGCGCCGCCGACCAAAACACAAAGTAAGCAGATGCTTGCTATGGGAAGGAGTCTGAGTCGAAGCCGTAGTAGCGGTAGTGGTAGCGGTAGTGTTGGTAATAGCAGTTCGAGGAGCAGTCAGCTGCGCAGCCGCAGCACAATCAGGATGAAGAGGAACAGGAGGAGGAAGCAATGATCGAAGTCTAGCAGCAGCAGCTTACTGATTAAAACACTTAACTTGGGCGGCACCAGCACTAGGAGCTGGGTCTACGACTGCTCTCAGCGATGTTAATAAGCCTTAATAAGCTGGTTGTGCTGCTATCGATCTAACGATCAATTGATTTGAAGATGTGCATGTGTACTTTTTGCAGGGGCTCGAAGTGTCAATATTGGACCTTCACATTTACTGCGGTTGACTCACGGCTTGTTAGCATGTGCTCGCACTGAGGAGATCGAGCCAAACCCTCAAATTGCATACACGTGTGCCTGCCGCATCCGCTCCATGTACATCTGCTGCTCCGCAAATCTTTGCCTTTTATCTCAGGCTAAGGACATGTGCTCGCACCAGTACTTCGCGCGTCCGTGACACCGCATGCGGACGATGGATGGTGACGATGAAGATGGCGACGCTTAGTGACAGGGATCATGTTGATCTTGAGTCTTGAGTGGTGCGGGGCGCACGATATGAATTTTGCTACAGCGACACTTCACACTGTGCAACCTTGAAGTGCAAGCAAGGTGCTGCTCCTCGTAGCGCTGCTGCTCCATCTGCATCTGCATCTGCATCTGCATCTGCTGCTGCTGCTGCTGTATGTACATCTGCTGGTCCATGGGCATCATCGGCTGCTCCATGTACCTGCCGCGAGCGAACCGAACTCAGGCTGCAAACTGTCGCCGTCCCTCACCTCGCATCTGCAGGCGGCAGCGCATTGCCAAACGCCTCACACGCGAGCAAGCCGCATTTGCATCTCGAAACCCCAGCCTCAGACACTCAACGAGGCAACAGCTCAACAGCCCCCATGCTACAAAAGGAGAACAGGCATGGTCTGGGAGGCTGGCAGATGCAGGCGCACACGGACAGGACCTCTGAAATGGAAAGAAATGGAAGGGTGGGCCTAAGGCTATAGGCAAGGCGCGGCCCAGGGTTCAGCATGGAGGCGTCATCGGAGCAGATGTCGCAGTAGCAGTTGTCGTTGACGTCCTAGTCGTAGTCGCAGTGGCCATCGTCGTTGTCCTAGTCATTGTCGTCGTCCTAGTCGTAGTCGTAGTCGTCATCGTCGTTGTCCTAGTCGGGGTCGTCGTAGTCGTCGTCCTAGTCGTAGTCGTCATCGTCGTTGTCCTAGTCGTAGTCGTAGTCGTCGTCCTAGTCGTAGTCGTAGTCGCAGTCGTCGTCCTAGTCGTAGTCGTCATCGTCGTTGTCCTAGTCGTAGTCGTAGTCGTCGTCCTAGTCGTAGTCGTAGTCGTAGTCGTCGTCGTAGTTGTTAAAGTCGTCGCAATGGTCGCAGCCATCGTGGTCGTCGTCGTAGTCGTAGTCGTAGTCGTAGCCGAAGTAGTGGCAGTGGAAGTGGTAGCGGTACTGGTAGTGGTAGTGGTAACAGTAGCGGTAGCGGTGGCGGTAGCAGTAGCAGTAGCAGTATCAGCAGTCGCAGCAGCAGTAGCAGCAGCAGCAGTAGCAGTACCACCACCAACAACAGTAGCAGTACCATCAGCTCTAGCAGCAGGAGCAGGAGCAGGGACAAGAGGAGGAGCAGGATTAGGAGCAGGAGCACGAGGAGGAGGAGCAGGAGGAGGAGCAGGAGGAGGAGGAGGAGGAGCAGGAGGAGCAGGAGGAGGAGTGAGAGTAGGAAGGAGTGAGAGTAGGTAGGAGTGAGAAGAGGAGTGAGAGTAGAAGTGAGAGTAGGAGGAGGAGATGGAGTTGGAGTAGGAGTAGAAATCGCAGTAATACAGCGGTAGCAGTAGGAGTATGAGTAGGAGTAGGGGCAGTGGTAGGAGTAGGAGGAGTAGAAGAAGAAGCAGAGGGAGTAGGAGTGGGAGCAGGAGTAGGTGTAGGAATAGACGTAGTTGGAGCAGGAGCTGGAGTAGGAGTCGGAAGTAGTGGCAGTGGAGGTTGTAGTAGGAGGAATACTAATTGCAATGCGCGTGCACAGGAGTAGCAGCATCAGCAGCAGCAGTAGCATAGGTAGCAGTACATGTAGAATTGTTGAGGTAGGCATAAAATTGAGGTAGAAGTGGGAGTAGGGTGTGCAACAGAACCCTGTCTTTGTTGTTGCTTTGGTGGGAGTAGTAAGTAGTAGAAGATGGTGATGGCGCTCGTGGTGTTTCACTAAGATGCAGGTGAAGACCATGCAGAAGCTGCTGATGATGGTGTGATTGCATCGTCGCCCTGATCACCATCATCATCATCATCATCAGCATCATCAGCATCATCCACACGCTCTTAAACTAGCCCTGCTACCCCTACCAGTATTGCTGCTCCTGATGCTCCGGAATGTTAAATTGCTCGTCGATGAAGACTACTTGCTGCCACATGCTACCGCTACTGTCACTGCTGCTACTAGAGCAAACCTCTTCAGAAGCTTTATGGAGAATGAGCCGGCCTCTGCATGGGCATGGGCTGTGATTCACCCATTTGCGCCATGGGCATCGGGAAAGGAGAAGTCTCGCCGACAGGAGATGGCGCCTTGGGAAAAAGCCAAAGCTGACGAAGGAAACATAAGACACTCAGAGACGTCTGATGACACACGCTTGCAAATCAACATACCAACACATTCAGATCGTACTACAACTCTGAAGCCACAGTTCTACACCGCACCGCAGAATCCTCCCTTCTGAGCCTAGGCCCATCATGACTGCTGCTGCTTTTCCTACTGCTACTGCTACTGCTACTGCTACTGCTACTGCTACTGCTACTGCTACTGCTACTGCTGCTGCTGCTGCTACTGCTACTGCTACTGCTGCTGCTGCTGCTGCTGCTACTGCTACTGCTACNTGCTACTGCTGCTACTACTGCTACTGCTACTGCTACTGCTACTACTACTACTACTGCTACTGCTACTGCTACTGCTACTGCTACTGCTACTGCTACTGCTACTGCTACTGCTACTGCTGCTGCTGCTGCTACTGCTGCTGCTACTGCTACTGCTGCTACTACTACTACTACTGCTACTGCTACTACTACTACTACTACTGCTACCACTACTACCACCACTGCTGCTACTTCTACTACCAGTACTACTGCGGCGATGACAGCGACGACAACGAAGTTCGACGGCGACACCAAGAAGACAATGAACAGTGCCAATACTGATGCGAGTACTGGTGGAAGGCTAGTTCTTCTGCCACTCTTCAACACACTCACCACAGCGACCACTACCACACGACAGCCAGCTTCTTCATTTACGCTGTGACCGCTAGGGTTGATATATACCTTCCGTCTGTCCTTGATCTTATGCCATGCGAGTAGTCCTACCCTTGTTAACTGCTGTTGTGTTTCCACGTGTTCGATCTTGTTGCTGTTGCTGCTGCTGATGTCGCTGTGGCTGTCGTTTGTCATTTTTGTTAGTTCCCTCTGTCGTTGCTGTTGTCGGTGTTGTTGCTTTTGCTGTTGACGTTGTTGTTGCTCGTTGTGAGCGTTGTTATGCTGCTTCTGCTTCTGTTGTTTCGAGGTGCAGGCTTCGAATTTCGTACTCTGACTGTGGGCACCTTGCAACCTGGCCATTGGACAAGGCTTTGTATGGACATAAGGAATTTCAAGATAAAGCTGCACTCTGAACTCTGAACATTCGCACATCCAAATCCTCCGAATGCTGAAATGAATTAGTAAATAAGATGTACCGGAATGCAGCACAAGCGACCCCCATGGAGCCACGCGGCACCACAAACTGGGAGCCCATCATTGGCGCTGCCTTTGACTGACATCTTGCTATGTTGAACACCTTCTGCAATGAAGTAGTTCTTGAGGAGGGTTCCAGCAGAGGCTTGCACAGGAGAGCTGCACTGGGCGTCTTGCTCCGTTCCACAGAGAAATCTGCGTGCCAGTGGCTGTGAGATACAGGATTGACCGGCTTTGCTCTGGCTTCGGTTGATACTGCGGAATCGGGAACAGGGATCGAGTAGATAGTCCGAGGGGGTAAAGGGCGGTGGTGGTGGTGGTGGTGGTGGCGGCGGCGGCGACCACGACCACGACCACGACCACTACCACTACTGCTGCTGCTGCTACTACTANCTACTGCCACTACTGCCACTACTGCCACTACTGCCACTACTGCCACTACTGCCACTACTGCCACTACTGCCACTACTGCCACTACCGCCACTACTGCCACTACTGCCACTGCCACAACAACAACAACTACTACTACTACTACCACTACGGTGCTGCTGCGCCTGTTGCGGCTGTTGCTAACAGTGCTGGCGATGGCTGCCGTCATCATGCAGGGTTCAAGGTCATTACCCGCCCTATCGTGACTACTGCGGCTGGAAAAAAGCCCCTGTCCAAGCCTGTGCCTCGGCTTCGGCGCTCCGGCCCCCGAAAAGCCTGAGTGTGTCGCTCAAAATGGTTCTCCAATTACATGCTTCCGTTGCCGGTCGGGCTTTGCTTACGATCTCCATCCCAGGTGACGGCACCAAACTCAGGTCGAACTGTGGCGCACACCACGAGAACCAGCCTTGCTGCTGAGTCTCCTGCACGGGGTCGTTGACAATTTCTGCAGTAGAACCCAGAATGACATAATGGCTTCAGTCAGGTTGGACGAAGTTGTCAAATGCCGCAGCCTTGCAGCAACCGAAGAAAGATCACCAAAAATCAAAGAGAGGCAAGACGTACTAACAGCAAAAGCATCTACTGTATGAATCATCAATGTCAAGGAATCGAGGAAGGAGGCTAGACTTGTTGTCTATACGCATCAGACACCCTGAACCCCCCCCAGAAAAGAAAATCCTCTGGAGGACCGGGCAGCAGGCCGGGCCTTAGGCGAGTCACTAACTTCGGCATCTTCACCAAGAGATGTGATAGCCACAGCGGTGGTTTTGATGATGATGTCGTTGCCGCAGGTGATGATTTATCACGATGGTAATGTTCGACCTTATGATGGTGAGAAGACACTGTCGGTGTTGGTCACAAGAACCAGAAGCACGCAAAGTTATTATTCGTGTTGCTACTGTAGATATTACAGATGTCATAAGCTGTGGTATGCTATGGCTCCGATTCTTGCCCCTTTGCCAATGAAGAGCCTTCTGGCTACTACAACGGCGTGCTCGGCTCGTCATCGCCTGTGCTTGTTGCTAGCACTGTTGGCATAATTGTTCTAATTCTGCAGCTGCAGTTGGAGTCACTTGGCATAATTCTCAGCCAAGTTCTTGTTCTACGGCTGTTGCTACTGCTTCTGTGACGGTATGCATATTTTCGTGATGCCTGCGATCTGCAGAAAGGAGGCTATCCAGAGAACGCAGCAGACGCTCGGAACAGAGAAGACGCTGCGTCTCCCCGAGCTACATAACCTTTGGAATCCTGCATGAAGCACGCGCAAGTCAACCTTGCGCAACCTCCTTGCGCACCGTATTTGTATGCTTGTGGCCGTTCCGGTAGCTGTGACTACATTGATTTTGCAACTACTTTCAGTATAAAAGAACACTAACATGTTACGGTTCGCTGCTGGCGCGTCTGAGACAGCTGTTGTTACAAAGGGAGCAGCTGACCCTCTGCACTGCGGCCAAAGCGGCGATCCGAACTCACCTGTCCCAGGAGCCCTGCCGGTCAGGGTATGGAGCTCTGGGTGTCTTGTAGCTGTGCTAGGAGAATGGAGTAAGGCATCTGAGCTTCGAATTCCAGGCACCTAAGCTTCCTTCATATAGGGGCCGTAATAATTCGAATTAGGGTTTATGGTGCCCAGTATACTATACTTATAACAAGGAACCCCCCAAAATAGTATAGGGAATTATTTAGGCGCCTTTATTACGGGAGAAGCCAGGCCAGGTTTGCGGTGATGTACTGGCTTCTTGCGAGGCGAGACCGTGATAGCTTCTACTTGACATGTGTTTGGGATCCAGGGCATGGGGCTGAGGACTCAGAAGTGTGGAGATCTCCGATATGGCGCGGCTACAATATGATGCCGTTGACTCGTGTGGAGCGACTCTGTCTTTGGAGCGACACGGCATCTTGACTTTGAATCCCTGCACATGTTTGCAAGCGCCAGAATCATCAACTCCAAGCAAGCCTCACCATCTGCCGCCAGCCCATCCTCGAGCTAAACATTCGCAAAATCGGCCGTGCCTCACAGAGCCTCCCGGTAGCAGTGGAGCGCCACCCTGCCCCAATGTGGATTTCAAGGAAGGCTGTTGGTACTTGAAGGCCGAAAGCCACTTAAAGCTCTGAGCCCCGAAGCCCCGACCCGACTTCGCGATTGCAATCTTACTTTGGGACGGTCAACCTATGCTCAGAAGTGGCCTTGTCCTCTCGACAACTCGGGCCCCGACTGGAAGAGGTGCAGTGGGCGGGCCGACCTCTTCGGAGTGTTCTTTGGCCTTCGGGTGCTAGCGAGCCTCGTTTTGCGGGTAGTGTATCCTATATGTAGTTGAAGTGCAAGATTTCTGCAGACAGAAAGTGCTGGGCTTAGTATATCATTGCATCGGCATTGTGGTCTCAATGCAAAGGCACGAGGCCCGAGACCACCCTGATTCCCACAGGTCTCCTTTCCCGGGGTCGGTCCTCAGCGCGCTGGACAGTATGCTCCATCTGAATGCGCCCCTCCCAATTCCACAAGCAGGCGCGCACGCACACACACACACACACACGCACGCGCGCGCGCGTGCGCCCGCGCGCGCGCGG
>BGNK01000028.1:456736-480896 GCA_003297005.1 Symbiodinium sp. clade A Y106 | reverse complement strand
TATACTACTATAATGTTCCGGGCGGAGGACTGGGTGGAGGAGTCTAAGGGGGAAAGGGGTCTGCAAGGTGTTCAAGAGCAACATGCATGAGTACGACGAACTTTCTTCCTGCCGCAGTAAACCCTGAACCCTAAACCCAAACCTCTTAACTTAAAGACTCTAAGACTCTAAACCCTAAACCCTTAACTAAAAGTTCTAAACACTGAACCCTAAACCCTAAGCTCTTGAAGACTCTAAACCCTACTAGAAACCCTAAGCCCTAAACTCTCCAACATCTGGACTCTCGCCGAGCAGCCCATGCTCAGTACTTCTAAGGCCGGCGGCATCCCTTCGCCGATTGCCTGACCACATGGACTTTCTTGGGTGCTCTCTGCAAATGAATGTGAATGTCTGCCTATAAAATGCGTGTGTATACATATATGCATACATGTGTGTATGTATACATGTATGTACATATACATAATATACATACATACATACATACATACATACATATATATATACACAGATTACTTATGGAGTCATCAAAAAATGCATGCATGTATGCATGCATGCATGCATGCATACGCGCTTGCCTTGGCCGAATCCGTGCCAAGCCGGTAGCCGTCGTTGAAATCTAGATGCAGCTCGCGCAAGCTCCTGCACTGCGAGCTCTTCAACAGGTGACCCCTAAGGCTTGCGGAATCTGTGTTTCTGTTTTGTGGATTATTAGGCTTTACGCAGAGGGCTTAGCATCTCAAAAGCCCTAGCCCTAGACACGCTTATGAAAAACCTGCACTGGTAACCGAAGGTGAACCACGCTCAAGCCTTCGCGAGAGCTGTCAAACAGGAGTTTGTGCAGCGCTTAACGACTGATTGAACTCAGAAACCTGAACTCGAAGCCAAGACCGCAAAACCTGAAACCCTGAACCCTAAACCCGAAGCCAAGAATGCAGAACCTTAAGCCTCAATCCCTGCACCACTAATCTCACCCCTCCGAGCCGAGCCACCTTCCCTAAACCCTAAACCCTAAGGGTTTAGACTTTAGGGTTTCGGGTTTAGGGCTTTAGGGTTTCAGGGTTTAGCGTTTAGGGCTTTAAGGTTTCAGGGTTTAGGGCTTTAGGGTTTCGGGTTTAGGGCTTTAGGGTTTCAGGGTTTAGGGCTTTAGGGTTGCGGGTTTAGGGCTTTAGGGTTTCAGGGTTTAGGGCTTTAGGGTCTAAACTCGAACCCCGAAATCCTAAACCCTAAACCCTCCAAGAAGGTCGCCTAAAACGCAATGCCCACAATCAACCTCCCAGCTCAACATGGGAGTTTCCGAAAAGTAGGGGTGCCTTAGTTTGGGGGGTCCCTAAAACAGGAATCCTACTATTTAGGGTACTATATTAGGGTCCCTATTTTCGGAAACTCCCACATGAGAAAGAACCAACAAACACTAAAGAGTGAACGCCAGTGGACGGAAGCCCTAAGAAACGATAAATCCCTAAAGACTAAATTCAAAAACACCGCGTTCATAAAGGGCGTTTTGGATTTAGAGAGCTTTGTGTATGGTTTAGGGTTTAGGGATTGAGAAGACTCTAGACCCTAGAGACCCTATAAGGCTTAAACCTCTAAGCCCCCTGCACTGCAAGCCTATATACTCTATATATCCTAAACCCTATACCCTGAACCCTAAACCCTAAACCCAGAAGCCATCAAATTTAGAACCCTGGGGCCCCGAACCCTGGAGCCCCGAACCCTGCAGTCCTTGGGAGCTGCCGACTCAAAGCAAGGAGGCCCTCCTCAGCGGCTGCGGCAGCAGTGGACCAGCAGTCACTAGTCTAGGGGCCTTAATAATTAGAATAGGGTTTGGGGCCCATTATACTATAGATATACTAATCCCCCCCCCTCCAAAAAAAAATAGTATTGCTAATTTTTTGGGTCCCTATAGCACTCTACTTTAGGGTTTAGGGTTTGGGAGGGGAGTTTACGGTTCAGGGTTCAGGGTTTCGGGTTTAGGCTACTAGTTCATAAGAAGCCCCCTACGTAAAAAGAAAGACAAATTGGGTTTGGGTTTCACGTAGACACCCCTTACCTTTCTAGGGATGAGCATCGGTATCCTGACAGTTAAGGTAGCTGTTTGTTTAAAAGTTTGGGTTGGACGAGAAGGTGAATGTAGAGACCTCACAACTATAGAACATATTAGAATATGATTGTTTAGGCGGGGTTAGTATAACAGTATATCTACATAGACATAGAAAATTAGGGCATGTTACTACGGATCATTCCCAACCCCGATAGTAATTCGCAGAGTAACCGGTCATGTTGTTCTATGACTACACCCAGAAGGTATTTCCCCCACACCACCCACATCTGAAGGCTTAGAACCATTACGAGGATCAGGATCCAAACCCTAGTGTAGTTGGATCCGGATTATGAGCTCCCCTAGATGGAGAGCCAGGATTTAGGAACCAGATTTCATTCCAAATCCTAAACCCTGAACCCTAAACCCTGAGCTAACCCTAAATCCTACAGCTTCTAAAGCGCCCACCCCCTCCACCGTCACCAATAAACAACAACTTTTCCCTAAGGGTCCATGTACCCAAATAGTTTCTACTGTGGCCCCAAAGAACCTTATTAGGGACTACTTTAAGGCCAAAGTATATACCATTTGGGTACATGCACCCTTAGGGTTTTCCTCCCACTCATCTGTCGGGTTCTTAGTAGGGAATGGGGGAATGGATCCCTATAGTAGTCCCTATATAATCCCCAATAGTAGTACCCATAACCCATTCCCCCATTCCCTACTAAGAACCAGACAGTATTTCATTAGGGACCCAAAAGGGACATAAGCATAAGTATTTTGTAGGGATATCCCTACCTTATTGGGCTTCATTTTAAGGGGGCTTATATGGGATATCCCTATCCTATTGTTTTTGCTTATGTGCTTTTTTTTGTGCGCTATTTCATTCCCAGGCACACCGGCGATCTTCTGAGCGGCGAACCCGAAGTTCCTTGGCAACTCATCGTAGTCTCGGTTTAGGGTTTAGAGCTTGAGGGATTTAGGGTTTAGGGGTTTCGGGTTTAGGGTTTAGAGCTTGAGAGATTTAGGGTTTAGGGTTTGGGGCTTGAGGGTCTTAGGGTTCAGGGTGCAGGGTTTTGGGGTTTTGGACTCTATGATGTAGAGCATGTTTTGGGCCTCCATATTTTGCTATGACAGGATCCTAACCATAGGACTGATTGCCCAATAAAGGTGCTCCATTGAAGGGTCGAGGTGGGTTTAGGGATTTAGTGTTCAGGCCAAAGTACAAATTTCCGAACAGCTCGTGGGATGTAGTAGGTGGCAATTCTCTGGGCAAACGGTCATCAAGCACAGTGCCACTTATAAAACATATAAACATTAAATCCCGAATCCCCGAATCCCCGAAACCCCAAACACCTAAACCCATAAACCCCGAACCCATGAACCCCTAAACCCCAAGCCTACTCTCTGTGTCAAGACCTGGATTCGGGGATCAGGGTCTTGTAGGGCCCTTCAAAATATTTATGAATACTTATGAATGGGTACTGGTACATCTATGGGAACCCACAAGGGAGATAAACAGTTCCCAAAGTGCCAATATAGCCAGCATGTAGGACCAAGGGACCCTAAACTATGGATGGTCTGGGCAAAATCCTGCACTACCCTGATAGGGTTTAGGGTTTATAGGGCTTGGGGGGTTTAGGCTGTGGATTTCAGGGGTCCGGTGTTAAGCCCAAACCCCTAAAGTCATCTTCCCATGGAATAGAACCACAAGTCCAGAACCCTGGGAGCATTCAATTGATCATGGCCCTCAACCCCCAAAGTCCTCCCTGGAAATCCTAATCCCCCCAAACCCTAGACGGCCCTAAACTCCCGAAGCCCTAAAGCCTAAATCCTTATTTCATCTTTCCAGCCAAGCACCCTTACGCCGAACGCTAAACCCTACACCGAAAAGCACCGAACACCCCTGAATCGCCGCTCGGTCGAGTTGCAACGAAAGCCGAGTCAGCGTGGCCGGAAGGGCCGGTGCAAGCTGGATGAGAAAATCATGACCTGGGCTCAGGGTTTCGATAAGGCTTAGGGCTTAGGATTCCTTCAAAGGGATTCTATAAGGCTTAGGCTTGCTTCAATGGGTTGCTACAAGGGCTACTATAAGCTCTACTACGATGTTCCCCTCACATGTCTGGGCTCTAGTGCTTCGGTTTCAGGATGGATCAGCGGTTCAGGAGTTTGGGTCTAGGTTTAGAGTTTAAGGTCCATGAACTTGGAATTTAAGTCTGGGGACCTAGGTTCCCTGAAGAATCAAGGCATCCTCCATCTTGTTTAGTGTTGCATAGTGGCAGAGAGCCTCGAAGTTCGAGGCTCGGGACCCGGTTTAGGGTTTAGGGGTTTAGGGTTCAGGGTTTTGGGGTTTAGGGTTCAGGGTTTTGGGTTTGGGGTTTGGGGTTTAGGGTTTACGGTTTAGGGTTTGGGGTTTAGGGTTTGGGGTTTAGGGTTTAGGGCCCACAGCCTAAACTCCGCGCTGGACCCCCAAACCCTAAACCTGAAGCCCAAGGCTCTCGAAGGGTTTGCAGATTATCAGCACCTAGACCGGATCTAGAACCTAGAAATACCCAGAGTTTGAACAAGGTGCATAACTTGGGCAACTTGGGTTCAGGAAGACTGGATTGTGTAAGCCCTGTAAACCCTGAAAACCTCCAACAACAGCCCTATAGATCCTAAGCACAAACCCCTAAACCGCAACTGGAGCCAGTAAAGGCTAGAAGCCCAGTTACCCCTCCAAACCCTAAAACAAGGTACTACACCCATCCACCAGCAACCCTCTGCAGATAAGTGTTTTTTGGGGTCCTTGAGGGAGGGAGGTCAAGGGGGGCTTGTTTTCTAAGTAACCTGCAAGTCTCCGTAGCAATCCTTTACTTCGGGTCCCTAAGGATCCCAAGTACCCTCACCCTTGAACTACCCTCCCTGGGCTTCTAGGTTTAGCTTGGGCAAGCGGCTGATCTCAGTGCACCAGCGGCAGCTGATCCCCAACGACTCCTAAGTTAAGGATGCAGGGTTTCAGGGTTTAGAGTTTCTGCGTCAGGGTTTAGAGGTTTTGGGCTTAAAGGTTTAGGGGTTTAGGGCCTTTTTCAGGATTCGGGTTCACGGGTTTAGGCGTCGTCTGACTATTGGTATGGGTATGCCTTCTATAAGGCCCCTTCAAGATTTCGATAGCTTTTTATACATGAGTTTAAGAAATTGGCGGTCCCGTTCTAGTCCCGATCAGTATATGGCTATAGCGTAGCATACCCCAAACCCCGAATCGAATAAAGATGGTGCCTACTATAGTTTGAATAGTTCATGAGATGCCAGCTCGAGGCGGGCTTTGGGTAGCATGGCATCCGCTATACCTCAGCATGGCATGCCAATGGCTCAAGGCACAAGGCACAATAGCCAGCATGACGAAACAGAGGGCAAAGCAAAAGTGACACTACCCCCAAGCCAGATTGCAAAGACTCGTGGCAGTTGATGAACGAGTAAACTGTACCCTTGTGCAGAAACAGTAAAGCAAGAACCTTGCAGGTTACGGCTAAACTCTTCAAAACCCCTCAACCCAGGCCATACAAGCCTACTCAACCTCTTTCCGATAGCATCCGGGCTTGTTTCGGAGGGCACTCCCCTACTCCTCCCTCGAGGCTATAAACAACTGGAACCCCCTAGCCCTACAGTCCTAGAAATCCCAAACCGCTATAGCCAAACAGCACGCCAGCGCAGCGAAACTGAAACCTGCACAGCTCTTCTAGAACCCGTTCACTTTCTCAAAACCTTCGTGAAACTCTGGGTATGAAACCTGTCAGGTCCTCAAAAACTACACGAAAATCTATAGTGAAGCTCAGAAAAGTTGGAACATGGATTACATGGATTTAGGATGATTAGCGCTGGGATCCCCGATACTTCGAGTGTACTTTATCTTATAGGTATTGACGTTCCATCTTTCTGGCATCTACTATAGGGGCCTTAAGAATTAGAATAGCGTTTTGGGGCCCATAGACTATATTTATTATAAGGCCCCCAAAGTAGTATAGGTAGTTATTAAGGCCCCTATATTACTGTAGATATGAAGCCTCCACCAAGCAAGCCCTGCGGACCGGGTCGCCAGTTTCGGAGGCAGACCACGTGCGATCTCCAGGGCGGCGGCATCCGAGACAAGTATCGAACCTCTTCGGGGTAAGAGCTGATGCGGCTGATGGACAAAATCCTGCATGACCCATTATAAGGAATATACCATAATTCCCATAGTTTAGGGTCCTTAAGGTTATGCAGGATTTTGACCATCAACCGTGGCATTGGGTTCAGGGCTTAGGGATAGGATCTTATGATATTGGGCTAAGGGTTTAGGCATAAGATCTTATGATATTGGGCCAGGGGTTTAGGGATAAGAGCTTGTGATATTGGGTGAGACAAAGATCGTATGTAGCAAAGTGGAAAGAACCTATGAAACATGGTAAGACTGTGATATTGGGTTAAGTATTGGTTTAGGGATAAGAGCTTATGGTACGGGGTTTAGGATGTAGCGAATGCAGGGCTTAGGGTTCAGGGCTCATGCCACACAACCCATATAAGTCTCCTATGTACTCAACCTTGCAAAACCCCGACTTATTTTGAGAGTTTCCGAAACTTGGGGAGTTACCTTATTTTGGGGTCCTTATAATACGGATCCTACTAGATAGGGCACTAAAATTAGGGTCTGCTATTTTTTAAGAAACTCCCATTCTCAAAAAAATACTTACTAGAATGTCAACCCCTGGTAACACTCCATACTACAGGGCCGAATGACCTCAAACTTCGAAACCCTGTCAATCCTAAGTATGTGTTGACATAGCTTTAGACCCTAAAGGTCCAAGTACCCTAAACCCTAACCTACAGCCTAAACTTTTCAACCCCGAAAACCCTAAACCCCCAAATCCTAAACTCCAAAACCTCAAAACCTCGAAACCTTAAACACCAGAACCCTAGACCCCAGACCCTAAGCCGTATGGAGTCTTAGTAATGGGGAGCCAGATCCTTCCTGTACAATTCTCTTGGTTTTGTCAAATCAGGGACTTCACATTAAAATTTCAATAGGGATTGGGGGATAGTATAATAGATTGATGAGAAGGAACCCTAGGGAATAGTTTAGTATTGGTAATTATTCCGGCCCCTGCTAAACCCTACACCCCCCTAAATCCTAAACCCTATATACATTCTTTATACATGGATGCCTGTGAAGTCCAAGTTCAACTCGGTCCGGTGCTCGTCCTGGGCGAGGACGGTCGTCAAGTCGAGAGCCTGTCTCGCGCGTTTTAGGTTTGGGCTTTCGCTTTAGGCTTTAGGGCTTAGGGTGGGGTTTAGGATTTAGGGCTTTTGGGTTTAAGCACTCAGTTTTTTTGTTGAACGCCTTTTTCCAACTGCAGAACAGATGCAATCCCTCCAAGGGGAGGCGACTGGTGAGGGTTTCGGGTTTAGGGTTTAGGTTCATATGTATTCGATTTGGGGTTTCTTCGCGTCTAGGAGTTTTGTTAGTTTGCGTTCAAATAGGTCTTTGGGGCATTTCGGGTTCACTGCAAAGTCGAGCTTGGGTTTTTGAACTGACATTACATTCGTCAGTCTTCATTTGGGAGTTCTTGGTTTTATTGGCATGCTGCATGCATGCTTAGAAACTTCAGCGAAACTGGCGCTACTTGCTACTGCTACTTCGTCTGTTGGCATACTTGGTTGTTGTGTTGAAGATACTGCTTTCGTGCTGTAAGCTCAGATTCAGCTGAGACTAAGGACCCAGGGACTCCAAGACCCCTTCACTAAGGAATATACCTTAATTATAGTAAGATCCACAATATGATTTAAGGAATATTCCTTGACTAAACGATCTGAAAATCCCCTAAACCCTAAACCCTATAGATCCCCTATAGATCCCTGAAAGGAACCCTAGGTATTCCTTAATTAAGGGGTATTGGAGTCTCTGGGCAGAAGCAGGCCCACGAGCTTGATCCGGGCTCTTGAAGAAGCAGGGCCTGCAAACTCCGAATATAGGGGCCTTAATAATTAGAATAGGGTTCTGCGGTCCATATAATACTATAATTACAGTAAGGAACCCCCAGAATAGCATTGTTCATCATTTAGGCCCCTATATTAACCAACAGCCCTATCGAATCCGACAGGGAAAACCAAAAGCCCTGTCGAATCCGACAGGGAAGACCAATAGAACCCTGTCAAAAGCTACTTCAAAAGCTACTTAACACAAAATCGCGAACTAAACACGCCCCTAAAAAACTCAAGCCCGCGCCATGCCTCCACGATACCCCGCTCCACGGCCTGTCTCCAACCTGCTGGAGATGGTTTGGGCTTCGTTTAAGGGTTCCAATATAAGGGTTTAGGGTTTCAGGTTTGGGTTAAAGTTTTTCGGGTTAGGGTTTTTAGGGTTTGAGTTTACGGTGCTGAGCTTATATGGGTTGCAGGGTATTGCTATGTTTGCGTTTGCTCGATACGGATATGCCTTGTTCATTTAAACCTGAACCCAACTAGTTTGATATTGTCACCACTACCAGCGTCGTCTCAGCGCTTGTCTTGCCAGTTGCTACCATCATTGTGATCATCGTGGCAGCAAGCAACCTACAGAACCCTGTGACAACTGTTCTTTTGTCAGGAACCCTCACCCATAAACCTCCGGTAACTGTTCGTCTAACTTTGTTGCTCGTCTGAGATCTCGCGGGTAGGGGGAGGNGGCGGGGGCGAGAAACTGCATCTACTTGAAGCATTCAGTCTGTGTAGTGCGGGGGTTGGAGGTTGAGGGGCAACCAGAAGAGTGTCACAAGCTACTGGCTAAACAAACCAACAAACCAGACAAACTCCAAACTCATAAAGTCTAATCCCCGACCGAATTGTTTCAGCATGTGACGGGCTTGCAAACCGTTTTGGGGGTTTGGGCTTGCAATACCTCCAGGACAGAAATACTTCGAGTTCAGGGCACGGGCGTTTACCTGTCACTGTTCTGGCTTCAAGATTGAATGCTTAAGGTTTATGCTTTTGAGGATCAGAACCCCTAAACCCTAAACAGCAGATGTTGGATCTCAGGGTGGGGAGGAGGGGGGGGGGTTGAGCAAGAGGAAGAGAAAGCAGTCGGCAGACACAGCGATGGGAATGTAATGCCGGATAATCAAAACAGGGCTTAGTACACTGTAACTATCATAAGCAGCCCTAAGGAATAACATTGGTTGTCATTCAGGCTTCTACAAAGGCTCCTGGTGGTTTATCGCCCCCATCCCTTCACAACAACTAACGACACTTGTGAGCTGTTCTTATGGTCCTGAAACTAGAAGGGCTTACTATATCTAAAACCCAATCTTTACGCCGTAAAACCTTGAAGTCTGAAGCCCTATGATAATTAACCTAAACCTCAAGTAAGCCTTGATGCCTAAACCCTATAAGGCTTAAGTCCTAGATCCTAGGCCTGACTCTTCAAGCACTCTACGTCCATATCCCTTGAAGTTCCCCCCAACCCTCAATCAAGAGAACACCACAACAAACGAACCTTCGACTCCTACGCCATCAAAAAGGCTTAGTTGCTGAGTTCAGAAGTCCCCCAAAAGTGTACACTTTCAGTTTTATAGTGGGTAATATTATCCCAAAAAGTGTAAAGTGTATCCACTCAGCTACTAAGAAGGCATAACAAACACCAACAAACACCAACACCATACGCTTAGAAACAACAAACTGGTAAAACGGGACTACGGATCTATCGATTCACCAGCCTGCCACGGCGAAGATGCTCCGTAGAGTCTGGTTGACACGGGTGTAGCCTCAGGCCGGGCTGTTGTGAAGGAGCTGATTTTAAGTTGTCATAATCGGGATCTTTTGTATCCTAAACCCTAAACCCAGTAAGTCAAAGGGCGTCCGACTGATATCTTAGTTTAAGCTCCCTAACAAGCCAAGTTCCGGACTCAGGGCTGACATTAAGGGCACACGATTTAAGTGTTCTAGGGCCTAGGCTTTCAGATTCAATGGTTTAAGGGGTACGTAGGTTTAGAACTTACAGCTTCGGGTTTGTAGGGCTTGAGATTCAAGGGCTACTGGTCTAGAAATTAATGATTACACCTTAAGTTTGGGGTTTGGGGTGCGGATTCAAGATTAAGGGTTCTTACCCTAAGCCCTGAATCCTCAAACCTCCCCCCCGCTCCCATCCCTAAACCCCCAAACAGCCAAACCCGTCATAAACCCCTACAAATCTGAAGCCCGAAGCCCGAAACTCCCAATGGCCCATAGCTCTAAACCCTAAACCCCCAGACTTGAAACCCTCCCGGGTGTGACCCTATAAACCCTACACCCTAAGCTGCTGAGACAAAAGGCTCGGATGCGATGCCAAGGGCGGATCGTCCAAGGAACGGCCTCAGCAGAGCTGAAGACTCAGCTCAGCTTCGGGTTTAGGGGTTTATGGATTCGGGTTTCGGGCTTAAGGGCTTAAGGGTTTAAGGGTTTAAGCGTTTAGGACTTTTACAAAAAAGCTTGGTACGCTTCTCGATATGTGCGTGTCGGTCTGGGGGCTTTAAGGATTCGGGTGGAGGGCTCCTTGAAAAAACGAGCTCCTTCAAGGGGTTTAGGGTTTAGGGTTAGGTAAGGAATCTATACGAGTTTAAGGCTGAGGGCTCAAGTGACGACAGCAATGTCGAGGCTAAACTTTAGATCGTCATGCCAGTCGGCATAGCGGAACGTCAAGAGACGGAAAGGCAAGAGTTTGAAGGAAACTAAAAAGCTTGTGCCAGTGACCCAACAGACAAAACTGCCCTCAGCTTCGGATGTAAGTGTAAGGTATAGCTGGGGCTTAGAAAGGTCCGTGAGGTCCACGGGGGGGGCGGGGGGATGCACGTTTGGAGTTTGTCCGAAGGAGGGTTGCGAAGTCCATTCATTCTGTTACTATAAATAAAATAGAGGCGGAACAGTGAACATTGACGTTGTAGACAGATATCCCGGCTGTCCTCCAAAATGACAGTGGCAAGGACACCTTCCGAGACTTGCAGCCCGGCACGCTTCAGCTTGTTGAGGTCATCCAAGGCCATGGTCAGGGCACTTTGGCCTTCGGCTTCCGCGGCTGCTTCTGCCCCCCAGAGAGCCCAATACCCCTTAATTAAGGAATATAGCTTAAATCATAATATGAAGCCCTATGTAATTTAAGCCATATTCCTTAATTAAGGGGTACTGGGCGCTCTGGGTCCTTCTTCACCGCAGCCACTGCCCCGAACGCCGACGCACAGTCGCCAATCTCTTTCCCGTCGGTCTTCCGCACGCGCAGGAATCTTGGATCGAAGGGTTGCTGAGGCTCAGGGTAGAAAATCTCAGATTCCAACTCCCCGGCAATCTGACACCCCAGCACCATGTGGCCCAACATGAAATGCTCCACAACGACCTACAACCTCGATAACTTTGAAGGCATAGGCACTTAAAGCTCCAAACAACTGCAGCCCAAATCCCTGAATCCCAAAACCCACACCCTAAACCCTAATCCCCCCGTTCCGACTCGACTCGAAAACCCTGTTTGGAATTCACAGCCTCCAAAGAGGAAACCGTACCTCCATTCATACCGCCGAAGCATCCTAGCATGGCCTAAAAAACCAAGAACCTGGTGCTCTTTGATGTAGGTAAGGAATATCAGACTAAAACCTCTAGAACCCTCTAAACTCTAAAACCTGCACTCTACGACTCGAAGCCCTTGTTAGACCATCTGCTTGTCATGAAGGACGTGTGAACGCAGGCGGAGAGCACAACAATTAACCGCTAACCCCTAACTTAAACCCTAAACCCTGAAACCTAAACTCCAACTCAAACCGATTGCCTTTGTCTTTCATTCCTACTGCTGACGGACGAAATCCTGCATGACCCTATATACCTAAACTATGAAGGGTCATGCTACAATACTATGCCTATGCTATGCTTAGGGACGCTAACCCTACACCCTAAACCCCTAAACCCCATAATCCGTAAACCCCTAAACCCCTGACCCCAAACCCTAGACAGTAAACCTGGAGTCTGGGCCGGCGATGGCGTTCAGGATGTGGACGCGGTCCGCCTCCTGGCTGGCCTCCCGGTTGCTTTGCTTTTTGATGGCAGGGTTTAGGCTGAAGGAATGTAAGGTTTAAAGCCCTAAATCTAAATCCCTAACCCTTAAATCCCCCAATCCCTAAAGTTTAGGGATTGGGGGGTTAAGGGTTAGGGATTTAGATTTAAGGCTTAAGGATTCAGGATTTTGGATTTAGGCTTCGGGCTTTAGGATTTGCGGGAACGGCAGGGTAGGGCTGGAGGTTCAGGTTGTGGGATCGGATCAAGGTTTCAAAAACCCTAAACCCTAAACCCTAAACCCCTAAACCCTAAACCCTGAACCCTAAACCCTAAACCCTAAACCCTAAACCCTTAACCCTAAACCCTAAACCCTAAACCCTAAACCCTAAACCCCTAAACCCTAAACCCTGAACCCCAAACCCTAAGGGATGCGACGGTGTAGGATTTGAGGCTTAGGGTTTAGGGAGCAAGTTTTAAGGAACCCTGACCAAGTTCAGACAAACCTATTCTGACTACAACGGCACCGTCTTCAACCCTGTACAATAGAAGCCGGAAAGTTAGAACATCAATATCCTCATACCATTAAGGTCCAGCAGAAGGAATCCTAGCACTAATCACCCCTAAACCCAAACCCTAAACCCTACACCCCTAAACCCTAAACCCTAAACCCTAAACCCCCAACCCCCTAAACCCTTCAACCCCAAACCCCTAAACCATAAATGCTGATCTTCCAACTTTCAGGATTTCAATCGAAGCCCTCCGAGTGGAAGATGCGCCTGAGCCTTCTCCAGCTCCAGCGACAAGCCGGCCTTTAGCACCTCGAGGGTTTGCTTTAAGGGGGTTGGTTCGTTTCCCAGAGACTCCAATGCCAATACCCCTTACTTAAGGAATACCTAGGGTTCCTTTAAGGGATCTATAGGGTATCTTTAGGGTTTAAGGGATTACAATATCCCTTAATTAAGGAATATCCCTTAAATCAGATTAGGGATCCTACTATAAGTTAAGGAATAGTCCTTAACTAAAGGGTTTTGGAGTCTCTGGGTTTAGGGGGATCTGTGCTTTGGTTGCTCGCTGAAAAAGGAACGGTACGGTAGGAGTTTACCTAGGGTATGGAGCTCAACAACTTAAATATAGTTTTATGGTTTAGGGTTTAGGGTTTAAGGTTTAGGGGTTTAGGGTTAGGGGTTTAGGGTTTAGGGTTTAGGGTATTCTAGTAGAACTATCCTAAGGCCAGCAAAGGCATACTATCGTCACTTGGTCAAACCCCTGTGTTAAGCCGTAAACCCTAAACCCTAGTGTGCCACCATCTCTCCTGGCGCAAGTCTCGCCTCCACACTGATGCCTAAAACCGCAATATCAAATCAGACTCTCCTTGGTTTAGGTTTAGGGTTTAGGGTTTTAGTTCAGGTTTAGGGTTGGGCTTTAGGATTTAGGATTGTGTAGGTTTTTAGGATGACCCAGCAGCCTTATATCTGAATTCCCACTGCTTGGGGTAACACGACAGTATCCAGCACAGGCAGTCTGATCTGGGCCGAGTCCGCAGAAGTAGTCAGTAATTGCAACAAAAACTTCGACAAGAAAAACAGGAACCCTTAAAGGCAACCCTGAAGGGAACCCCTAAACCCTAAACCCCAAAAGGAACCCTAAATCAGGAACCGCGAACCCAACAACCTGAGCATGCCCGCCTCTAGAGGAAAATGTTTCTCGCGATCTCCGCGCACTTTGGCTGCGGGGTGGCCTGCCAGAGTGCCAAAGGGTGGGTCTTGATTTAGGGTGCCTTCTTTAGGGTCCTTGGAATAAGGATGGATTTAGGGTTCAGGGTTTAGGGTTGAATAAGGATCCTACTGGTTATGATTCTACATATAAGGGTCCCTCTTTTTTGAAACTCCAACATGAGACTGAGCTTACAGCAACTCTGGCAGCTTCTCACGCAAGAACACAAGGGTGTTCTCTGTGGTCATTATGACGAACAAGGCTTCTGGCACTTCGACGACGCAAATATCCAAATTGCACTGGTATGACCATACACGTTGCAATGTACTGAAGAGGTGACATGCAGAAAGAACTAGAAAAGATGACACCAGACAACACTAGCCCTGGAGAATCAGGAAGAGGCTGGCTCTGGCGATGACGGTGCGAATGCTGATGCCTGACGACGGGTGCTCGGCGTAGGGACGAGGACCAATGGAAGCACTGCGAAAAGGACGTTGAGGAGGAGCACAAGGGAAGTTGGGAGAAAACTGCTGATGCGGACTGTGATGATGCTTCTGTCGGTGATAGCAATGGTGATGATGACGACGAAGATGATGGTGGTAGCACGCGAGTCCTAAACCCTAAACCCTAACCCTGAACCCTAAACCCGAACCCTAAACCCTGAACCCTACACCCTAAACTGATGATGTCGCTGCTAACTGTTGTCCGTCTCCCTTAATAATTAGAATAGGGTTTTGGGGGGGGTATAACATACTATTATTTATAATAAGGAACCCCAAAATAAGTATTGGCAACTATTTATTTAGGTCTCTATTGTAAACCTCCTCCCGATTGAATCCTTCTGTTACTGGTGGTTTTGCCTGGCGACAACGATTGCCCTGACTGCGATCTTGAAACCTCCTCCTCGTCCTCGGTGACCCACCAAAGCAGCAAGCCTTCGATTCTTGTAGAAAACCTGATGCTAAAAACCTAATATAGGCGCCTTCAAAATTAGAATAGGGTTTTGGGGTCCATTATGCTTACATTTCGGGCCCCTAGATTAATCCTCGGCCCTCAACCCTAAACAGCTTCAGGCTCGCCCTCACACAGGAAACTGTAAACTCAACAAATATGAAGGGGTCCTCAGCATCTCCCGAGGATTCCCAGTAGCCCAGGAATAAACCTTGAATAAGCGGATTTTTAGTATTGAAACGCTTTGAAGGAACCTAAGACCACAGAAGGGAAAAGGGCCCACTGAGGGCAATCAATAACAAGCGAAAGACCAACAACAGCAAGATTAACCCACCAAATCATTACTCTGAGGGTCCAAGTACCCAATAATTGTATACTCTCCCAATTATGAACCTACATAACTACCATCCTAAACCAATGTACCTTATTATTGGGTCCTTTGGATCCTTGGGGTTACTCAAGGCACAAGTCACAGCCACACACAAAACCCTAGACCCCCCCTACATCGGATTCGGGCTCTCGGCTGGCAAGGAGGACGGGTCCCTGCCTGCTCCGAGCTGCCGTGCGAGACGCTCATCCTCTTCGGTGACCTTGAACTACGGTTTAGGGTTGAGGGATTTAGGGTTTAGGGCTTCGGTGACCTTGGAACTATAGAGGGCTTAGGGTGTAGGGGTTTAGGGGTGAGCGGTTGTGGCTTGAGATGTATATAGGTATGAGGGCTTGGCTTGGGTTTAGGGTTTAGGTTTGCATTACGGTCCTTTGTACCGGCTTACAGGGTGGAAGTTCCAGGACGTCCTGTGCGGTTTTGTTGGGGATCCAAACCCTACCAAAAGGGTCTTCTACAGTGCTCTGCTGAATCTCGGCCGCGCTTCCAACATCCACGCCCACTGCAGGACTTGGGCGAGAGTATAAGGATAGTGTCGTGTAGGGATTTGGGGTTTAGGGCTTTCACAATGAGATTTTGATGCGTGTTGTGCTATAATTGAAGACAGGAGCCCTAGGCAGTAGTATTGGTAGCTATTTCGGCCTCTATAACACTATTTCGGTCCAGACTGGCGATTTGTAGACAGAGTTCGGGACAGCTTCGGGTTTCAGCATTTTTTGAACTTCAGGGTTTATAGGCCTTACGGTTTACGGGTTGAGGGTTGGGGAAGGTTAGGAATTTTTGAAGATCGGCCAAAGCGTGCTTTGTTCGTTGACGCTTGGTCTGACAAGCTGGCCGGAATCTTGGATGCTACTGGGTCGACACATGCTAAAAGGTCAGAGTAGGGTTCTGGGTTATGTTAAAGTAATAATATAGGAAATTAGAATTAAACCGGGCTTCATGCCCAGGGGATACCATCACTTGTTGCACAGATCCCAAGACTACATGGTCTTTAAATTTGAAAGTCTGGGGCCATGGGATTAGATTCGATGGTCCACCATCTGGATACCTTTTACTTTAGAACTGAAAAAGGTCTCGAAGAAACCTTGATTGACGGTTTTACAATGTGTTACGGTCAAGGGTTCGGCATTCAAAGTCGGCTGCTGCTGCTCCACTGGAGGTTCGGCAACCACTTTGACATCATCGAAAGCGTCGCAGAAGGGGTAACAAGGACCCATGCCCCGGCCAGAATTGCCGGGCAAACCGGCGGCGTGTAAATCACGCTCGCCCCGGTATACTTCGCCCGACGAGAATCGATCGGCAGCTGCTCCACGGCGGCGGCGGAGCCAAAGGGCAAGGCGAAACCCCACAAAGACTTCGAGACTTTTGTCAGCCGAAGATCTCAAGTTGAGCTTCTTCAACCGACAGACTCGGGCGGCTTCGTCCGGCTACCGCTCGGCCAGCTCCGTACGCAGCTCGTCAAGATAAGCCTTTGCTGCAGTCGTTGCCTCGCAAAGTGCTGCATCAAAGGCAAGCCGCTGCTGGCTCTTGGTTGTCCCGTTGTAGATGTTCGATCAAGTCTGCCTGATCTACATCAAATCACAGTCTGGTAGGATCAAAGAATTGCACCATTGCCTGGGCAAACTGGCGATCTTCGATGGCGCCGACATCTTGGTGAATTCAGATGTTGCGTGCTTAATGGCGTACTCCAAGAACTGACTCGGAATTACTGGGCAGACGACAACTTCGAGATTTTGCAGCCGGCCATGGTGTTGCTCCAACTGCATGCAACGCACCACACATGCCGGCCCTAAACCCTAAACCCTTAAACCCCAAAAGCCCTGAAACCTTGAATCCGAAACCCTAAACCCTTAAACCCCAAAGCCCTAAAACCCTAAATCCGAAGCCCTAAACGTGAAACCCTTAAACCCAAAAGCCCTAAAACCCTGAATCCGAAACCCTAAACCATAAACCCTTAAACCCATATACCCAAAAGGCCTAAACCCTAAACTCTTATACCCAAAAGCCCTTCATTTGTCCTTAAACCCGCCCGGGACCTTGAACTCTAGTCGGAAGCCTGATAGAAGGACCTGAATATAGACAAAGGGTTCTGAGGGGGGCGTATTTTTATTCTGGAAGATACCGCATTACAACATACTTTTACTAAGCATTCGAAACCTTGTAATAATACCATGAATACATGATGCAAGCCCTGTGACCCTAAGCCGATTTCAGGGCACCGGGCACCGTCGCTGAGTATTTCGGGCCTGGGACGAGTCATGTGCCCCCTGTTAAACATTTTCAGGTTCATTTCATAGGTTCTTTAAGGCTTGACTATACCGGTTTATTGTAAGGCTTACTAGATACAAGCGGCCTTCGCAACTGGAATAGGGTGCTGGGCTACATTATACGATAATGTAGCCCAAAACCCTATTCTAGTTGCGAAGGCCGATTCTAGTAGCTCTTACAATAAACCCGTATAGTATAACTCTTACCCTAAGGGTCAAGTACCTGAATAGTAGGGTTTCAAGATCAAAAACCCATTCAGAGTATGGATCTTGGAACCTAAAACATTGCTATTTGGGTACTCGAACCCTCTGGGTTAGTAGTACTGTGATGAGGAGACCAATTAAAGGATCCATGTTAGTATTAGTTGTTCAAGCTTCTAGAGTAGTCCAAAGCTGAGGGACCCATAGTGGTTGGTTTTGGGGTTGATAGGATTTTAGGGGTCCTTGTTGAGGGTTCGGGGTTTAGGGCTTTCGGTGTGGCGGGATGTGATTGGCTTGGAGGCTTCCCTTAAGGTTGCAAGTAAATGTTAGGGTTTTTTGGGTTTAGGGCCAAGTTTAGGATTTAGGGGTTTCAAGTTTCACGGGGTATATTCTTCAGGAGTTTTGGGGTGTCGTAGGCCTGCTTTGCCAGGGGTGTCGGAGATTAGGTTTAGATAGTTCTGAGCTTATAACCTGGAGCCCAAGATACAACAAGTTTGAGGGATCAACGTTATGCTAGGAGATGTAACCTCGGCAGCAACGCTTGGATTGGAACTTCGAAATTCCTGCCTCAGAGATGTTGGAGCACTCCAGCTGGCATATCCAGGTGATTAAAAGGATTATGATGGATTATGGCTTGAGCGTTGCCGTGAACAGAACACTATGTAAGTCCAAGCTTACAATTAATCACCTCCTGCAAGCGCGGAGCTGGGAGTAGAGACAAGAGGGCGTGAGGCATTATTCATGTTGTGATGCCTCAGAGGCGCCTTCGGGAATCCTCCGAATAGCGATCCTCACTCCTTGCATGACCAAGAGGTCCCCTGCGATGCAATCACCACATCATAAAGAGTAAGAGGTTGAACTTAACGGTGCAGACCCATAGTAATTACGTCCGCTCATCCCTGTCGTTGGAGACTCCTGGTATCACGGTGCGACTGGAAGCTCGAAGAGAGTATTCAAACAAGCCTGAACCTTGCAGGCCGTAGCTACCTCAGCCGAATCCCGAATATGAAGTGGAACCCGACCACATCCAGACCAGAAGGTGCGTGTACATAAATACGTGTAAATCATTTCCCCGTATCCTCCTTTGCATCTGACGTGCTTGCTGCCGTGATAAGCTGCGATGTCCAGCAGCAGCGGCTTCCTTTGAGGCTTCGGGTGGGCGTGGAGATGCTCTGAGCATATGGGGGACAGTTCGTTCGTGATGGTGGGGGAATGTTGTGCTTCGCTATGTGGGACTTCCGCTCCTGTGCGGCGGTTGCGGCGACATGTTAATTGTGTGAAATTGCAGCCGTGTCACCCCCGCCCTCAACGAAAAACACAACAAAACGTATCGTGTGACTGAGTACACCACAACACCAAGAAATCCCACCTCTGCTTCATAGGTTCGTAAGCTGTTGTGCTGCTCAACTAACTGCATGGGAAAACGGATTGATAGTGCTTGGTATTTGGGGCGGGTCAACCGCGCCAGGGCCTGTTTCCATCCATGGTTTTGGGGTACAGGAATTTTGCACTTATCAGACTTTAAACACTTCTCCTAAACCCTTCTGGAGTCGATCTTCAGGAAATATCTTGCTTGTACTACATTTGCAAACTTCTAGTCTTAGCAACCATCCTCAAGTCTGCGTACCCGAATTTGTTGGGCCATGTACATCCGGAAAAGAGCCTACTGGTGCTGTCCTCAAAGACGGAGCTTAGCATGTGCGCGACCCTGATATAAGGTCCTTACACAACTAGACGAGGCTTTGTAAAAGGCTTTTTGGGCTTTACAGGCTTTTGGGGCTTTCTAGGGTGCTATAGGGTGTCCTGCGGGTTTGTAATTGTAAGGAATGGATCCAGGGGCAACAATCTTGAGGAGCCCAAAGGAATTGAATAATGATTGAGTAATGAGTGTAATGCAGCTCCCAGGTATTCACCCCCTAGATGAGCCAAAATCCGAAACCCTATTGACCCCAAACCCTGGACCCGAAGGCCTAAAGCCAATACCCTAAAACCAATACCAACACACGCCCCCTGTTGATGCTCGTGGAACTCTGAGCCTTTCCTGACAGCAACTCTTGTACCCAAGGTTTGGCTTACTTCACAGGATACGTCGGTAGAGTTGAAAGGCAGGGTGAGGGTCGAATATTCAAGGTTGGGCTTTGTGCTATGTTGATCTTTTACCATTACCTCCTAAGCTGAGCGAGCTTGTAGCTTTGCTGAGTCGTCAGCCCCTCCTTGAACCGTCCGTGCTCGCGTTTATTCAAACGAACTCCATATGCAGTCCTCCATCGCCACACAACCCAACAGCCATAGACTCGATCCAAAATTGCCGAGATGAAAAAAGCCATATCATTGGCATGTAAAGGTAGATGTCGGGTTTGCGCATGTCAGGTTCAGTGTTTTCGATTGGGGGTAGAGGGAAAAACTATCTCCAAAAGAATAATGAAAACCGAAGCCATGCGGCTGCTCTCCTTGCCGTGAACTCAGCGCCACGTACCTCGTTGCATCCGAGACCCTAAACTACTACTCAGCTTCGAGTCGTCTGTAGTTCATGGGTTTCAATACTTGAAGTAGGTAGAGTTGCGTGTAGACCCACAGTGCTACGGAATCGTGAAGCCCCTGTGGACCCGAGCGGTTGACCAGAACTCAAGGAGCGCATCAAGAGTTTAGTGATGGTTGCGAGTTGTGCTACATTAGCAGGCATGTACTGCATAGCGCAGCCTGCAACTCTCAGCAGCACCTCAAAGCTGACTCATAGCTCTCATGCGGGAGTTGTTGGAGGCCTTTTCTCTTAAGTGCGTGGAGCAATCACAGCCTCTCAACTTTCTTGCCTGGCATGCGCAACAGCTTGCGATTTGAAAGCAAGCGTAGAATCTGTACGCTTCGGCGGGCCGCCTGCCGAAGTGTTCTCCCATGTGGGTCGGTTTTGCTTCTGTCGGCACCAGCCTCTAACAGTAAACGTGCATGTCGCAAGTGGCCATGGCGAACCGCATACCAAAGAGGCCTTTTTACCGTCATCGTCTTCCGCATTTGTGTCGGCCCGGGCCTGTACGAAGTAGTTGCACCACCGGGTCACGGGCTTCGCGTTCGCTTCGATCACAGGCAAGGGACAATGCCGTTCTGCCATATTCGTCCCTTGTTTCCAGGTCGGCCCGGGATGCCAGCAGCACGCGCAAGACTTTCACACGGCCGTACTCTGCCGCGTCGCGAAGAGGGGCACCATCCGAGTCGGTCCCACCTACAGCTTGCACAAGCCGACGTACAATCCTTGTGTGATTCTCGGCAGTGGCTGCCAGCATGGGCGTGCGACCTTCGTGGTTTTCTGCAGTTGGGTCCGCCCGGGCTCGCAAAAGCACGGACACCACGGACTCATTGCCAAACTCAGAGGCGACGAAAAGAGGCGTCTCATTGTCGCAATTTGTTGCTTCAGTATCCGCCCGTGCCTGTAGCAGCAAGCGAACAATCTTTCGATGGGCTTCGGCGCCTTCATGAGCTGCCACGGAAAGAGGAGTCGAGACATCGTCTGTCATCGATTCCGTGCTAGCCCTAGCCTCCAATAGAGCCTTAACAACACTCACACGGCCTTGAAAAGTTGCTTGCCAGAGAGCCGTGTCATTGTCGATGACTGTAGCCTCCACATCTGCCCGGGCCTCCAGAAGCAACCGCACGCTGTCTATGTCACCATTCCTACATGCGAAGCCGAGCGGCATCGGCCCCTCAAGACTTGTATCCGGGCTCTGGGGTCGCTGAAGTATCCGTTCAACTCGAGCAGCATCGCAGGATTTGGCGGCGGCAATCAGCTCCTCTTCCTGCTCCTCCGTGGCTTCGCAGAAATTCAGCAACACGAGTTGAATGTCCATGGAAGACTCCAACCCCATACCATCTTCTAAGACGCCGCCCTCGTGAAGGAGCCTTTGCCTGAATCGTGGCACACCACAAAGACCATACAATCTACATTTGAGTTCTTGGACACTGCCCACTTCTTCTGCGGATATGGAAGCGAGCTCTTCACCGGAGGTCTGGAAGACTCGCAGGGTTTTGTCGGGTGTCCCCGGGGGGTGTTTTCGCTTCATGGCACCAGGTTCGCGACCATATGGGAGTGTCCGAAAATTAGGGGTGCCTTTTGGGGGGGTCCTTATAATAAGGATCCTATTATTTAAAGATTAGGGTCCCCTCAGTTCGGAAACTCCCAGATGACCTCAAACACTACTACAACAATGGCGGGGCAACTAGACCCCAGCAGCCGATGCCAGCCGTCTCAAACCTGACACAGACGACAATCCACCGTCACAGGCAAAACCCCAAACCGTAAGTCCCTAAAGCGTGCGTAATGCATAAACCCTAGGGCTCCAGCTCCCTCACAATAATGGGTTACTGGGTTACATAATGATTATACGGTTAGTAGCCTACTATTTAAGGCTCACGAGTGCTCAAACTTTCGCGCCCCTTTCCCTCACTGTAGCCCTCACAGGCGCCATGGCAGATCAATCCAAGGTGCTTGAAGCGATGGCCTCGCAGCTCACAGCAGTGGCNTTAAGGCTCACGAGTGCTCAAACTTTCGCGCCCCTTTCCCTCACTGTAGCCCTCACAGGCGCCATGGCAGATCAATCCAAGGTGCTTGAAGCGATGGCCTCGCAGCTCACAGCAGTGGCTGTTGGCTTGGAGGCTCTGCGGGTACAAGGGGCTGAGCAAACGGCAGCGACAGCCGAAACGGCAGAGAAGATGACCGAGATGCAACAGCGACTTGCCCAACATGACGCCTTGCTCACAGGCGACGGGCCGTCGGTGCTCTCAACAGCAGCACCGGTCGCTCGACTTCAAGACTGGGAAATTCGGGTGCCGCAAGGAGCCGCCGGTGGGAAGAATCCTTTACAGCCGCAAGACCTCCAGTCTCACAGGAACGACGGGAACCGTGGCAGACTGGAAGTGCGAGGTTCAGTTGCCGGCGGAGCACAAAGACCGCATCCTGGAGTGCTGGCGCGACGTCTGGTACGACCAGCTGAAGCAGCAGCTCTCACAGACGGAAGTCGAGAAGGAGGCCTTTTCGTCCGCCTCACAGAAGACCAGCCAGGACTAGGTGGCCGCCGCCCGCCTGAACCGCTTCCCCACAAAGGCGGTTCCCACCTACAACGAGGGCGAGGAGCACGGCATCGAGAACTGGGTGGCACGCTTTAAGTTCGAGTACCCCTGGGAGCTCTCCTTCGCAGCGCTCTCACAGGACCACCCGGACCGTCAGTTCTTCCAGGACTTGCGCCCAGTCGACCAGCTGATGGAGGAGATGGCGGCCGACCCGGCAATGGAGACGGAGGTCACACCGAATGACACCTTGGTCGCCTTCGCCTCACAGGGCACCAAGCGGCAGCACTCCTCCGGCACGGAAGGCACCTTCGACAGCCTGGAGCCCAAAGGCGAGCCGGACCTGACGAAGGAGGACTACCACCCCTTTGACTCACAGAGGAGCTCGACCAGGAAG
Organism: Symbiodinium sp. clade A Y106; assembly: GCA_003297005.1. NCBI lineage: Eukaryota > Dinophyceae > Suessiales > Symbiodiniaceae > Symbiodinium > Symbiodinium sp. clade A. Next base: position 457,884 of record BGNK01000028.1, on the reverse strand, counting down.
TGGAGAATGAGAAGATCAGCCACATCAACCGCGGCTTCGACGTCTCTGGCTACTCCACCTCACAGTGGAAGGAGTGGGTCAAAAACAAGAAGTTGCGGAACCTGGGCGGTGAGGCGGCCGCGGCAGTCCTCAAGGGCAAGCCCCGTCCCAAGCTTTCGGCTTGAAGTTTCGGCAAGCGCACTAAGGCCCGATCTTCCAGCACTAAGTGCTTTTTCAGTGCCCCTCTCACAGAGAGCGACGCTGCGACCGCACAGGAGGAAGAAAGGGAGCGAATTTATTTTGAAGCATGCTAGCACACCTCCCATAGGTGAGCCGGGTGCGCTGAGCCATCCCCGACCCCTTTTCCATATAGGATCTCACAGTTCCGTGCTTTGTTCGGATTTTTCGGGATTGAGGAATGTGCCTTTCGGCGACGAAGTGCAAACCACCAACACCCACCACACCCACTTCCACANAGTTCCGTGCTTTGTTCGGATTTTTCGGGATTGAGGAATGTGCCTTTCGGCGACGAAGTGCAAACCACCAACACCCACCACACCCACTTCCACACACTCACCCCTAACACACCCCATCCGACTCACACGCGCTCACAGCACAAGCGCAGCTTGCGCAGCAGAGACGCAAGACAACGCAGAGCAAAGCAACGCATACAAAACAGAGCCACGCACAGGCGCAACTGCCGCAGCCGGCGGTCAGCCCTCACACCCACACCCCACATTGTGCCGTCCCAGGGTACGGGCTCCCTGGGCCAGCCCCACCGGCAAAAGCCTTTATACGACCTCACGGGCCGCACTCTCTCACACCGGCGGCTACAGCAGCAGCGAAGCAGACAACAGCAGCAGCACACACAGAGCCACACCATCTTTACCAGCCACAGCCAACAACACTCACAGATGCCACAGATTCCGCCGCTTCCTTCAGAACCTCTTCAATCAAGCTGAAGCGGAAGCCCCCACAGAACAACAGTACCCCCAATCACCTCCGCACGGACACCAGCCCAGCCCCACAAAGCAGACAGCAATGGCAAGGCAGACACGACACCCGACACAGACAACATACCAGAGCACATTGGTTCAAAACCCACATTGCCCAACCCAGCAAGAAGGGCAGAACCAAGCACGACCTGCAAACCACCCCACAGCAACTCC
>BGNK01000028.1:406064-447564 GCA_003297005.1 Symbiodinium sp. clade A Y106 | reverse complement strand
ACTGGTCAGATTGTAGCGGTGGGACTGAATTTATCGACCTGAATTTGACTGTCTGGTGCAGATGCTCGTAATCAGTCGGCATGAAGTACAATGTCAAGCAATTCCAATGGCATTCCAGCTGCCAGAAGGCTAGGTGGCAATCGGCATGAAGACATCATCATGGCAATCTTTGCAATGGCAATCCTTGCAGTCTTATTGATAATCGTTGGGACAATCATGTGGCAATGTCTCAGAAAGCTGGTGCCATGGCGGCGCAAGTACGGAAAGGGACGATCCACGCTGTCTTGTGCCAGAACCTGCTGTCAGGCAATGAAGATGCCATTCGCAAGCCAAAAGCACTGGGCCCTTCCGAAGTGAAGAGGGAGGTCTAGGCTCTTTCGGCTTTGTAATTCAATGGTATCGCATCCATTGCATAGAACCCTGTGATAAAGAATCGCAGAGTCTACTTTTTAGATTTCGTGTGCTCGATAAGCATGCTCGGCAAGCTGAACCCTTCTGTTCAAGCTCCAAGTTTTTCTTGCCATGTGCATGCCACGGTGAAGTCCAGCACCAGTTCATCTACTTCCAAGAGTACGAGTTCCTCTTCGAACTCCTCATCTTCGAACTCTTCGTCTTCTTGCTCTGAAGTCAAAAAGCCGCCAGCCAGAGCAACAATTGTAGTCCCATCTTCGTTGTCGCGATGTCACAACTCTCAAAATCCGCCTTACTCCAGAATTGGAACAAGTTTCGACACTTGCTGTAAACTATCTCATTGCGAGTTATGTCACGAGCGTCAAAGATCTCGTCGTGCCGGGCTTATGTTAGATGTTATCAAAACTCTGCCAAAATCCGGCCGTAGTAACAAGAAGAAGTTTCACCAAATCCTTGACAACATCTTGTCGCACACATGAACACAGTTCCGTGCGAGATTCCGAATGTTGTTGGCTTGCATGCACATGTTCACTTTCTCAGCGATTGCTTTTTCAGTGCAGCTCTCTTTCAGTCAGCTTGCCTGTTGAAGTTGTGTGATCTCGCCATGAAGCGAGATGCAGCTCAGATTTCGCTACCTTCTGATGGCGATCAAGCAGATGTTCGCCAACATAAGCATCAACCTCCACCAGAAAAGACTCGAAGCTTCTGGGTGGCGAATCTTCCGCCGAACGGGCTTAGACGTGGTATTACATCAGCGTGTTTCAACCTACCTGCTGATGGAATTGTGGATGATTTAAAACAAATCATCTGTCAAGAGTTGAGGCTTTTACTTAGCAAAGCGAGCTTTTCGACTCAAACCGAATGGAAACCATCAGCCGTACTATATCAAGCTCAGCACCATCGACAATACGACACCGTTGACATTTGAATGGGCAGAGCCATTTTTGGACGAGAGTAGGATGTTTTCGTGTATTTTTGCAGGGGGGCCAGGCCTTCAGTTGCGAACCTGGTCCAACGAAGCTAAGCAACTGAAGGGAAGCCTTGAGAGACGTTTCAGGGTGTACCTGCAAGTGAGATGGCAACCAGGCTAAGCCAAGAAACCTGGCATGTCGATTATTCTTTTCTGTTCGAGTGTGGTTACCTTTGCCTTGTACAGTTAAACATGCATAACAAAGCCTTGGGGCCAGACAGGTACCAGAACCCCTGAAAGCTTCATGCTTTCATCATACATCAAGCAGTGCTTGATAACCAACAGATGAGTGACTGCGAGATGGATGCCTAAGTGCGTGTGTCTGTGTGCGTTATTTACAGGTTTTGTTCTGCGTTGTCTTTGTGACACTCCTGAGCAGTTGTGGCTCTCCTGTATGATTCCGCAGGTGAAGTTGTAGCTATATCGCGCAGGGCATGAGATTTTGCACGAGTAATCTTTCGCAATATATCGGACAACTTTTGTCAGTTTTTATTCTGTCTATACCAATTGTTGTCGGCTATATATTGTGCTGTCGTCTGGGATGGTTTTGTGCATTGAGTCACATCAATGTTGAAACTAGTTGATTTTTTTGATTCATGGAATCGTGTTCAGAATTCATCTTGTTGAAGTACGGACATGTTGCATACCTTGTGTGGCACATGTTTCATTACTTTCCAGAGTATTGGTCATTCGCCCTAGATTGCTATACTGCGCATGTGCTTTCCTGCACGTGAAACTTTTTTGGTGTATGTGTACGTACAATGCAAATGTACACACCGGAGTATAGCACATATATGTATGTGTATATGTACATGTGTATATATGTATGCATACACATACACAGAGACATACGTAGGTGTTCAGCTATATGTGCCATCCTGGCGTCCCCTCCTTCCGCCTTTTCCTGCCGTTGTTTGAGATTTATGAGGGCTTACGCGGAATGTGCTTCGCCACCGTAATTTTAGCTAAATCAACAGGCATGTGCACCGTTCCTTAGGTGCTATGCAGCATACATTGCACGTCCCCCAGTGGTTTTTGCGATCGTCAGCTGCCCATGAAGGCATGTAGTGATGATGTGTGCCAGCCTGTGCATCCGTCACAGTCACACATGGACACGCTTCGGCTTACAATCACAATCGGGCCTTTGCACTATGAGGCCAAAGTCTGATGGTTCTCAGGTCTTGATCATCATCTTTGGAGCCGTGCTCTTTTGGTACGAGCCAGGAGGCGGCTCGATTGGCTTCCACACAGCCCGAACGAAAGGGACTTGTCTACAGCAGGCAAATTCAGCTTCGCAAAAGCGCTCTACACGTCAGCGAGCTGTGTTTCCCAGAGCGGGCTAGCCGTGGTGGCAGCAGTCTCAGATGCACGTTCGCAGGCAGGGCATTATCCTGTGAAGCTGTGAGGACTGGTCCAAACAGTCGGCTCGGACCTACATCATCAGGTTCTCTGCCGGATATTGAGCGGTAGTGTCTTCCTTTGGTCATGGCAAGCCTCCCAAGCTGACAATGTCATGCCAGCTTCTTTCTCATCTTGTTGGGCTCCGCGTCCCTGCTTCACCTGATGCCCGTACTTCTTAGGCCCGCGCTGCTGTAGGAAAGCGGGCTCATTTGCAGTTAACCGATTGAGGGAGGCTGCATTCTCGCTGAGCTATATTGTTGCATTCATATTTTGCAGATCTTTGCATGTCGGGCAAACGCTGTTGCACTTCCTTGCGGTCTCGAGAGATAGAAAGATGGGCTTGGTGCTCATTCCACTTGTCCGCAGCGCTTGTGGCTTGGGCTATAGCCCTATAGATTGAGAGCAAGATGTCGACCCAGAGCAACCATGGGTGGAATGTAGGGTGCCTTTCTGCAGTCTGAGACAATTCGATGACTAGCTCTTTCGACAGTGTTGATGGGCGACATGGCGCCCACCATGTGCAGATAGGTCGCATGCAGCATTCAGCATTCCAATACATCGTTTGTGCAGCTTCGTATGCACGATGGCCGTTGATCGCCAACAGATTGATCCGTCTGAGGCCCACCCCCTACCCTAGCGAAGTGTTCATCAGTGTTCCATCTCAACAGAGTATTTACTTGTGATTCGGAGGTTGCACCGCACAAAAAGACTGTGAAGACTAGCAGTGTGGCCCACGATGCATCCGGGCTCGGTTTCAGGACTCGTGCATTCCTGTGATGGAGTCATGTATTGACGAGGCGGCGAATGGCTGCTCCTTCGGGTTGCTGGTGAGACCCTAAGCAATTCTTCCAGTGAAATTCTTGCTGACTTTGGCCGCTGCTTGAGGCGAACGTCGTGCTGTGGTGTGGAGCTTTGCTTTTTCTCCCTTTCTCACTGGCTGGTGACATGTGACGCCTCTAGTCAGTTGCTCCTTGTCAGGTTTGGCAGCAGCATTATCTTCAACATCACTGCCTCGATGCTGCTTCGCCATCTTCCGGATGCAGAGGAGCGAACCTACTCGAAGAGCGAAGAGCAGCAGAGCAGCTGCGTCGCTCGAAGAGGTGTGAGGGTTTGGGGGGGGGACACGGCCTTCCGTCGCGAGAGGACATGACGGTCCTGGAGCTGACTGTTGTCGTGCTCAGTGGTGCCTTGGCGGAGTCGCGAGTGCTCATCGGTGCTCCGAGTTCGGCGGCCTCATCTCACTGAGGCATCCTGACGCTCCCTCCGCGAGGTCTCCGTCTCCTTCCGGGAGGTGACACACTGTCACTCTCAGACTACCACTCTTCTCTCTCACCAAAGCTCCTGGTTGGAGAGCTTGTGTGAGAATTGTCGACATGATGCCTTCGGCCTGCTCTCCAGGAGCAGCGGCGCTTCCAGGGTCGCTGGCCATGGGCGGCTTCCATCTGTGCAACTGCAGGACAGTTGCTTGAGCTGGACCTATACAGTATGCTTGAAGACTAGAAGTCCGGAAGCCAAGCCAACCAGCAGAAACGTCACACTTGTCAAGGGGTGCAAGCATGCAGCATGGATCGGCAATAAAGTGCGCAGGAGCTTCGTGTATTGCCTGCAGTTTATCCCAACATCTCTGGCCCAAACCATCCGGGCAACGAATCCGGCTTGTGCCTTAGACCGTGTTTTCTTTGCAGCACCCGTGGCCACGAGAGATGATGTTGATCGGAGTATTGTTACTGAGGTCTGGGTCGTTGCAATCACAGGAGTTCTCGGGCAGCGCTACGGCTTGCCCACGATGTGCAGCCTGATTCCGTTGGTTGGAGGCGCCGATGCTGTGTCTCTTGACACTCGACGTGTGGAAAACGAGTTGAAGGCTTCGCACTGGCCGTGGGCGCTGAGCCAAATGGCTTCACGAGACCACAGGCAAGAGGATGTGAAATTACCCTTAACAGACGGTTTGCATTCGGTTAATTTGGTAGTTGATGGCCTGCACGATGCCTCGTACCAGGGAGTTTTGGCAGCGCTGGTGTCTGCAAACGCGCAGGTCTGATTCCTAGAATGTTGTGGCCAAGCCTGCGGGGGCCAGGGCCGAAGGTAGTTGACTGGTGTCGCGAGGTTGCCGTGAACTTGCTGGGCAAACGCCGACTTGCCCAAGTCGCCGCCTCAGATGCATTGTCTTCGGGCCTCCTAGAAGCAGCAGCATCATGCAGCACTAGTTGAAACACTGGCGCCTTCAGCTCCTCGTGATTGCACTGAGAAGCTGCTGTCATCTATTGTCAACCAATGTGCTAGAATGCTTGAAGGCTCAAGACTGCGCAGAGAAGACGAAGCCACCTCATGCGTAAGGAGCTCAGCACGAGAATACATCCTCCAGTGACGGAAGTGCCTCAAGTGTGGAAGGTTTGAGCTGCAATTCGCCTCCAGCCTTTTCGCGCTTGTCACTCTTCTGCCGATCTGGCCAAAGCCTGAGCCGGATTTCTTGGCCAGTACTTACACTGCGGAATCGCTATCGAGGCTTCTGGGCGGTGGCCTTGCGCGCCTTGGGGGCATCGTGCTTGGACTCCGCTCTTCTTTCTTGTTGGCTCTTGGTCGCAACCACACAAGGTCACATAGCTTCTGCGACGGATGAGCACCCGGCTCAGTGCATGAACACCGTCAAGGAGCTTTTCTTCGATCTTCCCAGCAGTACCCAGGGTTCGAAATCGAATCCTCTTCTTGGCAGCAACAGACCGGGCCCCAATATGTCGATGGCCAGCTAAGCTTGCTCGCTTCGTGTGACCACAGCGCGATTATGCAGACACAGGTGCTGCCAACAAGTCCACTGGCAGATATTCCATCGAGCGTGTCTGTTCATGATCATGATTGATCATGTTTAAGAACCTCGCTATTCGTGTACCGATGACGTACAATCACAAATGTGATCGCCCTCACTGCAAACAGAGAAGCAGCTGTTTGTATTCTTGAATCTTGCTGGGGACAACGTCCCCGCAGTTGTTCATGATGCGACAGCAACACTGGGTGCACGGGGCGACTTGAAGCGTCTAAGACTGTCCATTGTAGGCATGCTGTTTTCTCCAAGCTCTTTCTGAGAGACCAGCTCCTAGCGTCCCAGGATGGCGTGCTGTATTTCATCGAGCAGAGTGCATCCTTTGCAGCTTTGCAAAGCTTTCGTCCGCTTAGCTTCGCCGTCATTGACACTTTGAGGCAAGTAGGGTTCCGCAGTTCAAAATGGTACACTTTTTGGGCAGCAAAATTTACTACACAGCTTGGACATCTCTGGCAGGCGCTTGTGCATCGTAATCGTTGCGGGCTTTTGGATGCAGGGCACTGTCCTCGTCTTAGCCTGTTAGCTTCCGAGGATGATTCCTCATGCTGCTCCGGACATGGCTGCCGGCATACGAATGGCAAAGCCAGCATGTCGGGTGTTTGACGTTCCTAGGCCCTGACCGTTTCGCGATTGCTGGGAGTGTTGCTGGTGCTGACGGGTGGCCTCTGGTTTGCCTACGTGCGCGACCAGGAGGTGGCAAGACTAAGCAGCGAGTGCACTGGGCAGTCGTGGACTTTACGCAGGTCGCTGCCACATGATGTCAGGACCGATGCTCACTTGAGCAGCAAGAAGACGTCAACAAGCACACGAAGAGGGAGTGAAGTAACAACACCTCATGGCATTTCGTGTGTTCAGACCTCCCAAAAAGGGAGTGTCCGAGGCTCTTCCCTACGAGCGGCTCGAGTCAACACGAAAGAGTGCCCCAGTTGTCCTGCGCCGCATGTTCCATCTATTCATGGGTCTCTTCGGCATCAAGCCGTGAACGTTCCAGATGATCTGTGTGGTGTTGAAGTAGCTGTATCGTCCTTGATCAGCTTGACGCCAGCGGCCAGCTAATCCCAATCGTTCTTTCTCATGCACGACCTTGCAAATTCTTGTTTCCGGAAAGCAGGCACATTGCTTGCCTTCATCAGGGTTGCCTAGCTCCGGGTAGCAGCATGACATGTTCAGACCGTGCAAGGGCACGTCTACCGCGGAGAAAAAGCTGGTCCAGGAAAGCCTGCAGAATCCCCATTGTGTCAGGCAGAGCTCCTTCCGAATGCAAGCCAAGATGGCTTCATGGCAGAAGTTCCAGGAGGCTCTATGCCGCATAGAAAAAGCTTTCTCTGGTTCTTTGTCTTTGTGAGTCGTAGTTTGGTCTCATTGTGCAGGAGCACGACCACCAGAGCAGGACTTCGCCAGCGCGCACCATAGTCTTAGTGGCATGGTAGCACATGCCGAGCTGCAGGATACTGTCATCTGGCAAGCTGATGAGTCTGCCGGCTCCTTTATCGCGGAGTTTCGGGCCGAATGATGCCTTCCTCCTCAAGCGTCCTAAGAGAATCCGGAAGCTGCAACACCCACTTTATGTCACTTTTGCACCTGCAGCAGCAACGCTTTTGAAGACCGCGGCTGTAAGGCCACGCTCACTTTCTGATCCAGTTGTTCCGGCTTGAAGCTCAGGGTAAGCTTATCCGATTCTAGGATGTGCGCTCGTCGTCATCTTGGGGCATCCCAAAGGAGACCTATGTTCATCAGATCAACCATGATGGCCATGCACAGGGAGCAGTGCGATGGGTGCGAAGCTTACGGAGAAGCCACCAACAGTTTAGAGCATGCATTCGCAAAGCAAAACTTGGCACAGGCACCGAGACAGGTCTCCATGGAGGAGCCACAGTCGAACGGCAGAGCAGGCTGCAGAGCATGTCATTTGATGTTCTTCCCAGGACGGCGTTCCTGGGTGCCCCAGAAAGATGCAGCCTCAGAGTGCTGCAAGCAGCAGTGCCAGCAACGGCGCATCACTTGCAAGTCTTGAGTCGTTGTTTAGGGTAAGCCGTAGGCCAATCGATTTACAAAGCCCAAGGGGCACCTGCAGCAGAGCACTTGCGAGAAAGCATCGGATGGAGTACAAGGCTGGCAGTCTTGTGTCGATGCGGTCGCGAAAGGCCTCATCGAGTCATTCGTTCAGGCGCTTGGGAAGGTGCTGAAGATCATGCTCGGATATTGGCCCCTTTGCGGCACGGATTCCCACATTGCAAGTCATCATCTGTCAGCACGTCCCTTGCAGTGCCAAGGTTTGTTAGCCATGCGCTGGGAACTTTGGTCTTCTACCTGTACTTCAAGCTGGGGCACGGCGAGATCCAGGAGTCTGTGTCAGGCGAAGATGCGAGCATGTGTGAGTCTTACCTTGCAGGAGAAGTTCCGTGAAGAAGGGCTCCGCCCCATTCACCACGCCGCTTAGATCAAACATGCGCACCATGCGGATAGCCTGATTGAAGCGTACTCTTGGATCACGACCGGTCTCAGTGTTCGACATCCCAGGCCTTGTATCTGTCTGTATCGAGCTTTCAGAACAATGGTTTGGCCGGGATCCCTACTGTATCGTCTTTCAGCGCTGGAAGCGCCCAGCGCATGTTCCGAGATTGGTTCCAAGGACATCTTGGTCTCTGACACGTATTCGCAAGTCGAAGTGTAGGACGGGAAACCTTGGGCAGCGAGGTCATGACGCCATCATCCGTCATGGTCCGGAACTCGTTAGGGAAGCAGATAGTTGTGGCGGCCCGTGCCAGAATCAGATCGGTATCATCGTGTCGTGGATCTATGTGAATGTCATGGGTGAGCGGTCTGTCATCTTCCGCTTGCATGTCCATGCAACAACAGCGAGAGAGGATACCTGAGATCAAACCTGGGGTGCTGCTGAGGATTTCGTGAGGAGCCCCATACTTCTCACGACCATCGGGGACGCGAGCTCAGTTTCCACCCGTTGTCACACCTGAAGGTGCAGTTGTCAAGTCATTCGTTGCTCCCCAGGCCCTGATCATATTGGGAAACACAGGGCTCCCGATCATGGCATCGCCGCCATGTCGTGCGGCTTGCATTACAACAACTTGCAGCTGCGGCGAGTAAATCGACCGTGGAGTCGCCGTACAGGGTGTAACATGTAAAGTCCGCGAGCGGGGTGAGATGTGTCTTGACCTGTGCCGGGAGAGAGTTGGGATATGTTACTGGCATGCCCTGTGTTTCTTGCTAGGTCCGGACAAACCGAATGTTGGCAAAATGACAATTGCCCGATAGCAGCATGAGCTCACCGAGTCCTTTTGCTCCTGCGGTGTAATGTCAAAAGCTTTCAATGCGGCCCCAGCCAGATGCTGTGCACTAGGGTCCATTTTTTGACTTGTGCAAGTGCTTCCATTTCGTGAAGTCCAGAATCTCTCTTTGGATTCGAACTCTGACCAACCTACGGAGTCTGCCATGTCTCTATTTGCAATACGCCTACTGGTATCAACTTTCGACACGTTGTGTTCTAACGTCAGAGCCAGGTCCGGCTGATTGCGGCGATCTGGAGACGCAGCACGCGGCATGGTGCTTGGGCAAACTCCCTCGTTCGTGGATTCGTGGAGTGTGCAAGCAGCAAGGGCGCCTTTCCATCCATGAGGCCCTATTCTGAGACGAGAAAGGTCCTGGATTTTCTGATGGAGCATCCGCGCCGGTGCTTCACGCTGTCCTGGCCTGGTCTTGGCTAAGCAGCAGTGCCATCCAAGGCAAGTGTGATTGTTGCGAGCCAGGCACATGTTTCCGGCTGTCCACACTATGTGGCTGATGCTGGTCGTCGTTGGCCTCAACGTTCTGGGAACGATCGTGATCTTGATCCAGGTGCCGGAAGTGTGTGCAAGTGTCCAGATGTGTCCAGTCTGGTTAGACTTGAGTGGGGGACGGACTCGAGTGTAGATCTAGTAGATGTTTCAGGACTTCCACAGCCCGGCTTTCAAGGGGCTGCATGCCCATGAAATCTTGGGCAACGCCTTGTTCCGACCTCAGGCATGTACGAGAGAGTTGGGGCAGGGTTTCTGGACTTCCCCCCAATCTCGGAGCCTGCCCGGTGACCAACACTGCCGTCTGTCGCGAAGATCTCGTGTAGAACGCACGGCGAGTTGAGACAGATGAGGATTAGATAAAGCATGGACCCGGGGCACATGCCGGGAATGCGAGCTGAATGCGTTGGTTTTAAGATCTGAGTTCACTGTCCGCTGCTTCTGCGAGAGTGTTCCAGTCCGCTCTTCCTTTGGAGGCCTCCTTGCCTTTTCTGTTGAGGACCCTTGTGGCCATCAAGGGCTTGTTCGGCCTGATGAAATACTATTCAAGACCTAAGCTCGGTCAGCAAGCTTTTGCTGTGTCCTCTTCTCCGGCGCACAGAGGGAAGCGGAATTGCGCACGTTTTGAGCGACAGCACGATGGTCAGTCCAGACTTGTTATGTCCTTTACTGGAGCAATGTCAGATGCATTGTCTTGATTTCGCGGGATGGCTCAACCGCAACGAACATTGTTTTGTGTGGTTTTGGTTGCTGTCCGACAATCGAACACTCTTCCGGCTTTTGGACTTGGCACTCTCAGAGCTTATTTTCTGTGCGACGCACGTACATCCAACACACGGGTACTGACTGCAACAGCGTCAGGGTTCCAGGTACTGCAACTCCAGGGTGTAGACCGCCTGCTACTGAGACTTGACAAGTCTGCATTTGCTCTTGCTCAGTTTCCAGACGGTCTCGACACGCACAGCAGGCAGCTGGGAGAGAAATTTGGGCAGGGTTCCGCCGCAGTTGCAACGTCAGACAGAAACGTGTGTCCATGACATGCAGGAATGAATTCGATCAACATCGCACAGCTGCCTAGCTGCACTATCTCTTCGGACAGTCGAGGCTTCGGTTTCAGCTTGTTAAAGCCTGGCATCGCAACGATGCGCTGCCTGTGCTGGTCCAAGGCTCTCGCAGGGCACAACCTTCTTCATGGCTGTGATGCTCCTTGCTGAGTTGATTAAGGCTACAGTGAGAGTCGATGTCTGGAAGCCATGGCAGGATGTACTTTTCCACGACGCCCACGGCCGCGCCCTTGGCGGCTGAACGTATGATGCCCAGTGCTTCTGGCTTATCCATTCGATGGACTCGAAGACAAAGGTTGTTACAATGCGGCTCTCAGCGGCGACGTATCTTGCCTCTACTGTTTTCATGTTCTCGATGGTCTGTTGGTTGACATTCCATCGTCTACGAATAATTTCTTGACACAGCCGCCAAATTGTCGACACCGCCCGCCAATCTCCGAAATTAATTGCTAGTCCATCGCTCGCTGTAGCATTGCTGGTGCAAAATCAGGAGTTGTTGCAACACAGCGACTGCGCATGACGTTTGCTGCGCGAGGCATGAGCTTGACATCACCGGACGTGTCGAAGGTGTTGAGGAAACGGTCTTGACTGGATCTGAGAACTCGTTGAAGGGCCAGGCTTGCACGAGTGGCTCATGTTTGCAGAGGAATGTATCAGGCATTACCTCAGTCAGTTTGTTGCCAGGCGCGAAGATACTTAACCCAAGATGCTACATATCTCGTGGTCTCTGCCCGAGTTCTCCGCTGTTCGTTCCAAGTTAGCACGGTCATCAGCAACTAGTGGCTCATGGCCCAGGTAATATGCTTTTTGATTTGTTGCTTCGAGCAGAACAATTTCGCCAGGCCCGGATAACGAGTGGTAGCGATTGTTTCTTGCCTATTTTCAGTTTCAAGTTTGTGTCGCCAGGGCAGCCAAAGACCCATCGCCTGACAGCGATGGCATCTACACAGACTTTGGGTTTTTCAAGGCTCTCTGCAGGACAGTTTGGTCTCGAGCCTTCGGGCACGGTTGGGATGTCTGTCAGCTGGAAATGGTACAGGTTCTGTTCGAGTTGCTCTCGGCGTATGGCACTTGCGGGCTCAGCCTCGGATACGAGCACTGCTGGCGAGTGTTGTGGGTAAGTGTAATTTGTCGAGTCATGTCGAGCCCAATGGTAGGAATCAGACATTCTCCTTTAGTGGTGTTTGGAGTCCCAGCCCCAGAAGTGCGGATGTGAGTCGGGCCCCGTTGCCACTTCATACTCAGCACCTTCACATACTGCCACATCATACCTTGACTTGCCTTGCAGGTTTCAGGATGGGTTGGGGCCCATCATGACGCCTTCCAGTGCGATGTATCTAGGCGAAGCCTCACAGCTCCTGCTGGTGTTCACCATGATCCTGGGGCGCTTGAGGGGGCACGGCTCTGAGACAGCTGGCGCGAAGCAAGTGCCATGTGCGGTCCTGTGCTGCGAGGCTTCCGGACTCGATCGATGCCTCAGTGCGTGCGGCCATGACGACCGACGACGATGGCGTGAAGGCTTAGCAAAAGAGCCTCTGCAGCGGCCACCGAGATGACCCTGCTCCAGCAGGAAGAGGATTACGACTTCGTGCATTTCTGAATCGCGCCATGTCAAGTTGGATAATGACCTGTCCCGCATCGGCCACAATGCTGTTAGTGGGCGCTTTGACCTTCATCCATGCAATGCATGTGATCTGTAGCGAAAACTTTTTAATGTTCGATTTCAGATGCGGCTTTAATATTACAGTGAGCAAAGGACGAGCATGCCACACCCCTGTCCAGAAGTATTCGGAGTGAACCTGACAGGATGCGAACGGCTTTAGATTTGTTGCGAGGGCTCACGCCTCGACAGGCTCATCCTTGTGTTGCTCAGGCTCAGGACTGATGGCAAGGTTCTCCGAAGCCTGCGTCACTTCCTGCGTGGAGAAAGATGCCAGATATCACCTTCGATTGCATTCTTGCGACATGCAGTGTTGTGAGATTTTTGGAAGCATGCTTGCAAGTGCTCAGGCAGCTCCAGAACTAGTGAGGAGATATTCGCGCCGTGCGTGCCACTTCGCAGGGGACAGTGCTACGTATGAATACTGCAGTTGCTACAGATTGTGTCCGTCGACGGCAGTGCCACATTGATTGATCGCTACTAAACGCTGATCATGTGTCGTCAGCAGTCAGCAGTGTGCCCTTCAGCAGCCGAAGGCTGAAGTTCTGCAGTGCCTCTGGAGGAGTCAGGAGAGCCTTCCGATCCAACAGGATGTGATAGTCCGGCTATACTATACTTACTGTACTTGATTGATCTCCGACAAGGGCAGCTGCCTGTGCATAGGGTCGACGCCATTTGAACTTCCATGCTGCCGCTTGTCCACGAGGGCAGCTCAGCATAGTGTTGGAGATGGGATTCGTCGAGTTTGAGTCAGCTTTGTGAGTTTCGTGTGGTTGCAGGGCAGTGCACAAGCTGATGATCACAGGGCCATCGAATTCCCTGAGAGGCTTGACAGGCCGGATGGGCCCTAATCTGTGTCCAAAGGACTTGAGACGCACGATGCCGCATTATGGACATTCTGCGCGCTCCGAAAACAAGTTCTGCTCCTCCTCACTCATGCAGAAGGTGACACCTTTGAGCAAGGGTGCTGCCATGGCTGACAACACACCCGCCGCAACGACAAGCTACAGCATTTCACAGCTACAGGAAGCAGGCTGCCTTGCGAGAAACGGCCTTTGCGGCGAAGATACTTCAGCCCACACCCCCAAGTCTCACAGCTCTGTTGCCAAGGGCTCGAGCATGAATGTTGTGGTCTGCGGTTGTCGGCTCACAGCTGTCCCCTAGCTGGAAGCAATAAGGTAATCACGAGCATATCAAAGGTAAGGCTTGTGAGGCTACTTGCTGTTAGCTGAAGCCTAGGCTGTGCTCGAAGAGGAAGAATGAGTGAGTGTCTGCCAGAGGGTCCTCACACAGGAGCCCCAAGCTCAAGTTCCACCTGTTTCAGAGCATGGCGAGACGTGGAAACTTGGAAAGCTGGGAGTACTGCGACAAGATATTGGCCGAGGCATGGCAGGACAGCCGCCGTGGTGCCGTTCGTAAGTCTGCACTCTCATCCATGGCTCCCCTGGATTGGGCTGCTTGATATGTGCCAGGATGAAAAGCCGCGACTGGTCACAGCAGATGTTCTGCTGGGCATATTCGAGGATGGTTTGATGTGGTTTGCTTCATTGATCATCTGAGGTAGAGAACCTGCGCCGTTTGTTTGGTCCACGTAGATGCGATGCAGGAAGGCGCTGAAACCGAGGCTGCTGTGCCTCTTGACGAGGTGCCCCGAACCGATGTCGGAAGTGACCGCGGAAGACCGTGCCGCGCGAGCCAGGTGTTCGCTTCGCCTCGGCCCTCTGGCTTGGGACGCCAGGCCGACCGCCTTCTGGGAGGCACACTTTTCAAGTGGTGAGCGTCTCAGCGTCTCAGTGTCAGTTTCCTTTGGCGGATCTCGGCGGTCAGGGGGCCTCTGGCCCGGAGAAGTTGCAGAAATCTACGGTGCTCCGGGCGCAGGACTGGCCAATTCGGCTTGCGCGACATGTCCAGCGCAGTTGGTTCATCCCCGAAACTCGGTGGGCTGCAAAAACGGACCGAGACCAGAGTCAGTTAGCGCTCTCGCACTGCTGCTGCTAAATACAGGCAAAACCCAGCTGGGTCTCTGCCTTGCAATGCATGCAGCTTCCGGCGGCATTGCGGTCCACTACCTCACGAACAAGGCGGGCAGTCCGTCAAGCTGGCGAACTGTACAGTGTCCAAATTGCGAACGTTAGCAGGATCCTCCTGCAATTCTGGCCAGACGGTTGCAGACTCTTGCGCTGGCTCGAGAAGAGGCGAGGACGCCTGGACAAGTAAATCTGCTGAGTAAATGTCGTGTAAGGTGACTGTGACTGCGGAGATACTGTTGGACAAGATTCGCATCTCTGACATGGCAGACTTCACAGATCCTTGGTCACACACATCAGGAGTTTCAATCTTGCAGGGATCACCAATAGCGAAAGATAGTGAAAGAGGCAATGCTTTTGCAGCAATGATCAGCAATGAGTTGTCTTGCGAAGTTAGTTCTTCTTGACTGGACAAATCAGATGCAAACCTGACGCAACATGAAATTTGTCCCAGCGCGTGCAGTCCTTGTTTAGAGCTGCGAGGCGTTTGCCAGACTCATGACCCATGCGCTCGCACGGCCGGAGTCCATGCCTGGCTTGGCGGGCTGGGCCAGATTACTTTTGCCGTTGAGGAGCTGTGCTGCTCAACTCAATCTATGCTTGGAGTTGCCAGATTGTGCTGGATGGTCTGAGCGTGCTTCTGTCGCCATTCACATCTGCAACAAGTTGGTCGCACAGGCCTGGATATTATCCTTCCGAAAGGTTGCAGCAACTTTGTGTTGGAAGTCTATTTCTCTTTACTTGGTTCAGTTTTCTCCTGACTGGTTTGCTCAGGCTCGGTCGAAGGCTCGAGCAATAGCTCATTCAGAAAAGCAAGCCCAGGATCAAACCAGTGACTCTAGTGGTGGAGGCTCAGAAGTCCCAATGCATCGCTGCTTCAGAATCGAAAGGCACAACTAGACCATCATAGTCTGTGCATCAGGAGTTGTCAATTCAACAAACTTTCAAGGCAAATCCCTGGGGGTTTCCCGGAGACCATGGGGCAGTATAACAGAAGAAGTTGTAGCACAAGCTCGAAAGTACCGCAAATGCCAGTGACCCTGCACTTGCGCACCAGAGCTACGCCATTCGTAACATGTTGTCTTCGCGCGTACTTATAGCTGGGAAGTACGCACGCGAAGATGTTGGAAAGCAAGGTTTTAGGCATCATCCTAACAAGGAAAATATGCAAAACCTCGAGGTTTTGTCGTCTGCGAGTGCGGAGAAATACTTCAGCACATTGAGAAAAGCATGCGGAGAACGGTATATTTGCAACGCGAGCAATTTCGCTGGTATTTGCGGCGCTTCGTACACCTCGAGAAAAACAGGGACTATGAATAGTCTTGGTACTTGGCGTTTTTAGCTCAGAGTCTGAGGCGGATTCAATTCTTGAGGTCTACAGTCGCTTTTGTGCATTTACTGTTCACGGGGTTTTGGCTTCAAGGCTCGGCAGTCAGAATGAAGGCAGCTAACACCGAGGGCGTGTGGATAGGATCGAGCATCGAAACATTTGGGCTGCGCGCTGGATTCACAAGAATCCTGGCCTGAGCAATGTCTTACGTGCACT
The DNA here is from genome assembly GCA_003297005.1 of Symbiodinium sp. clade A Y106. Lineage (NCBI taxonomy): Eukaryota > Dinophyceae > Suessiales > Symbiodiniaceae > Symbiodinium > Symbiodinium sp. clade A. The sequence goes on along the minus strand of BGNK01000028.1, from coordinate 431,876 downwards.
CAAAGCGCGCAAAGAAAAATGCAGAGGCTGTCGCAAGCCTAGTGACGCTTGCGGACGACCTCTGTGAGAAATAGACAAGCCTTCCGATCATCATCATCATCATCATGTCGTCATCATCATGTCACGTTCATGTCAGCATCCTATCGTCAGCATTCATGTCGTCATCATCATGCCATGTTCATGTCGTCTTCATCATGTCGCGGGCATCGTGTCGTTATCACCCCCCCCACCACCCCCCACCCTATCGACCCGAAGTTCCAAAGCGAGGCTGAAATTCCAAACTCCGAAGTCCTGAACACAAAGTAGTTCCCGGGAAACCCCCAGGGACAGACCACTTTCAAGCCTCAGATCCCGACACTGCCTCATCGCAGCGGACGTGCGCAAATCCGTTGCCTCCACTGTGCAAAACCCGGTCCTAAACCCAGATGGCCGCAAATCGTCTACATGCTTTCCTCCGTTTCCAAACCGAGTCACACATGACACTGAGGGCTAGGCTAGGCCTGGCCGGCGAGGCTGCGCCTCAGAGTCGTAGTCGTAGTAGTAGTAGTAGTAGTAGTAGTAGTAGTAGTAGTAGAAGAGTCTCAGTGTTGTCTCAGTGTTGTCAGTGAGTAGTTTTCACTGCTCAGCAAGGTGAATCTGGTGTTTTTTCCATACGATTCGACCATGAGTGAGTGCAGCATCTCGAGCTTGTAAACAGCGCTAATACCGATGGCAAATGTTGCGGGCTCCACCCAAGCAGCCAATAATTAGGTCTGCGGAGCTGCTAAGTGTTGCAAAGCACCCCAAAGTGGGCAGACAGGCATCTTGTGTTGCCTGGATTTGGGAATATTTGGGACAGTTTGGACTTGCCTACTCACAAGATTGAAATGATTCAAGGTTTACGTGAGGCTTCCCCAACAACTCCATCCGTGCCAAATGGCGAATTGCAGTATTGTTAGATCATGTTGGGCATCCCAGCTAATTCGCACACAATCATTAGCATTAACGGCACAGTTTCCGAGTTGGGGGAACAAAGGCAATTTCTTAGTGATTCTTGTCCATTTCGTTCGTGGGTGCGAGTGCCGAAAAGTGACCGGGTCTGTGAACCAGCCAGAAGCTTGTGCGCGCCAACTAGCGAATATCAGTGATCTTCGATCAATTGGGGCACTCTCAAAGCACCTTCAATGAACGAAGCCATAGGCATTTTTGCACATGACATGCTTTCTGGTTTCGGGAACCCTCAATGGCACAGTTCAATCATGTTTGAACGTCTTCGTGGTTCTGACAGCACCAAAGAGCTGTCAGTACATTGGAACTTTCGGGTCTGGGCAGCCACCAAGTGACCTTGTTGGGTTTAAACCCTGTCGGGTTCGGGCCTTCCAAGGATTTTTCATCTTTACACCGTTAGGCGGAAACGTACGGTTTCTCCAAGACTTTCAGGGGAGGCTTAAGGACGGTTGTCATGGGATTGAATCTGACACCTCTGTTATACTATGTTTTCATCTTGGCAACCGAAAAGCTTTGATTCTTTTGGATATGCCCAAACCACCCACGAGTTTCCGAGCTTGGCATTTTGGCTGATTATCGGGCTTGGGAAACAACATTGGCGGCACATCGCAGGGGTTTCAGCCCTTCAGTGGCTAGATATGCTGTAAAGGCGACCCCGCACCGGCAAGTGGGTTCAGCCTGGGTTGAACATGGTTTTCAGCCTGGCCATTGTTTGAAAGTAGTTTATAGGACGTAGACCCGTTCGGTAAAGAAGCCTGGAATTTTGGATTTTTTCTCACCACTATCTCCAGACGGTTTGGGGTTTGCTCACCACCATCTCCTTTCAGGGTTTGGGGTTTGCTCACCAACATCTGGATTTGGGATTTTCTCCTTCTAGGGTTTGGGTTTGCCAATCACGCTCTCGTTTTAGGGATTAGGGTTTGCTGACCGACATCTGGGTTCCGGGTTTGCTGCTTTTAGGGTGTGGGTTTGCGATCCACTGTTTGCTCGTGTCAATCTCCGAGCAGCCCATTTGCAGCAAGCGCTTTCACGTTAACAACGGACTTGAGGGCCTGCAGGCCAAGACTGTAATTCGCCCGGGCGGTTTTTTGAATCTTCTGTGCCGTTTTCCGAATTGGCTCTTTCCGCTCCCGCATCCGGTGCCTGAGCGGTGTTTGCGGCATCCTGGCATTCGAACGTTGCCTAGCGATTCCCAAATTTGACGCCTGACTTTCCCCGTCGTTCGCATTGTCAAATTTTTACTCCTCGGACAGTTTCTCCTCTGTTTGTGGCAAAAATCGAGAGAATGTTGAGGGACGGTGTCCGCTCTGCTTGTAGTGGGTCTCGACCTCGCCCCTCTCTCCCATCTCGTTTTCATCGAAACTGGAAAACGGAACCTTGCGACTTCTCCGTTTTCTTCTGGCCTAGCCCACGGCGAGACCTTCCCCTAGCCCACCCCGAGCCTTAGGAGCCTAGACCCTACCTTCAGGCTGCTCTGGACTCTAGACTCTAGACTCTCTAGACCCTTGCCCTAGACTGGGGCCCGAAGCTTCTATGCCATACGCCTGCAGAGGAAGCAGAGAGTCTCCAGGTGGCGCTTGACTTGGAGCTGGCGGATGCTACGCCAGCTTGCCATGGTAGGCTCGCACGGTGACAGCAAACTACGGCGCTACGGACGGTTGTTCAGCTCAAGCCGTGTGCTGACAGGCTGCTGTGTTGTTCTCTTGTCTCACACAGCTGGGTCAATGGGTACTTCCCAGCTCGCATTGGGGCAACAGTGGTGACCCGGCTGAACTGACCAGCGTTCGAAGGCGTTGCTTTGCGTCCTGCTACTATGCTTGGCTTCGGAGCGTCCTCAGGTCTCATGCTGCCTCTGTCCGCCTGGAGCGACTGTGGTTCGAATCGCGAATCGCATTGTGTTCTTTGAGTGGAGATCGCAGAGAGTGAGAGGAAGTGAGACCTTGCAAAATGCTGTTCCCAAGCTACTGCCTCGGCGAAGGCATAGATGCGAAGCAAGCTAAGGGAGTGAAACTGCTGCTGTCTTCAGATGTCTACAGATCTGCGATCTGCGCAGGAGCTGAGCCGCCCATTGGCAGGAAATGTGCTGTGCCTCTGCCTGCGTGCTCTGGCGACAGTGTTACAGTTACACGACTTTGTGGGAAAATCAGGTTTGTGCGCTGTTCAATCTGTATGTCGTGCACTTTGCTAAGCTGCATTTTACCCGTGGATGGCAGACTGAGGGAAGAGCTGCCGCCAGCAACTCTGTTCCCTGCTGAGAGCCCACTCCAATGCATTGGGCCATATGGATGCTATGTACCGTGGCAAACGCCCAAGGTCAAAGCACTGATGGAGACGAGGCGGAGCCTTTTGTTCAAGCATGTTCAAGCATGCGGCTGGAGGGTGAGGAACTGTACACCGGGCCCAGGGACCGAATGCGGTTCCGTCCTACTAGATAGGGAAGATACGTAGCAGGGATGTCACACGAACAATGCATCGGAAGTCTTCGACACATATGATTCCACCTTGGTCTATCTGTTCAGCGCAGCTCTGCAGGCACTGCGGGAGGAAAGAAGCACACACTGCATCGCACCAACCCTTTCCATAGTGTGCCAGACATCCAACAGTTGCAGCGCAAATGCAGCGAGCCGCGCCTCTGTTGGTGTAGGTGTATCATGCATTGGGCAGGTCGACAATGCTCTCTCTGCAGACTTGATCATTGATGAGGCTTGGACACAGGTCAGGCAGGTGGGGAGGTAGGGCTAGTTGCCTCTCCGGTGGTACTTGCATGTATTTTTAGCAGCAAGCAAGGCTGGTTGCTTTCATCGGTTGTTCTTGTCACCCTGTTTCCTGAAGCCTCGGTATTGCAGCATGCTCAGTTGAGTCGCAGGCCGGCATTCACGTCTCTTCTTCGATGGCAAATCCCAGGCACATGCTTCGAAACATGTTCGTCCTTCCTTTGTGTGTTGCAGTAGCCGCAACGGACGACGTGCATGATGCAAGCATGCTACACATGTTTATGTAAACATCTTGTGGCACCCTGATGCAGGCCTTAATGCACGGGCCTGGCTTGGCATGCACCTGCAGGGGTCAATCAGGCCGTGCTGACATGAGCAAGTTGCCTCTGCATTCCTGCGACTATTTGCGTTTGGCAAGGTGAGGACATTGAACTTCCGGAGCACGCCGACTCTGAGGGCATGGAGCTGGGAACTGCAACAGCATGTCAAAGTGCTCCGCGAAAAATTGTGCGTTTCGGACTGCATAGGTCGAGTAAGTTGCAAGAGCATCCAGCTCTGCCAAGCGGTTTCCGATTTTGCATTTGGTCCGACTTGGTCCGGTCGTGGGTAGCTCTGGCGCTGCAGCTGCCTGGCCGCTGGTGCGCCAAATCTCGTCCCCTGACGACGGCTTGTTTCAATGCCCTGACCGCAAGGCACCGCCAGGCCAGGGCAATCTGTGGCATGGAGACCCCGAAGAAGGAGACCAAAGGGATGCAGCAGGTTTCGGTTGGCCTGTTCATCGTGGTTCGAGGCCTTCGTGGCAATGTCATTGGGTTTGTGTGCTTTGCAGATCAACGTGCGAGTGTTCGATTCATCAGGGATCGATTCGTTCGAACAGTCTCCTGCATTGTAGCTTTCTCGTGTGTTGCATCCGGGCTTCAAACGCACCCTGTGGATTACTTCCATGGAAGAAAGGTTGCGTCACAGTGCAGGAGTCGGAAGCCCATGGAGGCCAGGGAGACAGCGAATCTTCGACGTGCCGGAATCCTTAGACTGCAGACATACCGGCAACTCCTGACAAGCATGTTCAGCCCGGGGTGTTTGAGGCTATAACTCCAGCCCGGGAGCAGCGACACAGGCCGACCGAAACCGAACTTGCACATGTGTGTCGCTGAAATTGATCGACCAACAGCACTCGCACATGTCCCTGAACCACGCTTTTGCTCTTTGATTTCTTCAGACACCTTTGGCCAAGCCGCATTCCTTTGGCATTTTGTCACGGATTGTCGGGCTAACTCTGCTCAGGCATCGCCAACCCCCCGTCTCGACATCCAGAGACCTGACTGTAAGACCTGCGGTAACGGAGAGGCTCTGTTCCCAGGCCTTCAGACAGCCAAACCTTAGGCTGACCGGCAACAGCCTCGTGCGACAAGAACCAGTCCGTATGCTGCTCTTGGTAAAGGCAGATGAGACTTTTGGAGTGGACTCAACAGGCGGAGCCGTTGAGGGTTTAGGGTTTGGGGTCTTCGATGTCTTCAGCTTCTTCCGCTTCTGGGCCCCGTTGCTGCGAGGTCCACAGCGCTCCGACGAGGCGGTCTTGCAAGAGGCGGTTGAGATTTCAGGGCCCAAGGACCCCACTGCATCCTTGGCTACCCGACACCTGAAACATGGCGCAAACATCATTCCTGGATGGGATGCCAGGACTCTGCGACCAAGGTGATTCTCAACTTGCGCTCGTTCAGATCTTATTCCCTTGTTGCTTCGATGTTCAGCGGAAGCTGATGGAAGCTGTGCGGGGGTCTTTGTGCTATCCAGATGAGGATAGCAGAGAAGAACGGCGGCCAGATAGGATTGCCGAAACTTGTCTGTGTCTCAGGGCCGCTCGGCCTATCTGAGATTGAAGAGCAGGGCCTACACGGATGCACCGAGGTAATGCGAGAAGTGCAGAGCAGGGAGCTTTTCGTTGCGGTAGCCTGCGCGATTTGAGCCTTGTGTGGCGGCGAGCTCCTCCAAGGCATCTGCGAAGATGGCGAGGCCTGTGTATGTTTCCGTTTTACTCCGGAACCGGAGAGGGCTGCGTTTGCGAACCGGTCAGGCTGTCCCCAAGTCCTGGGATCCGTTCAGAGAGGTGGGGCAACTGTGAGAGGAACCGTCAGACCTAGCGGACCTAGAGCTTCATCTGTGGCATGAGGCAGAGCGGCTGCGAGCAGAGCTTGCAAATTCCAGGCCAAGTAGTCATTGGAATTGTCTGCAGGTTTCGTGATGCGTTCGGTGTGTTTCTGACAGGTCAGAGCTTCAGCGTGTCCAGAAGGCGGCAGTGGAAGAGAGTGATCTGCGGCTGCAGCAGGCACAAGATGCAACATGATAATGGACAAGCTCATTCGCTAAGTACTACGGGCAGCGGGGTGCTGACATGTGCTTCAACCCCCAATCACAGGCCGCTTACGGTCACGAAAGTAGCGTGACCAATCAAGAGTCAGTGAGACCCGTCTTACCAAACGTATGCCCGGCATCCCATCGTCAACCTTTCCCAATTCAGGGCCCACCTACAGACCACGGCCCAGGCATGCTCAAGCAGAGAGCATGTACAAGTAAGATACGAATACCAGGGTCAGCCCTTGGTACAGTCCGCGGATATCTCGTGTCTAGCGACGCAACTGGTGTCAGCCCTTCAAGTGGCTTCCTTTCTGGTCGAAAACAGCAGCGTTGGGATGCTAGGCGATGCTGCAGTCGAAGGTTCAGGAAGTGGAGCAGCGGGAGGCACGGAACGGGAAGTTGGGGGAACGTTGACAACAAGTTCGGCAAACATCAGAAGCCACCTTGAGCCTTGCTTGAGATCACATGGTTCTATTGGCATTCGCGTCGGAAGGATGACTGGGAGTGATGCTAAGAAGGCTATGTCTCAGGAGTCCCAGGTTCCTCGACTCTGGAGCCCGTCTTGCTGTCTTGCATGTGCACTTGATTTCTGATGTGCAGACGTGTAGACTCAGTCCGAATTCACAGCCAACATGTGCTCCTGCCTGAAGCGTTGATCCTAACCGTCGTAAAGTCCGTATAAGTGTATGAGTGTGTGTGTGTGTGTCTGTGCATAATCGCATCATGTGGTAATTCGCGAAGGAATCACAATGTAACAGCAACAGCTGAGAGGACGCTGGGTATCTGCACTGTTCGTGTGGAAGGATGTTTGCTCGCTTTGCCGGCCTTTGCCACACACTGGCTTGGCATTTCGGCCACGGCGGATCACAGCCATCGGGCGATGTAATTTGGAGTCCGCGGCCTCACCTGTACGAGAGCGGATCTCAAAAATCATTGTATCCGAGTGGCGGTCCTGTCGCAATTCTGAGCGGAGCCAGCTGCCAGCTACATGGGAGCATTGTGGAGGGAGGCTTTACAACGCTGTTGGTGGAGTACTACTCGTCTGGGTGTCCGCACTGCTGGTACTTCGCCCCCGTCTTCCAGCAGGTCGCACAAGCGTACAAAGGCTCAGATACCATCCGTGTCGCTGCCTGCAACTGCGTTGAGAATGAGGATGCTTGTGATGCAATGCAAATCTTTGGCTATCCCACGCTGCGGGCCTACAAAGCTTCTTGGGCAGTACTTGGGTAAATGGGGCACCCCGAAACTTGGAGCTTCAATATCCACCGAAAGCACCTTCTAAATCAAGGTTGGCGCAGGGACGCTGGACTTGCTGTATGACGTGCCGCATTTCACGGAGAACCACCAGAAATCCGCACAGGAGTTGGTGCAGTGGCTCTCCGAACGATCCGCCTTGTGGACCCCACCTCATCCTCAAAGCCTGAAGTTAGGCCGGAAGGGCTTTTCATGACATTCCCGTAGGTTTGTTCTGCTGAAGGGTCCTGCAGTGGCCCCGGGCCTGCGCCGGAGGTGCTGTCTTTCGTGTGGGCCATGCCGTGGCAGTCGATGGGCCTCCTGGTAAGACAGGCTCTTTTTGCATGCAGCGGGCCGAAGCTTTCAGGGTCGCTTCTGTCTGTGCGGAGGCTGGGCCATGGACTATCACCTCGACGACGAGCGCTTTGTCGAAGCTCGACTGGGGCTGCTGGTGCTGCTCAAGGGCCTCTTGCCCGATCCGGTATCTGGGTTTCTTTGTGACAGCACCTCCTTTGGCCCGGTTCTCGAGGCTACTCCGGTGCACAGCAGCATCCGGCAGCGGTTAGCATCACTAGCTTCGTCTCCCGCGTCTTTCCACGCCACACAGCTGACTTTCGCAGCCTGGTCACTGGGCAGAGTAAGATGGTAGCAGTTTACAGCGATGCCTCCCTTGTCCGACTTTGCCATGTTTGTGCTTGGCTTCAAATTTTCAAGCCCTGGCCCATATCCATGCCAGCGGCTCACGAGGCAGTGCAAATACAGGATCGTGGCCCCGTCCAGCCGTGGGAGATGCGCCAGATGCTGAAGAAGGCCTGTGCAGGGGCGAGACAGGTCTCGAGGCTGGCTGGCCTCATGCTGTTCTGTCGCTCCATTTCCCTGACGCAGTGGAACAGCCTCTTCGGGCAGAGAGAGCACGTCTTCTGCGGAGATGAGACATGTGCTGCCGCCGGCCTGTGAAAGCAGTTGCGCAACTTATCGCAATCGTCGCCCATCCCAGTTACGACGAGCTCAGCCCGTCGTTGTTTTGCTTCTAGGTTTGGCAGCTACTGCACGTAGTCGCTGCTTCAGTTGCAGCTGTCCAGCCCCCAGTCAGCGAATCGAGTAGCGTGAAAGCCCCTCTCATTACTTCGCTTTAAGGTGGCTGTGACTGGGCAGCAGCTGGCTCAGCATGGCTCTTGGACAGCAACAGTGCCAGAGGCCATCGCCCCAGCACACTGTTGGTTTCCGGCCCGGCCAAGTGAAGCGGCCAGGCGATGAGCTTCTTCCGCCTGGCCATCAGTGAGTTCTTCACTTGCGAGGGCTGCAGGTGAACAGCTCCAGGCCTGATGAGGCCCTAGAATTCTGTGCCCTTGTGCCAGGCAGCACTTCCTGGAAGCCTTCGACCGAGTCTTGGCTTTGGCTGTGTTTGTGAGGCGCCTTGCCACGCAGAGCGGTTGCTGGAAGTCCGGTCGACCTGAAAGCCTCAAGGATGTTACTACGGGAGCTGCTTGGCTCTCGAGGCAGCAGATGCGCAGCTGCAGGCACAGAGATCCTTCATAACGATTGCATGTGTCTGCAAGATCAGAGGCAATCTCAAAGGATAGTGCTTTGCGAGGGCTGTTACGGTTTGCATCCTCGAAGTAGGTCCACATCATGAGTCAGCCGCAGTCCCAAAACACGATCACGTGCTTTACCGTCATCCTCGCTTTCTTCTCATGCAAAATCTACTGACCGTTGCATACTGCCTTGCACCACCAATGACAAATTGCTCCTGGAATCGTTGGCTGTATTCGAATATGTAGATAGTAGATCGATAGATAGATGGATAGATAGAGTCATGTGAGTCATATGTGTATGTCCGTATATTAATACAGCAAGTAAACAAATAAGCAAATACACAACTAAACACACAAATGCATGCAGAGGTAAACATAAATGCTATAAACGTAGATACAAGCATGAACACACGAAACACATGAGTAGAAAGGTGTGCGTATATGTATATATATATATATAATATATATACATATATATATATATATGTATATTTGTACATATGAGTATGTATGTCCGTATAAAGTCTCTGGCAAAGCGTCCACCAATAGCAGTGAGCAGAACCGAAAACCCAACTTCACCCATGGCGCGATTCTCTTTGTTATTGCCTGCGAACAAGTGTGGCCACACCGAAGCCCTTGAAGGCAAGACAGATGGTGTGGTGGCTTTGGCGCACCCACAATGCAGTCTCCCTGCGGGTCCTGAAAGAGCATCCTCCCGCTGAGGGTCAGGCAGGATGATTGCGAGTCACATCTTGGGCTGGGCCTGTCTCGCTTTGAGAACACCTGGTTTCGAAGCTCTGAACCCTGCGATCTTCAATCCTCGACTTCTGGAACTTGAATGCTCTGTCTCCGATTATCTTGCTCTGCGGCTTTCTAGTCTGCACCTTCTCATTCCATAGCTTAATAACCATGCAGCAATCCCATGCCATCCCGACAAGCTGTGCGAAGCTCCTTGGCTCGCTTGAGCTCACCAGGCCGTTGTCGACCGCCGGTGGCCAGCATATCGAGACTGTCCAGGTGGCAAAGAGCTGATCCTCTGGGTCACTGACTATCCCATGACTCAGCTCCGTGCGAAGGTTGCTGGAGAGCTGAAGTGGTAACTGGTGGCACGCAGCCGCACGCCCAGGCCCTGCTTGCCTGCATAGCTGCTTTGTTGTGCCCATGCTGATCACCGGAAGGCATCCATGCATGCTCACCGCTCTGAAGGTTGATACAACTGGACCTGTGTCCATTCAGTTGTTGGATGCGGCATTCGACCTCGATCGGGTTTGGGACCAAGGTGATGCATGGTGTAGCAAACGAGGAGTTGAAGATTGCCAGGTCTTCGGGTACATCCTGAGCAACTTGACCAGAAGCTTGCGGTGCAGTCAGAGAGCGGTTGCACCCTGAATCTCCGGTTTAGCTGGGAAAGGCCAGTATGTTGGACGCGAGAACTTGCAGCTGGAGCAGAAAGTTGCAGACAGCATCTGGAGGCCCAGCTGCCCAGCCTTGAGTCAAAACAGATTGTACGCCTGTTGTCACATGGGCAGAGTCCTGTGAAGGTTTCCGGGCTCCGTGGAATCTACGACAGCTACAACTTTTTGCTTCTCTGCTGCATGTACTTGGATGTAGTTGGCTAAAGTTCAGCAGGCAGGTCCCTGCACAGGGATTTACGTGGTTGGGGCAGGGTACAGCGCTTTTCTCTTCAATAGAGCCTCAATTGTAAACGCTTCGCCGCGTCGTCCGCCTCGGCCCGGCCACAAATGAAGTGGGCCGGTGAATTGCTCGAACCCCGAAGCCTGGACTGGGGAGTTACTGTGGGAGGAGCAGGCGGTGTGGGGCGAAGGGCTTCGGCCGGGGCACGAGCCGCGAGCCGGACAGGAGACCACCGAGCCCCTGCCTAAACAAACGGCATGAAGCCGTTTGCTGCTCGCACAGGCTTTTTGCCTTCATGTAAGGCGTCGGGTTCGTGGCACATATCAGGCTGAACTTTGGCATCTGAATCCATGTCACAGTTTCTGTTGCCAAGCCCATTGCTCAATCTGTGAACAAAGCGGGGATAGGCACAGATGCAGATCCACTATATTCTGCCAAACTACCTTGGCCAGGCGCTTGCATGCTGCTTTGTCTTTCAGCCGTGGCTGCTCTACGCAGTCGCAGAAGGCGAGTTAGCCACCATGTGTCTGGAGACTGGCTACAGCCTACTTGAAGTACGTTGTCTGTTATCAGCCGTAGCAGCAGGCCATGCGACATGGCGCAGGAGTGAGCCGAGCTCAACTTAGCTTTTACTCTTAGCTACTTGGAACTTCTCATGGAGTGACATGGCATGCCTTTGCATGAGCCTTCAGCTTCCTTTTCCAAGCGTCAGGGTCCAAAGAATCGACCTCCGCTTCTGCGCAAAAAGCTGCTGAGCACGAAACATCAGTTTCGGAGGGAGTAGGTCAAGAACAGCTCCGCACCGCACAGGCGCTGATGCACAGGCGTGCTGTGGAACTTGAGGCGCCCTCGTTCACCTGGACATTTGTACCGTTTTGCCAGTCGTGATTCATCTCTTGATTCTTCCGGCAAGGTCAACTTGTCCGAAAGAAAGTCCATCAACGAAATCATTGTTTTTGCCAGGAAAGGGCGAAACGAGAGCACGAAATGTCGAGTCTGCAGTGCCACATCTTCGAGGCATCCTAGTGGTTTTGTATGTCGTTGCCAGGGACTGCAGTGATCTCACAGGTGGAGATGAAGCGCTGTCAGGAGGAGTTGCAGCATAGCCGCTCAAAGATAGAGGCAAACGGTGGGAAATGTGCGCAAGCACTGCTTCGCGACACGGGAACTACTGGCCTGCAGGCTTTGGAAAAAGAGCTCAAGCAGGCCGTAGAATGGATCCACGCAAGCTTGCCACTGGCCATGATGAGAACAGGCGCAAAAGTCCAAGCAGCGGAAAGGAGAGGTGCGCTCTAAAGTCTGGCCGTCTGTTTTTGGCATCTGTGTCGTCGTGCCGTTCGACGTGCATCAGAGAACTTGATGCAATATTATGCCATGCGAGTGTGAGCCGTGCAGGGGTCTGCGAAGACTTCGGCTCCTTCCTCTCAGGACACTCTGAAGAGTAATGCCTGCAGCCTGCTTTCGATTCGCTCTCCAGTGTCCACAGCTGGAGGATGCAGTCCGAAGACACGAGATCGCAGTGCGCGCAAGCTTCGAGGCACTTCTGCAGTTAGTAGTTCCACTCAGTTACTCGTGTGGTGAAGCAGTTGTGCCCGCAATTGCAGCGTGAATCTGAAAGCCCTCACTTTCGAGAAGGGTAGAACAGCCAGCTTGGAAGTTCTGAGAACAGAGACGTAAATTTACTGCATCCGCTGCGCCTGGTACTCTGCCTCATGACCGTAAATCTGAACATCGATGCGATGACGTGTGGAGATGTGTGCAGTATTCGGGGGCAAGTGCATGTCCTCCCCATGTGCTTAACCAAGTATTTCGCGGTCTGCGCTAGTACAGCAATCACTGTTCAGAATTCGTGAAATCGCAGGAGTGTCGAGAGAAGACTTCGCCATCCAAGCGTTCTTCGAACGAAGACGCCTCCCAGGCGACAGCACGTATGTTACGTGAGAGAGACGGTTAGGAACTGCCATGCATGCCTTCCGTGAACTGGCGCCGCCTGACCTGAGGGTTGGCTGTCCTGTTGCTCCGTGCAATCAGCTCCAAAGAAGCGAATTTGAGGCATGGACTGTTTGCTTTGGACACCCCTGATACTGCGTTACAGCGCTGTTCCACCTCGAGCATGTGCTGTCAGGCTAATGCATCCTGAAGGGATTTCTGTCTTGCCCTGGGCAAGCAGCAGCTTTATTCAGCTAGAAATGGCTCCGCACATCACTCCGCACAGACCTGCGTGAGGGAGGCAGCACTCTCAACAGACTGCTCGTTTCACCACGTCAAATTCAACAGCAGCACATCATCGCATGTCTAGTTTGCAGTATCAGAGAGTGGTTTTCCATCGTTTGATGCTAAATGCATGCTGCTGTATTTGGAGCAGTTGTTTCCATAGTGCCATGGGAGCTTGCTTCGAGTCATGCTACCATGCAACAGGACGTCAAAGGACTTGACCGCGCAAGACACGTAGAGAACGATACCTCCAAGGGAGCCTACCTGGATCAGTTCTCTTTTGTAATCGATGATCAGACAGTTGTTGCAGGGGCCACTTTCGTTGTCTCACAGACACGACACCCTGTACACCCAAAGCGCGAAACACAGCCACGGCATGTATGATGTAGGTGGGACTCTTGCATTAAGAAGGTTCAAAAAGTTATGTATTTCTGGCAAGTCATTGCCCATCGTCTTACGCATGGAAGAAGTCAGCTATCGTGATTCTTGAACGGTTCAGTGCAGTGACGATAAGCAGAGATCTCGACAATGTCTTGTTCTTGAAAGGCACAAGCACTCCTGATCTACGTGAAAAGTATACAGGAGGGTTCAGTTTAGCACATGCTCCAGCGAATTCTCTTTCTTGACCTTGCGGCATGCCGTGTAGCATTGTTCATTTAAAGCCAGAGTAGCTTTGGGTATGAAGAGGTGGAGTCTTTGCCTTAATTGGCTTGTAGCCTTCATGGGTTTTTGTTGCAGCAGTTCTGTGATTATAGCTGTTTTACTTGAAATTGTACGAATGATCCGACCATCAGAATAAGAACCTTGTTTGCTAGCCTTTTTAAAGAATCGCCAATATGTCGTCTCATGTTGGCCGTTTGCACAGTTGAATCCGTGAATTCGTGCTTAGGTTTTTTGTCGAAAAAAAGCTGGAACCTCCTGCCCAGCTCGTGGATCTACCGCAACCGACATCAACCCCACGTGCAGACGTGCGGGCCAGCTACCGCTGGGCTCCAGCTGCACTTTGGATCCAACGGCTTCGCGAGCAACGTGCATGCATGCTCCAGTGAAAAGACCCGTGCGAGCGCAGCAAAGTGCTCTCCATGTGGGTCTATTCCGCCGCATTTTAAACGAAGCTTGGTCGCTTTTGGAGCTGCTACCTGTGCTCCAAGACATCCTACTTGTGTGGTCTTCAGAACTGTCTTGCTGCGCCGCATCGGGCACAGTGTACGCCTCGCGATGGCGAGCAGCCCATCGCGAAGCCGAGCCCCAGCCCTCTGAGTCGCAGTTGCGGGCGCCTGCGCCGATGTCGAGCCTGGCAGCACTATCACCACCACAGCACGCACGCCGTAAGCATCAGACCTACCATGAGCTTGCCTGCACCCCACCATGCCGCCTGGGACACCTCCTGGATTGCGCGTTGGTCAGGGCTCCCACCCCTCGCTGCCCAGCGCCCGCCTCTCTGCTTGAACTGCCGCCCACTGAAGCCCTCAGCGACACCTGGTCCTTGGAGGAGCAGGCCCGCCAGCACGGTTGTACACCCGGGTTGTGCCGAGGTTCGCGGCAATGCCCGCCCGTGTCTGGATGGAGGAAGTGACGACATCAAGTGCCTCGCGTGCGTGGTCAACCATGTGCAGCGTGCCGGCGTTCCTGCAGCACGGTGTGCGCCAGGCGTTCATCCTGTCATTATGCGCCTGGCGCGAGGCCTATGCCCGCGGAACGGCCATGTAGCTGCTCATGACCCGCTCTTGGAAGCTGTTCCTGTTGCTACCGCATCTGCTCCGCGCTCGAGAGCCAGGCACCGTCGGACGAGAGGCCGTCCTGCAACATTCACGCGCAGCTCAGGCTGCTGCGGTTGCCCTTGCATGTCGCTCCACACAAATGTGGCGCACATGGACACGGATGCGATGCTGATGGTGGACCCAGGAACGCGGAAACTCTAAACACAAACATCCCTAAATCCAGAGACGCAGTCACCTAATCCTCGCAACATTCAAAAACGCAGAAACACATGGTCCTGTTGTAAATTTTCTTAGCGATGTGTAAGCGAGGTCTCGTGGCACCTGTGTGCCGTGGCTTGTGCCCCCGGACAGTGTACGGCTGTCACTTGCCCCAACATTGCAGAAACAGTCGACTTCTTACTTGTAATATAAGTTTCGGGACGATTATCCACCGCGTATTCTGCAAGCGCAAACAGACGAAACGGCGCAATCTCAAACCACTGCAAACGCGAGTGGGGACATTCCATTGCCACCTGAATTTTTTCCGACGCGTTCAATTCGGAATGCCTCAGCGGGGCCAAGAGCAGGCTGGTGAGAAGAGCAGTTGGGAAAACCTTTCCCAACATCCAGGGACGGGTCTGTAGACATGGCGGAAAGATCCGGGAAGTCTGGCTACAGCGCTGCAAATCCAATCGAACAGCAGCGTCAAATTTGAGCATTCGATTTGTCCTTTTATATTTGCAAGAGCGATATTAGCGACATGAGGCGTGCAAGGTCCCCGTAGTGAAACAACAAGACAGCAGAAGATCCAGGCGCCAGGGGTGAGACGCCGCCGCAAGCCGACAACCCGAGACGAGGGATCCACGAAGAACTCACGACTCCATTCCAGCCGCTCTGCGATGTCCCCCGTTCCCAAGCGCCAGGCCTGCGTCGTGCGTTGTTCTTGATGGGGAAGCGCCGCTCCTCCGCGACGTCCTTGCTGACTTTTCCGACCAGCCCCCTTTTGCCAGCCGCAACCGTGTGCGTCGCGCGCGTCGCCATCTTCCAGCAGTCGCCATCTTCCAGCAGTATAGGCGGTGGTGTTCGACGGCGGCTACGGACTAACCCACGATGGTCCCGTGCGGCGCGCTTGGTTCGGCCGGCCGACTCGGCGCCAGATCATCCGGCGCCAACCGGTTGGCCTGGTTCCGGCCGCCTCGCTGGGTCGTGCTGGCTCGGTGAGTTGGCGCGTTGCCCGGAGTGAGGAAAGCGCTAAGCGCTGCAAGGTTTGTCATGCTCGCGAAAGAAGACCACGACGCAACAAGCGCGCTCCCGGGTGTGTTCAGGCTGCGGTTGCCTGGTGGTCTGGCGTGCAGTGTGCAACAAGGAAGCCCAGCGGCCTGTCGCAAAGCCAGGTGCGCAAAGCCTGCGAAACCAGACATGGCAGTGCAGTATCATCCAATTTGCGGGCGTTGTCCCTGCAACACGCTTTTACAGTTTGCTCTCCAAGCGCTGCGTGCGGAGAGCGAATTCGACGCTGAGCCGACATACAACCGTGTCACGCATTGCATTCTTGGGGCAAGTGGTCGCTGCCGCTTCACTCCAAGTGTAAACCCATTGTGCACGTGTGGTATGCCGGCGCTTACATGCCGGTGGGCATACAGAGGAGGATAGGAAAAAACATCGGAGTGCGAGCACTCCGTCGTGGACAGTGGACAACTTGGTCTCAAATTGCTGTGTTGTGCTCGTCTCGCCTATTACCTGGCGGGGGCCGAGGCCCCACTACGGGGTGATGTGCAGCCGAGAAGAATCCGGCTTGGCTAGCCACAACAGCACGATGCGCTCGATACAATCTCGAAAATTGATGTCGCAACATGCCTACGGCTGTGCACTACTACACCACGAAGCTTCAAACTTATACTACCACTCAAACCGCCCCCCAATCGCCCTCCTCGCTGCCAAGACAAAGCTGGACCCGTGCGGCGACCGCCGGAAGCGCAGGTGCTGCTGCGCCCGAACTTCGACCCACTGTCGGTTGTTCCAGCTCATGTTTGTAAAATTTTGTAAAGCAGACGTGTTGAACAACTTGCGCAGGTCAGGACGGGTAGCAGGAGCGGGCCCGTCCGGGTGCACCAGCGAACACCTCAGGGTTTTGCTGGATGATGAAACCGCCGCTGAACTATCGGGGCATGCCGCGGACAAGCTGCTGGGGGCGAAGGGCCCACGACGTGGCAGATTCGCTGCGACTGGGCCGCATGGTAGGCACACCTTCTGCAGAGTCTGCACCGGGAAGCCTCGACGCTGCCTGCAACCATCGTTGATATCGTTGTGCACCAGAGGATAGCCGCCTGTTGCATGGCGCTGCCCTGCGGCTAGCACAGGCCGATGTCCCCTCCGTTGTCCTCGACGGTCTGCGGGTAGGCCGCCTCGTCGCCCTTCGGAAGCCCAATGGTCGCGTTCGAGCACTGGTTGTGGCGATGTGCTGCGACGTCTCTTCGGCCGTGTCCTGGCGCAGCACTTCGCGCCCCACTTCCAATCAGCGTACTTACCGCACCAGTTTGGTTTGAGCACACGAGTTGGGACCGAGGCCGTCAACCGCCGGCTCCGCGCCGCAACTGAAGCTAACCCTCGTGCCACTGTTCTCTCCGTCGATGCTGTGGGCGCTTTTGACCACGTTGCTAGGGGAGCCATGCTGGATGCCTTGCTCGCCGAGCTCCAGCCCCTCCTTCCCTATGCCCGGCAGTTTTATGCCAGCCCCAGCACCTACACGTGGTACGATGAGGAGGGGGCCGCCCACGACGTCCACCAGGGTGAAGGGGGCGAGCAAGGCGACCCGCTAATGCCCGCCTTTTACGCACTAGCCTTACACCACGCCTTGCACGACCTGCACACCCAGCTCCAGGATGGGAGGCCGTGTTTGCGTTCTTCGACGACGTTTACGTCGTCGCCCCGCCGGAACGCGTCCGGGTGCTCTACAATGCCCTCGCCGCCGCGCTTTGGGCCCATGCGCGTATCCGGCTGCACGAGGGAGGATCTGGAATGCTGCCGGCGAGGAACCACCCAACATCGCCGACCTTGCAGCCGATTCCGAACCCGTCTGGCTAGGCGACTGGTCCCTCCCCCCACCGCGCCAGGGGCGGGCACCCCCTCGGGCACGATGCCTTCGTAGCCCGCCAGCTCAACTCGAAGGACCGCCTGTTGCAACGCATGCCCGCCCTTGACAGCTTGCAGGCAGCATGGCTCCTGCTCCTGTTCTGTGCCGGTGGAATGCCGGTGCACACCAGTTGCTCCGAGACCTCGTCCGTGTCCGTGCCCAGCGAGCTCCGCCAGCCGTGCGCAGCGCCGCGTCGTCCGCGTGGGCCAGGCGTTGGTGGGGACGTATTGTGCACGAGTGCTTGCCCAGTGCAGCAACAACCAGCACATGGAGGTGGGGTGCAGCTGGAGAAAAGTGCGTGGTGCGCGAGTGTGAAGGTGCGCAGCGACGAACTCGTCTCTTTTTTTTTTTACTCGTCTGTTCCGAATGGAATCCCGAGGACCTTATGGAAAAAAAAACCTTGAGGCCTTGCTGGTATGCGGGCAGGTCGGTGTCGCCGACCGTGTCGCCGACCCAGATGTGCACATGTTCCGACCCGGGGTCGGGTGGCGGCCGTGCGGAGCCTCCTGCACGCCAGACAGGGGTTTTGGCGGATCTGCGCGTGGGAAATACGGTGGTGTTTTTTTTTTCACGGACCTTTTTCCTTCGCAAGTGTCTTAGGTGCCTGTTGCACGCTTCGGCGCAGCCTCCTACCCCACCAGCCGCGTAGCGGCAGACGGCTCGGCCCTGCTGCGTCAGCAAGGTCGAGCACTCGTTCCAGTTCGGGCGCCGACTGTCGGCTCGCGTGGAGAGGCGCCGGCCAAGCTGACCCGAGGGCAGTGCTTGTGACGGCCTGTTGCACCGACACTGCCAGCCTCCGTGCCTCCCGCCAGCCCCCACTGCCGTGTTTGCTGCGGAACACCACCGCAGCGTGGCTCCCTCGCGGAAGACAGGCCCATGGCCCTCTATGCGCAGGGTTTTTTTCAGACGTTTTTACGACAAGTCCACCCGGTCCCAGTGCAACGAGGGCTCCGGCGGCGCAGAGCTCACACACGCCCTACCCCAGGCGGGAGGCAAGGGGAGGTGACTCGGTGGAGTCAGCGAGGACGTCGCTGAGCAAAGTTGATTCGCCGTCAACATTGGCGGTATTGGAGATCGGCAAGGAAAGCAAGCTGCAAAGGACCTGGCTGCGGCAACCGACAACAATCCCGACCATCGCCCAACGAAGGCAGTGATTGTTGCTGCACGCTGCAGAGGGAGGGCAGTGCGTGCCCGTGCTCGAGCCAACAACCGGACGAAGTTGGCCGCTTCCGCACTCCAGCGTCCGCCAACCTCGAAAGGTGCCGAGTCGACGGCGAGCTTAGGAGCAGTAGGACGCACAGAGAGAACCCTGGCTGCAAATGGGCCCGACTGTGAATCCAGGTGCCAGCTCGGCAGGGCCAACGCTGTGGCGATGCTCAGCGAAAGCAACGTCATCAAGGGCCCGAGAGGCAGGGCGCTGCCAGCCACGCAAGGCGACCTCGGGTTCGGCTGGCTGCGCAGGGGCATGCTAAAACAAGTCAGCCCAAAGGGGGATGCGGAAGCCGGCCGCGACGAGCACGTCAGTGGCTGCAAGCAGGTGCCGAATCGGAGTGCCTGCCGAGAGGTTGCGTGCATCCAAAGCTTGTGCCAAACTTTGCAAGAAGGGTGCATCCCGAACGGACAGATCAGTGAATGCGTCGGCCCACGACGCCCAAAAAAACAGCTGGCGCGTGCAGCGCGGCACTACGCAGGCCAAGGCCGCCGTGACGCAAAACCAGCTGTGCAACACGGGAGGCGGCAGGTGGGAGCGAGGAACGCTCTTCAGCACAAAGCAATGCGCTTAAGGTGTCGAGCACAGCCGCATCATGTGCAACTGCAAACTCACGCGTGAGCCCGGGCGCAAGCGTCCGCAACGCAAACTGGGCTCGCGGGGCAGCGGTGGGTTCAAGCGCCTGGTCACCGAACCACACGGGACCGTCAGATTGGATATCCTGCAGGCCGTCAGGGGCGACGCCAGCCTCATTCCAAAGGGCCGTTTTGGCGACATGGAGACGCAGCCGTGTGTGGCGTGCAAGGTGTGACTCGAAGCGCCGAACAAGGTGCAGCGTTCGCTGAGGCGTCGCGCGGATAGTGACATCGTCGAGGTAGGCAAGGATGCGTTCACCTAGATCCTCGCGGATTTCCTGCTGGAGTGCCCGGAGTGCAGGCCGCAAACCCAAGCAAAACAGAGCAGGGCTGAGGGGGTCCCCTTGTCCGACACCTTCGGCTTGACTGATGCTTCGGGAAACTGGGCGCGCAAGGAGCGAGGCGACATCAGCAAACGCCTGTAGGGCCGCTGGTTAGTAGAATAGCGAGGCAGCGTGGGACCGCTGCGTCATAGGCTGCGGCGAAGTCGTCCGTGAGGTTCGGCGGCACGGTGCAGCAGCAGGTAGTTGCACCGCGGTGCCGCGCACAGCAGGAGCAGTAACCAGCGCTTTGGGGGGCAAGCGCGTGAGCAACTCCTCATAGTGAGTGGGTCAGCCACCATTACGTCCGTATCTATCCAACGTACCGCGTCTGTGAGGAACTCGTCGCTCGGACGGTAGTCTTCTTCGTACGGATCGCCAGCCTTCTCTCCTTTCTTTCTCCAGAGGTCTTGCCTCAAGGACGCTATCTCTATGGAGAGACGTTTGTCCGAGTGTTTTGAGCACTTCGGGTTCTTCAGCGTTTCCTCCAAAGACTTGCAGTCTGTAAACCAGATCTGCCTCATGAACTTCGCGGCTGAAGCCTCCCATCTCTTGAGGTCCAGTGCCCCAAACAGGTCAGCTACCGCTGCGCGAAGCACGTCTCCGTCCTCCACACCTGCCTGTAAGGTGTAAGCCTCCGCCTGGATGGTGCTTCTGCACACTCTCCGAACTATGTTCGAAGCGCAAGCTATTGGATGTACGCTACCTTTGTCTTCGTCCCATAGGGATGGTGTGGCAACGAAGATCATCCTCGCACCTTGGCTCCTGTGGTGCTCCACAGACACTGAGCCATTAACCAAGAGCTCTTCCTCCTCATTGGCGTGCGAGGCGTCTGTGATCACTAGACTCATCAGACCGCCGGGCTTGCTCCAGTCCAGCAAACCGGATCTGAAGGCAATGCCCCTCTGATAGGTCTTGACCGCATACTCCACGGTCTTGTTCGCCTCCTTGATGTCAGCTACAGTGCCCTTGTTTGACGCTGACTGGATACGCGAAACCCTATACGAGAGGTCTGGTCGGCATTGCCGACACACCCAGGCAAGTGAGCCCGCCACAGACTTCATCTGCGTCCTATCGGAGTCCGTTAAAGGATCTCCGGGGCGACGGCGCGGTGCTATCGGGATCTTCTTGATCGTCCGTGTTGTGTCACCGCAGGTAATGTGGATATTGTAGTCTTCGTGTTGTCTTACCTCCTTTCGCCCTTCCCGCTTCGCTACCAGCCTGCATCAGGCCCTGTAGCATGTGGGAGATGTCCAGCTTCCTATGCAGCACAGAGCTGGGCCGCTGGAGCGCACAGAGGCGCCAGGGTGGCCACGAGCATCGCTTTCCGTGGGGCCGAGGGACGTGTTGTTCCGTTGAAGGTAAGGGCTCTTTTGCATGAGGCTTGTCGGTCCGTCATGCTCGTAGCTCCCGCACCGCGCCTGGTTTCCAGCTAACTGCCCAGAAGCCATGAGGCGCTTGCCTGTGCCTGTTTGTTGCCGTTGCTGTGTCCAGTGCAGGGCGGCACTGTACCGGCGCCGCTGTGTGTGTGTGTTGCCTTTGTGGTTAACCAAACTCTTGCCAAGTTGGGCGGCGCGAGGGAAGCGCACACGTTTTCCAATGCTGCGAGGCGGTTCCGCCACTTCGAAGCATCATGCTTGGTAGGTAGGTTTAAGGTTTGGCCCCGAACACGCGTGACCATCTGGTCAGGCGTCTGGCGTTCCCAGCCCCCCCCCCCCCNGAGAGGGGTGGGGGCCGTTGGAGCTGCAGCTGGAGAAACGGCCAGGCGTCACAGACAAGGCCGGCATAGTACGCAAGCCCTACGCAAGCCATAAATCCTATAACGTAGCGCAGTAGCGCTTGCTCCTGCTTTTATTAACCTTTACCTAAACTTCAAACCCTACACCCAACCCTAAACCCCGCCTAAATGCAGGCTTTAAGCCTAAACCAGGCATAAACTGCCAACCCTAACGAACCTACACCCCAAACCCTCCCTAAGCCCTTGTCGACTTGAAGCCTTGTACCTTTTAGCCCAAGACCCTAAACCCAAAACGCGAAAGCTTAAGCTAGACCCAAAACCCCAAAACCCCCACAACGGGCCGCGGAGCGCGTGACCATCTTTGGTCACGCGCTCCGCGGCCCCCCCCTCCATGGTCTATGGTCCAGGATGCCCCGCCTCCTGTGGGGTGCGGTGTGGGTCCCTCTTCCACCCTCTTCACCCCAAAATGGTCTGGGGGTTTTGGGGTTTTGGGTTTAGCTGACGCTTTTGAGTTTAGGGTTTAGGGGTGGAAAGGTATAAGGCTTCGAGTCGACAAGGGCTAGGGAGGGTTTGGGTGTAGGTTCGTTTGGGTTGACGGTTTATGTTCTGGTTTAGGCTTAAAGCCTGCATTTAGGCGGGGTTAAGGGTTGGGTGTGTATATAGATGTATATAGGTAAAAGTTAGAATAAAAACAGGAGCACGCGCTACTGCGCTACATTACAGGATTTATGGCTTGCGTAGGGCTTGCACACGATCCTGGCCTTGTGTGTGACGCCAGGCCGCCCCTCCAGCTGCAGCTCCACCCGCCCCGACCCCTCTCCGCACACGCCAGACCCCCCCTCCCCCGGCCCCCACCAGACCATACCATTGGGGGGGGGGGGGGNTATGTATATGTATATGTATATGTATATGTATATGTATATGTATATGTATATGTATATGTATATGTATATGTATATGTATATGTATATGTATATGTATATGTATATGTATATGTATCTGTCTGTGTGTGTGTGTGTCCGTTTGTGTGTCATGGTTTGAAAACGGTTTGAGGCGTCTTTAGGGGTAGGATGTTGGGATGTGGAGTTGCACTTCTCGATATGCGCGTTCATGGGTCTAGGTCTCCGTTGGTTGTGTTCCTCAGACTATCACCGTTCGTTTGTTTGACCCTTAGAAAAAACGTCGCTTCATGGCCAGATTCGTCACATGTCGTGCTCGCTCTCGCTTGCTTTGTTTTCAGAGTCGAAACTGATTCTTGACACTGTCATGTTCAAAGCGTTCACTTGCCCTACAAACCCGGTTATCTAATGATATCTTTCTGATGTGCGCTAGCAGATGATGTTATGTTACTTCAGCTCAAAAAGATGCTCAAATTTGACTCATGTCTGCACAAGCTTTCTTTAAGTTGTCGACGCTGCACTGGTTCTTTGTACTGCCTCACAGATAGCTTACAGATACATCGTATACATGCTTTGGTGACAATGCAGAGTCATGCCGGAAGTGGACGCTGCGTTGGCGCTGTCCTGTCATTATGCCCGCTCGGCTTGCCCGCGCCACGGGCTTCTCTGTTGACTCAGCAAAGTCCAATAAGAAGCCATTGCAAGGTACTTGCGCGGACATTGTCCGACATAGCGAGTGGCTTGGGAGGGCCTTAGCCGAGTTCTCGGTTAGGGCGACTACTGTGCTTCCTCAGCTGAGGCATCCCGCGAGACTTCTCAAGGGTCGCGCCCTTGGGGACATTTGACCAGAAAGAACCGGCAGCAGTGAAAGTGGAAGGGTCGACCTGGAGACAAAGCTTCGGCGTGCTGCTTCAGAGGACCCTGCATGGTGCTTCTGTTGAGTCATACTCAGGCGCATGAGGAAAGGCATGAAAGGCTGGATAGCCGCTAGCCATCTGGAGATGCTTTTCAACTACTCAGACCGATGACGCGAGCACCCACATTTGTGAGGGTGGTAATACTGGAATTCTACGGACGCCGGACCCTTCAGATTCCAGCTAAAACGTCAGGCCACTGGCGGCCGGCAGTGGCACAGAAATTCCCCGTGCTAGGGGTTTCAGGAAATCCTTTTCACGGTGGGCATCTTATTCTATTGAGATGCTGAAACACATAACAACACACCTGGCCAACTTATCAGTCCCGCTTATAAAGGCAAGCGATGCAATAATTGAACGTGCGTCGCGCTGTCGTGCGCAGGCCTTTCAACGTCATGGAGGCCTTCGAGCAGCCGTTGTTATTCAGTTCTTGCACTGGGTGTGTCCGTCGAAAGCAACAGCTTCGTTGAGAGCAGCTCGCAGTGGCAGATGGAACACAGTGTTTTTTGTGCGCCTTTGTCGCCTGTGGCAGCTGGTGCCGTGGACAACGAGATGTTGGAAGCCGTGGCATGTCAGGCAGAGTGGGGTTGAATTCTGAAAACAGTTGCAATATTCGGTTGCTGCTGAGGCTTGCGAGGTGCTGGAAGCTCACGAGGGTACGGACAACGACACACAAAGTACGACAGAGGTGCCTGTGATGTTCGCTTCCATGCCATTGCATGGTTCCTCGCGCTAATGCTTTATGGCCGCCCAAGCGTGACTGTGCAGCCCGCACGACTGTGAACATGAGCTTTCGTTTTACTTCGGGCATGGCATGTTATGACCAGCAGCACCAACAAAACCAATCACAGCATCCACCAGTTCGAGTTTGTCGATGGACTGCCCTGCGATATGGTGGAAGATATAGATGGGAGGCCCGCTGTGCACACAACATGTTGAAGACACTCTATCAACCCACTGGTTGTCCGAGACCCCTAGGAACTGCCAGTACGCATACATTGTTGGGTCATGCCTGCTTTCAGGAAGCATTGGATTCTGCGGCCGTAGCGACGTTGAGAAATGCAGGCCTGCTGTGCATCCCGGCATTTCAGGTCCAAAGGACATCAACGCACATCAAGCAACCAGGCGATGCTTTCCGACCCGTTGCGCTCTGTCCCTTTCGTGCTAGGTCGTTGGATTGCAAGCCGCGCGAACATCCAGATGCTGCAGGACGTGCATCAGTTCCACAGTGGTTTCTCATCCGGAGTTGAGATGCTTGCTTCTTGCTATCTACCGATGTTGTGGAGGAGCTCCCCCGGCAGGGGCTATATTCGCAGAGACCCTAGCCGGGTTGAACGAGGCATGTGACACTGTATTACGTTGTATGCCGAATTTGTTCGACGGTGTGGGTGGGCCATGCTCGGGTCACTCCTATTCTTGTTGAATTCTGAAGTTTTGACGTGCATACACGTGCATGGTAGGCATTGCAAAGTCATCTGGCACCATGCAGGCTGCAGGGGCGGAAGGTTTAATGCGATGCACATGTTCACGCAAACGGGTTGTGTTGCAGCATAACGAAGACAAAGGAGGCGCATTACAAGATGCGGCAATCAAGCGGTTGCGTAGTAGTCTACACACCTTGTCATGGGCTCTGGAAAAGCGTTCCTGCTATGCCCAGCACTTGAAGCGCGACCTTGCTGACTCCGGAACAAATGGTTTCCAACCGAAGATTGCTTTGTCGTGGAGCTTGGTATATCCACTTCCCACAATTCGACCATTGGTGATAGGAATGTTTGTGGCTGGGGAGGTGCACAGAACACGCAGACTGCTGTGACTGATTCACTACGCTGACGTTGTATTTTTTGGTACGCATGAAGTTTGAAGCTTGGTCGGAGCTTCTAGGGATATCACGACGATGTTTCGAACACTTTTATCATTGGCTACGTAACTCCCTGCTGTTCGCAGGTAGATCAGCAGCTGCTGCTATTCTGTTCCAAGGGGCAGTCGGCCGCTGTTCGATGGCTCTTGCGATTCGGGGCGGATGCTGGCGCAAGAGATTGCTGCTTGCCAGACCCGGGCTTTTGAGAAGCCAGATGTTCTTGCATGTTCTTGCGAATGTTCTGGTCATGCAAATCTACTTGCTCACGTGCTGTAGACGTACGACCCGGACCTTAGCGGCTGGGTCTTCGGCTCACGAGTCGCTGAGGTAATGGCACGACAGGGCTGCATGCCGCTTGCCGCAAGGGGAGCTTGCGGGTTGTGCAGGCTTTGCTGGACATACCTGCGACTGACAGGCGCGGGCACACTGAAACCGTTCAGCAGTCTTAGCAGTTGGCGGAGTGATGCTGGTTGATTGTGCAACTTGAGATACCGGTGTGCAAAGACGTGTGCAGATCTATGCATCTGTCTATCTGTTTATCTATCGGCCGACCCATCGATCAAGCTATCTAATGTATGTATCTATCCTCATGATATGTCGATAGGTCTGAAAAGAGGTGGTTGGAATTTTTCATTTTTAAGCAAAACGACGAACAATACAAGATCCGGGAAGATCTGTTTTTGGGATTCTTTGCAAAAAAAAAGCCCAAAAAGCAGCAGGAAAAGGGGGGGG
>BGNK01000028.1:389481-406021 GCA_003297005.1 Symbiodinium sp. clade A Y106 | reverse complement strand
GGGGTGGGAAATGAACGCAAAAAGCGGGTTCGTCCAAACTTTCGGACTGCAGGGAGGAGGTTAGGTGGAGGGTACCTGAGTTAACCCCAGCAAGCACAAAACTCGTTGTCTTTTGTGGCTAGGGTGTTCTATAGCAGCCTCGCAGCTGCGGCGGTGCGGGAGGGACAAACAAGCACAAAACTAGCATTCTCATGATTTCCGTGGAACATGAGGAGTCCTCAACCTAGTATTTTGCGCCTGCATCCTATGTTTTTCCTAATTCGTAATTTTTCTACGTAGTTCCTATTCAAACACAGTTCTGGGGAACAATGTTGGCAAGTGGGGGGGGGTGCATTTCTTTGGAACTGAGCGAAAAAACGTTATTGCTTGTCGTTCTCTGTGTCTCAATCCAGGATTTCGTGCCAAATTCTGCTGTTTCGTTCTATTTGTCAAAAGCCGTTTTCCTGAACATGTTCGATTTCTTTTCGAAAAATAAATTTTCACTGTTCATAACCTACTGTCTCATTGAGAGACACACATACATGCTTAGCAAAGGTGAATGCACACATGCTGCTTGCCCTGCCAGCTCTCTGCCGGTAAACATCGCCGACGCTTCCGGATGGACGCCGCTACATGTCGCCGCATGCAATGGTCGCCAAGCGGTTGCAGCCGTGACTTTGAGGCAAACTTCAGAAAGGCTTTGTCAGCTGTTGGGCTGCGAGATACTGAGCACATCGCTCGCCATGTAGCGCCTGGCCATGATCACTGCACTCAGAAGGAACCTCAAGAGCGGTAGGCCGTTGACGCCATGCTGAAGTTCGGAGTGCTGTGTGTGCTTAGTTTTCGGAATGCAGCTAGCGGTGTACAACCCGTCAGCCTTTTGGTGTCAAGCTGGCAGTGCAGCAGCAGCCCCCCATGGCGTCGCACGGCTCAATGTTCTGGGCTGTGACTCCAGAAGCAAGCCCAGCTGCGTTGTCTCCCACGCAGCAGTCTGCTTCGCCAGCTGCGACTGCAATGGGCCCGCTACCGAACAGGAGTCAACCACAGCACCCGAAGCCACCGAACAGGAGTCACCCAAAGCACCCAAAATCACCGGACAGGAGTCAACCGCAGCACCCGAAGCCACCGAACAGGAGTCAACCAAAGCACCCAAAATCACCGAACAGGAGTCAACCACAGCACCCGAAGCCACCGAACAGGGGTCAACCAAAGCACCCAAAATCACCGAACAGGAGTCAACCAAAGCACCCAAAGCCACCGAACAGGGGTCAACCACAGCACCCAAAATCACCGAACAGGAGTCAACCACAGCACCCGAAGCCACCGAACAGGAGTCGACCAAAGCACCCAAAATCACCGAACAGGAGTCAACCACAGCACCCGAAGCCACGAACAGGAGTCAACCAAAGCACCCAAAATCACCGAACAGGAGTCAACCACAGCACCCGAAGCCACCGAACAGGGGTCAACCAAAGCACCCAAAATCACCGAACAGGAGTCAACCACAGCACCCAAAATCACCGAACAAGAGTCAACCACAGCACCCGAAGCCACCGAACAGGAGTGAACCAAAGCACCCAAAATTACCGAACAGGAGTCAACCACAGCACCCGAAGCCACCGAACAGGAGTCAACCAAAGCACCCAAAATCACCGAACAGGAGTCAACCAAAGCACCCAAAGCCACCGAACAGGGGTCAACCGCAGCACCCAAAATCACCGAACAGGAGTCAACCAAAGCACCCAAAGCCACCGAACAGGGGTCAACCACAGCACCCAAAATCACCGAACATGTCCCTGCTAGGTGGGTGTCTACTTTCTCCCACTGCCGTCCTTTGAGCACAAGTATGTTTCGAAAGTGACTTCAGACACGCTGTTGCCAATGTGGCCGCTTGGAGTTGAAGCGCCTGCCACTTTCTCCGAGAGACTGCAGACTGCCAAGAATAAGCGGTCTGAGAATCTGTGGTCCGCTGTGAGCAGTTGCCTCTTAGACATCTTCCCGAACAGGACTCCTCGGCTACGTCTCCAGTGCTGTCATGCCGCGCAGTTGTGC
This sequence comes from Symbiodinium sp. clade A Y106, assembly GCA_003297005.1. Classification (NCBI taxonomy): domain Eukaryota; class Dinophyceae; order Suessiales; family Symbiodiniaceae; genus Symbiodinium; species Symbiodinium sp. clade A. The sequence goes on along the minus strand of BGNK01000028.1, from coordinate 403,990 downwards.
TCCACTGAGCTCCAGCTACCCCAGGCGTGTGAACTGGGGTTGGTGCACTTACGTACTCATCTTCTCCACTTTCTGCAAAGCGGGCAAGAGCTCCGTCGAGTCCACCGACGGACCTGATCATCCGATCACCGTGGCTCGCTTGATCCAATACAAGCAGGCCTTCCCATCAGAATCTCTCCAGTACCTCCCGGTGCTGTACATCTGCCCCTCCGGATCGCATGCGCTTCATCTCGAGACCTATGTGCACGGCTTTATGGGTGTCTACGAGCCGCAAAGCAGGGTCAATGCACCGAGCGACAAGAGGTCCTCCGAGGGCAAGGAGATTTACACGAGGGACTCTGCTGCGCGCTTGCTAGAAGTCCTACACTTGGCAAGCCAGAAGACGGTGTCTCAACTGTGCGCCGGCAAGAACGCTCTGAAGACTTACAAAAAGGGACGTCCTGAGGAGATCCCGACCAAAGAGGAATTCAGCAGCAGTCTGGATCTCCAAGAGACTTCTTGGACTGTGTGTGTAGCGTTGCATGTTGCTAGATCTACGGATCCGGCCAGCTCCGTCTCCCGAGCAATCCCTGCATGCATCTGCATTGTGCAGTCCGCAGTTCATGACAACAGATGTTCACCGTGGCGCTTCGAGCAGCAAAAGTGCGAGAGTGCCTTCAGACATCCTGGACCAAGTGAGAGAGTGCAACTTGTCGCAGCATGTGTTTGAGGACGAAAGGCGGGATAAATTGAGGCCCTTCTGCGATCTCATGCTGATGCAGCAGCACGGAACAAGATTGGACAAGTTGCACTGGAGCTCTGCGTGGACGCTCTGCCTGCATCACTTCATTACCAAAAGCTAGGACTAAGAAGGCAGGCAGGCAGTCAGGCAGGCCAGTGCGACACTCGACATTCACACTGCCACCATCATGCACCACGATGCACCACGGGTCCTCACAAATCCAAGCCCCCCAAAAGGGATTCACGAAACTCGTAGTCTCCAGGACTCGGCGACGAAGTCGCTCCTGATGCTGCGCAGAGAGGACACTGCAAGTCTTGCGGGCGAAGTCCGGAAGCGTTAGAACTCTGGATGCTTACATCTTTTATCCTCACAACACCTGATATTGGTTGGTGTTTGGCATTTCGGAAGGTAAGGGGGATCACGCCTGAACGATGGTGACTGCACCAGAGTGCGTTTTTCTACTAAGCCTTTCATGGTAGAAAGAGAGCGGACCCCTCCTTCAGCAACCTGGCTTTGCATTCCCCCACTCCCACGGGTGGTATCTACACGGCATGATTCTTGAAATGAATTTCGGTTTGGCAGAGCGTTGGGTTGGGGGTGGTGCAGCCATAGCCTTCTACAACAGGCCCTGTCAGAGCCAGTCATTAGAACGCTTCAGTTCGAAGGGGCATTCCGAGAGTTCCAAGAGGCGCCAAAGCCTTCATTTCGCTGACTGTCGCCGGGCATCTCCTCTGCCAAGTTCTGCTACCCTGCCCTGCAAGGTCTATCCTTTTGAGTCGTTGAGTTGCGAACCGTGTGAAGCACGAAGCAGAACCCCAATCAGTTTGCAGATGGAGATGCGCTTGGCAGGACCTTCCAGGTGTGACTGGTGGGCCTGCGGCCCTGGAAAAACACATACCCCATGCTGCAGACATGGCAGACACGCCCTCGCAAGAGTCTCAAGGCCTGCGGCTTCATGTGCAGGTGGCTAAGCAAGACAACAAACAAACCAACGCCTCTCCAATCTGAGCAGGTGATCCAGATGGCGAGACAATACGCAGCTCCGCTGTCTCCAGCAGGGAGGGCGGGAATGTTGCAGCAAGGAGGTATCCTTACCAGAAGGTCACGACTCTGGAGCGTTAAAGTGGAGCATACAGCTCCATACTTAATCCTGCGTTCCGAGAGCAGCTTGAAGCTGAGGCTACGAACCTTTCTTTGTCCCACGGGAGCCGCTCATTCCGGCTGGAGCCAGAGACAACGATTTCCTGGCGCTTTGTGACCGAGCTTCAGATGAATATACAGTTTGCGGGGAGTTTCAGTTAGTCTTCAGTGGCTTTCACACATTGTGTGAAAGCCCGCTTGGCACTCAGGCGTTTCGCAGCGCTGTTTCAACTCACAAGCTGGGCGTGGATTGGCATTCCTTGTAGCAGGAAGCTCAGATCAATGCAAAGTGCGCTGGCTGGTTTGCTTCCGTTGAATGCTGAGATATCATGCACCTCCCCTGCAAGGCGTCGGGCACTCTGCGTGATCGCCCCACTTGTATGGTCGATTACTGGCGAATGAATCGGCTCCGTGCTCCAAAAATCATGACATCTCAGAGCAGTTTCCTTACGTGTGTCAACAAGATGAGCTGTGGTCTTCGCAGTCCGTGTCCAATCTTCAGGCTCTCTGCCGAGCAGATGGGCCTGCTGCTTGACGAGGGTTATACGAAGCCAGCGATCCCAACGACCGCTCACCGGTTTTGTGATTGCACAACAAGTAACGATCATCGACGTATGGCTGTTTAAGCAACGCTCGCCATGGCGAGTGCCGTATAGTGCCACACTATACCCCTCTTCTCATCTTCGGCCATGGGCGCCCGGAACAATCTCGCAAAAGATTAGATCGCACCACTTCCACATAGGCTTAACGAAGGCCTTCGCGCTGTTGGAAGCTTGATTAGTCCCTCTCCCCGGTGTTGCGTGAGGAGAGTGTCCGAAATCGGGGGGTTGTCCGGAAAAGGCAAGTTGGGGCTGGACCTGAGCAGGTTGAATGCACGTGCTCGCGCGATGCAACATGCGAAGAGCGATCGGCATGGAAGAGCAGACTGCCATCTCGAGCAGATCAAAGTTAGGTACTTGAGCGAGGACTTCTCGCTTGCGAAGATATTGCGAATGGAGTACTTGAACTCGATCCGTTCTTGGGCTGCACAAGCTATCAAATGATCCTTCTCGTGTGTTGGTGTACGTGTTGTCTTTTGGAATGGTAGTGGTTCAGGTGCCGATGATTTCAATCTTTGTGTTGCTATCTGAGTTTGGCAGACCGAGGCTTTGTGAACACTGGGGTGATGGCGGCGTTGTGTTTTGCCTTCTCGGAGATCGCCCTTCCGTGGGATTTGCAGAAACTTGGCACGAAGGAGCCGGCATGCCGATTCGGCATCTTCAACTTTGCACGAGTTGGGGTTGTGCCACAGTCGTTTCTGCTGATGGGCTCGGCATAGTTTGCCTCTGCACTCGACAGATGGCTCTTGCTTTCATGAGAAAGGTGCTTGGACCGCATTACGTGGAGCTTGGCGGAGGCCTTCCGGCCCGCCTTCTGGAAGTCACCAAAGTAGCATAACCTGTCAGCTCGGCCTTCAGATGACGGTTTTGGGCAATTCATTTCTCGCTGACACTCTGTCTTCTTTGCTGGACTTTGGTTTGGAGGTGTGGGTGCGCCAACACCTCCGATCACAAACGAGCCATGCCTTCAATGATGAATCTTCCGTGCTAGCACATCAGCTGATGCAAGAGGCTGCCGAATCCACCAGTGTCAAGAGGGTAGCTGTGCCAGATGCATCTAAGAATTGAATGTTTTGAGGAGAGAAGGTCCGCTGATGAGCAGCAGCCGCGAGCTGGCAGGCCAAGCCTTGTGGGCGTGACTCTGCTGCCATCAGACCGAAAGCAGGACTTCTGACAATGCCGCCATGTCCGGCCCAAGACTTGTTGCCCAGGCAAGTTTTGGGAGTGGACATTTTGCACGAGCTTTTCTTCTCGGAATCCTGATGCAGAAATGGCTGAGACATGCCCAAGACAGTGTGAACATGCAGGAGCACTGCTGCGTGTCCTGGCAGTAGAATCTGAGACCATCATGCTGCACTGGAACCACTACGCTGACCTGCCTGACTCGCAGCGCGTGCTCCTGCAGGACTGGGTTGCTCCTTGGTGTTGCATGAATCACATTCGCCACTAACCTTGCATGCATATGCTTGTCTTGGAAAAGATGCATCGTACCGCAGATGCAGTCAAGAAGGCTATGTTCTCAATTTTGTCGCTAAGGACATGCACCGTGCCGGGGACAATCAGACGCCACGGCGGCAGTTGCAGGGGTTGGTGTTAGGCCTGCGACTCCTTCAGCCCTTCAGCTCCAGTTTGGAGCAGCGTATCCCCTGGGGTCGAATCCTAGACCTGGGACGACCAGGATCATTTCCTCAATAGTGCTGGCGCCCATCTACGAGGCAAGCGGTTTAGGTTTTGAGCGGGATGCTGTACCTGGGCCTATAGGGCCTCAGGCATCCGAGCCTCCAAAATCCCCTGTGGTGGCTCCGAAGCTAGACCTGAAGCGAGAAAGCATGAAACAGTCCGCAGTCCGTACCCGTAGACCGGGCCAGATGGCAGGGCCAGGCCGAAGCAGCATACTGTGGGCAGGAGTGAGAGGGCTGCAAGACGAGTCCAGGGAGTAAGTGCAAAGTTTCGGGACGAGGACAGCACTGCAGACGCAACGAGGCAAAGGAGTCACAGTTATGTGTTCAAAAACCGTTTTCCACGCTCATTCGATTCGACCCCTTGGGGTAGAAACGTTAGGAGGCGGCTGGTATGCTACGATAGAACGGTGACAGATTCCTGCTGAGACGTTTTTGGCAATCCGCCCTAATCTCACTACAGAGATGTGCAGTTGCCACGGGCAGTTTAGATAGTATCGTGACGACACCTCAAGAAGTATCACACGATCTGGCCCAATGCTGTGATGAGATTGCAGAGAGTCTGCGGAGCTTCTGACCCGTGCTGCATGAATATTGGAGATGTCGTAGCCCGACCGGCATGTCGAGACAGGGAGAAGGACGATCAAACGCTTGAGACAGAAGTCTCAAGTGTTTGTGGGTCAGCAAGAACATGCCAATAGCTGAGAGTGAGGAACTCGGCTGCTGCATGTAGCAGTGTAGCAGGGAGTGCCAGCGAGCTTATGAGTAACGTTACCTCTGGGCCCGACAGCTGCGGGCTGTGGAACTGTCGCCTAACGCCCGTGACATGTGATTTATCCGGTTGTTTCCCATGAGTTGTCAGATGGTGAGCAATTGGAAATGGGAGCCGTTGCAGATTGGGAAGCCGCGGAGCGGCCGAGATGCAAGGAGAAGTCGCCTTTCGATGTCGGCTTGGCAGGAATCCCGTTTGGAGCTTGTGCCATGTGCAAAGGCCCAGACCCGAAGAGTGAAGATGGTACCAGATCGCTGTTCGATGGCGTGGTGCCCCTGCAGAAGTGAGTGGGCAATTGCAAGCCATGTGCTGTACCGATGTTTGCAGTTCAGAAGTTGTTCTCCGCTGATGACTTAACGACTGGTCAGGCATCTGTGGAGGGATGGGCATATGCTGTTGGCGATGACTTCTTGTCCCACGTGAACGAGACAGCGCAGGGAAGCATCGAGCAGGAGCGTATTCACGAAGCGCTTGGATACGTCTGCGTCTCGTCTGTGTGGCTTATTCGGGCTGCTGCGACGGAGTGATAGAAATGTCGGAACATCTAGATGAGTTGCCTTTCGAGATCTTTCGAGTGTACTCGGTATTGAGAGCTGTGACGCCACGGGCAATCGTCTCAGCCTGTCGGGTCGTTTGTTGCCACGCGTAAATGACCAAGGCGAGGGTACATTTTCGGCACGAGTTCCCATCGCGCAGAGTGCGGTGGCCGCCCCCATAAGCCACGCCATGAAGGCACATAGCAGGGTCCAAGGTCGCAGCTCACCGCTGTTTGGGTGCTGCACTCTTTTTGGCCTTTGGCTCCGCCAGTGGCCTTTGCAGTCACCTGCATCATCCTGTGATTTCCCGCACGTCAAACGTCAAAAAACTAGACATAAAGGGAAGAGGGCTTTCGAAGTCATGCCATCCGGCTGTCTTTGACGGTCTGTGCAGGCAGTGCCCATGGAAGATTCTACGTCCGGGATGCACTTCTCTTCAGATGCTGCTGCCATTGCAAAGCCTCAGGGTGTTAGCCGCAGCACGTGGACTTCCCACCAGCATGAACCCTATTTCCCTCTGCATTGTCGTCCACGCCCATAATGTGTTATTGTTACACAGATGTCCCATCGCCCCAGCAGCGTCCGATCTGGTGTGCGAGCCCTGATATGAAAGTGTAGGCTCTGCAACTGTTATCTTCGAGTATGAACGAAGTGCATGGACTAGGTACAAGCGGCACGGGTCCCGTTGCCAGATCTCAGGTTTGGATTTCCCTGTGTGGCCCGCTTCTTCTCTTGTCTTTCGATCAGGCCCTGAGCAGCATGGAGACGTTTTAGTCTTTGGATGTCTCTGGCAGTGATGCAGAAGGGCAATGCGAGAGCTGTCGTGCAATGCCGCAGGTGACCTGCCCGTTTGCCTTCATGTATTTGGGCAAGGTTCAGCTGAGGGACATCAATCCCGGCCGAGCGCTGCTCCCCTGTCTGGTTTAAACTTCTGCTGCGCCTGGCGCGGGGGGACTGTGAAAATCGCTCAGAGTCTGCCGAAGGTTTTCCTTGGAAGCCCCACAGCACGGCGACGAGACTTCAAGGCGAGGCTTCCGCTTCGCTTGGGGCTCTCAGGGAAGTGGGTCGCGGGGTAACAAAAACCAGCAGCTTTCCGAGGGGAGCGATGTCAGGCTCGAGCTGGTCTTACTGCTGCCAGATGCTCGATGGCACGTTTGTTCACTGCAAAAGCTCCTCAGCTCGGACCTTTGTGTGGCGACATAACTGGTGTTTGAGCGGAAGTTGCGAGTTTCAGGTTTTCGAGGGTAGTTTCGGGTCGGAGTTTCGGGGCAGAGGCCAGGTCAGTTTCGGATCCAGAGGAGTTCAGTTTCGGATCAGGGCGCGGCCAGTTTGTAGTACACGTAGCAGCATTACTAGCAGTACAAGCAGCAGTAGTACTCATGGCAATTACCACTGGGTACTGGTCGTACTGGTACTAGTAGTACCGAAGTAGTTAGTACTCGCAATACCGGTAGTAGTATTCTTAGTATTACTCTAGTGGAATTGTAGTATTGTAGTAGTCACCTGGCAACATCCCGAAGCCCCGAAACTGACCCCACGCCCCGAAACTGACCACCTCGCACCCCGAAACTGATCCTCCCCGTCCCGGAAACTGGGCCCCGAAACTCACCCTCGTGATCCGAAGCTCACCGGCAGCCGATCCGAAACTAGAACCCCGAAACTATGGGCACCCGTGTTTGAGCCTGCGCAGAGGAAATGGAAGCGTGTCAATTGCTCAACTGGTATTCTGCTCTCTTCTGGCTTTGTTGACCAAGCTTCCGTGCTGCGAGTTGTAAGGCTAGTCTTGCAGCTTACTGATGCGACGCTTGGCTTGCAACGATGACTTCGCATAGCTGGTGGGAGCGGCGTCATTGGCAATTTTGGTTTATGTTCTTGCAACCATGTTTTGTTCTTGCAAACCTTCGGCCGCGGGACTCAAATCCCCTCATTCCCCTCCCAGTTCGGCAGTCACCTTTGGCGGATTGCTTCGTTGACTTGCTTGCCATGTTGCATGTGCTGCATGTGACGACAGCAGCCGCCTTAAGATGACTTGGGTGCTAGCGGCTGTTAGCGTACTGTGGCGTGTAATCTTCGGCCGGCACGACATCTCTCCGATTGGAGTGCCCGACCATGTTCTGTGCTGCACGGTTCGATGTCCCAGTTCGGTTTGGTAGGCCCTGGGCCTGCGCATCTTCGGCCGCTCTTGGGCTGGTTGATGCTAGATTCTGCTAGCTGCCAGATACTGTGGATGAACAAAATTTTGCATCACTTTTCAGCAGCGTCGTTCCATGATTCCCCGCGCCCAGACCAGATTTGTCCCAATGGCCGAAATATTGCACCGCACAACTAGTCCCAGCTGCCAATGCTAAGTAGGGGGTGCGGGGCTTGATGTCGTACTCGTTTGAAGTGTGCGTGTGCAGGTGGTGCAAGATTTTGTCCATCCACCGCACAAAATGCTGGAAAATCCAAACTTTTCGTGTTCTGAACGCTAAGAAGCTTGACGAGCTTGTATTTCCCTCCAAAACGAGCAAACACCTGCAAAATGACAGTCAACACTCACTCAACACTCAGTCAACACTACAGTCAACACTACCAAAACCTTGGGAAACCCAGCACATTCCGCAATTCACTCGTTTTAGAGAAAAAATATAGGTTTTTAAGGTTCTTAATGTTCAAAACGGCAAAAATGCTGGATTTTCCAGCATGTTGGCAGTGTTGACTGTAGTGTTGACTGAGTGTTGACTGTCATTTTGTACGTATTTGCTCCTTTTGCAGAAAATTGGAGGGTTTTTTGGGTTCTGAACGTCCCGAAGAGCAACAAATGCTGGATTTTTAGCATTTCGGCAGTTGGCCGGCACCGGCACCGGTTTCCGGGGCGGCATGACAATGTTGCTGCGCCGTCTTCGCATTTTCACGTTGATAGTGCCCTTCCCTGTGAGCATTTGTAAGATTCCAGCTTCGCTCGACTCCTTAGCTCGTATGCAATGCCAATGAACTAGTGGCACTTGCATTCTGTGAATAATTTCTGCGCACACAGAGCTAATGCACCACCGTCTGAAAAAAACTGTATTCTTGCTAAGCGTGCTCTCACACCCGCTGAAAGGCCACACTGGCAATAACTCATGCTCATACAACATACCAGGCAACACTCACCGAAAGGGACTGTGGATAAACAAAATCTTGCATTACTTTTCAGCAGCGTCATTTCATGATTCCCCGCACCCCCTTTTTAGCATTGGCTCTAAAAGGCTAGAGACCAGATTTGTCCCAATGGCCGAAATCTTGCACCGTACAGCTAGTCCCAGCTGGGCTTGATGCCGTATTCGTTTGAAGTATGCATGTGCAGGTGGTGCAAGATTTTGTCCATCCACCGTATCGCTGGCACTATCAGACACACGGGGGTCTTGGGCTCCTTGAGCACGGAGTGCTCCGCCCGTGGATGGCGATTTCGAACGGATGATCGAGCAACGCTTTGTCCTTTCCGGCTTCTGGGGAGCAGGCTAGGCTGCCAGGTGATTCAAAACGGCACTCCGGCTCCTGGAGAGAGGATGCTATCCTGCAAGCCTTTCCGACGCATTTCTGGACACACAAACTTGGAACACGAGAACCGCTGTAGATGTATTTTGCAAGTTCAGTGGTGGTTGTTCTGCTCTCTTATCTCGAACCCCTGTTCTGCTTTCACGTGATGAAAGTTGTCGTGTTATCACTGAAGCAGCAAACTGGAAGTGTACAGCAGTCGGGGCTTCAAGTTAAAGCTTTTAAAGGTGCAGTAGAGGACGTCGCAGACAAGACAGACCAGACACGGCTTCAGCAGTTCAGGAGACATCTGAAGGATTGGATCGCCTGCTTCGCCGACTTGGCTTTGATGACAGGCACCGGCCTTAATTCCCAAGCTGCACCACTTGTTGGCGTGACTGCGTGTTATGCCATCATGCATCGCCAGACCACCTTTCGTGCTGAAGGTTCGAGCACTAACAGCAGCCCCTTGAAGCAGATCTGAGACACGTTCGCAACTACACCAAGCTTTCTAGCCACTGAAGATACGACGATCACGAATGCCTGAGTGCCTGGCTGCCCATCGGCGGCGAATCTCGGATAAGCTCGGCAATGACCACGCAGGCCAAAGCCTTCCAAATAAAAGCACCAAGAGCGCGTGCGTTTCACACATGCACAAAGTGCTCCAAAGGACTCGAGCGCTTCCCTCGTGCATGGACGAAACAGCTTGGCAGCCTTAGCCTCTTCTTACCTCTGCTGTTGAACCTTGGTGCATCGGCGGACCCTCGAAGTAATGGTGATGCCCATGCGCATGCCTCAGATACTCGCGGATGTTGCATGCTTCGGCAAGGCCCTGGTGCAGGCTTTGACTCCGCTGCTGGAGGAGGCTGAACATCAATTTTCTTCTCCATGTTGACGGTCTGCTTTGCCCTTACAGCTACATGTGTAATTGCATGCTTCCTGCCGTTTCGGATCCAAGCACGATGCAGGCTACATCTTGAGCACTGGGGATCATGGAGGGGTGAATGCTCTGAACGCTCGCAACCTTTTCGATGGCAACAGCATCTTCGCAGGGTGGTTTGAAGGTGCCTTGTCGTGGGCAACTCAAAAGTCACAGAATCTGGAAATGCTTTGCCACAGCCGTACATTTCGTCCGCGAAGTAAAGAACGAGAGAGCACATGTTTCATCGAAGATCGTGGATCTGCCATGGAGTTCTCCCGTGTGCTGGCCCGATCAATGAAGCAGAGCCCCAGCTTATTGTTGAGATTCCATGCGCGAGTGAAGTAAAAGCAATTCCGCATCATGACCTGCTAATGCTCCGCTTAAGGCCCCCCTTACGTGCCATTGCGTTGCTGCCTGCTTCTAGCACCTAACTAACATCCGTCTAGTTTGAAAGTTGCGGACGTGAGTTGAGGAAGAGGATCAGGAGGAGGCCCCAACCGCTGCCGCTGCCCCCCCCCCCGCATACACGGTCTGTTGAGTTTCAGCCGGAGTAAGACCAGAAGACTGAAGACAGCCGTCAGCTGATCTTTTCTGTTGCCAGAGGCCCACCTGCGTGGTCATACTGTTCGGCCTTGGAGCAGTTGCTTTGCTGGGCAGTCTGGAGCTTCTGTGGCAAGTAGAGGCGCTCGAACAGTCTTCGGGTGATGCCTCACCCTCCAGCATATCAAGTCGATTTTTTGTTCCTCTCACTCTTTGTTCTCCCTGCAGGTGCCGAACACCTCAGAATATGGTTTATTATCAGAAGATTCGCGTCTCGACCGTTTCTCCAAGCATTGCTTGGCGGAAGTGGCTCTGGCAGAAGAGTCTGTGGGTCTCCAGCCAGCGGACTGGAAACTTCAAAATGCTTTGGTCATGGCAACCCACGGAGAAGCGAGTGCAAGGCAAGGCTGGCCCGACGATCCAAAGCCGCCTTCCACTTGGGACTGTCGCCCGACCGACTTGCCACGGCACTGGCACCTGAACCAGCAAGTCCATTTCCAAGCCGTGGCTGAGGATGGCAGTGTTTTGGACCGAAGCTTCGAGCCAGATCTCCTCGCAGAGGGGGGAGATGCAGGCGAGCCGTGGGCGGGCAGGAGTTGCGCAGCCCAGCAGCTGACATCCGATGGTTTCAAGCAAGCAGTGCTTCTTGGAAGGCGCCTGCAATGGCAATACAAAGAAAGACTTGCTGAGGCTGCGCTAGACGTCTCCAGCGTGGACACCAAGCGCTCCTTGGCGACGGCCGTGGGGATTCTCTTGCCTCTGGCCTCCTCCGACGTTGGGGAGGGTGCCACAGTGTCCATCACCACACTGGAAAGCTCCGAGACCCTTACAAGCCTTGGAGGCGAGATTGAGTCTGCACTTGAAGACATGCAAGCTGGTGCTGACCTTCTGTCCAGATGGTGCAACCATGGCAGCCTGCCGTGCGATGCTGACGGTTGCATGTCGCCCAAGGCAGCAGCGGAGCTGATTGCCAAGGGCGAGTTGCAAGTCTGCCAAGCACTGCTTTCCGACTCATCTCTGACGCCTCAGCTCGCAGAGCGTCTGCAGCAGACGGTGCTGAGCCCGAAAGGTCGGCTGTCAGTGCTGAGTGTCTCTGCCATTGACCTAACTGCTAGCCTCGTCCAGCTCTTGGGCAGAGAAGCCTGTGAAGATGCATTGATGGCCCGGCCGCCATGGTCTTCTTCTTTGGTATTCGCAACTTGCCAGATGTGTTGGTTTTTGTAACATAATTTTCGATTTCACATGCAGAGCAAGTTGACGTGATTCCCAGGAGCACTTTCGAAGCAACCGTTCCCAAGCGCTGTGGCGGGTCTTCTGGAATGGCTTAGATATCACACAGCGCTTGGCAGGTTGCGATTTGCAATCTGGCGGTTGCTTAGAAGAGAGCTTCCTCAGCTTGCTCAAGAGCAAAACAAAGGGAAACAGGGGTAGGAGGAATGCAGATAAGTCACAGCAGGGACGGGTGACGGTGTTTGCCGTTCTGTATGCCGCGGTGTTCTCGGATGCTCTCTTTGTGCCTTGTCCTTTGTCTTTTCATCAGCGTTTGTCTCCTCCTCCTTTCTCCCGTACATACCCATTTAGATGTGCGTCTGTAGCTAGACCTGAGTAGCTATACTTCTGAATGCTTGTGTGCCAGGGCCTAGAACCCTGTGTGTGCATGTGTATCATATGTATGTACGTATATATATATATATATATAATATGTGTATGCACACATGTGTGTGCAGACATGCACATGTAGAGTTATATGTAAACGTCTCATAACGTCTTCTCTCTCTCTCTCTACAGTACATACACACATATACATATACATATACATATACATATACATATACATATACGTATACGTATACGTATATACATATACATATACATATACATATACATATACATATAAATGCAAACACACACACACATATATATATATATGTATAAAGTATATATATATATATAAGTATATATATATACATATACATACCAGATACTTCTACTTATGCTTACACTGTACATATATATATACATATGCCTACACACACATATATATATATGGTCACACCCCCCCCATGATCCACCCGAGCCTTCTTGTCAACTGTTCGTCTACAATACTATGTCTCCGAATGCTTTCTCCGAAGTCCATAAACCATCGGTATTTGCGAGGGTTTCTGCTCTTCACATATACTGACCTCTGCTTGTTGTGCTCTTTTCTGGTATATGTAAACCACCCAAAACCCAAACCAGAATCTGGTTCTGCGTCCGCGCTGAAACACTTGAGCCCTTCACAGTAAAGACAAAGGAAACCGCAGTTGTTTTTGCTCAGTTGGTGTTATTTTCTGTCATTAGAAATCCTGTTTCATCACGAACAATGGCTGGGACTCAACGAGCCCTTACAATCTGCCAANAGTAAAGACAAAGGAAACCGCAGTTGTTTTTGCTCAGTTGGTGTTATTTTCTGTCATTAGAAATCCTGTTTCATCACGAACAATGGCTGGGACTCAACGAGCCCTTACAATCTGCCAATGCCACAAAATTAAATCTGAATGTTTCGGAGAACAAAGTGGTCTCCCTCCAGCAAATTCCAAATACATTCGGTGGCATGTCGAGGTATGTCGAGCTTCTTACGCTTTATAACTTTATAACACGAAAACCAGAATGACAAGTGAACTTTTCGTGTGCTAGCAGCAAGAACAAAAAGCTAAGACCAAGTAAAGATCCCCCGCCTTCTTCTCCTCTTAGAAGTATGGAAGCACACCTCTATACCTTGTAAGGCTTCGTGGGAATAGACAAACATTCATCTGAAATGCATTCGTTGTTCCTCTCCTAGTAAAACGCCATATGCTAAACACATTTGCTGTTTTCGCTTGCAAAGATGAAAGACGATCGCGGCTCAGAACTTCATCGAGCTCTATTGCACCGTACTATGTACTTGCACACTTAAACATCCTGCCGTCCTTCAACACATCATGAAACAGCTACAAACCCCTCCTCTCTTCATAGCCCCAGAGCAATGGTGGAACACATCTGTGTCTCATTGTAAATTATGCTTTTAGGACAGCAACAAACACTTCACTTCCTCAACTACAGTCATGATTCTGCTCGATGAAAGAAGAATTAGAATTGAAGCAATTGAAGCTCATTTGCTAGGTTCCCCAGTGTCCTCTTAGTAATGAGGTTACCTTTTACTCCGGGTATCCAGTTTTAATAATGGAACCCTAAAATTAATAAGGCAAAGGGGTATCAGTGGGGAACACTTTCTGAAATACAACAGAAACAGTCATTTATTTTGCAATATGAAATAGCGGAGCTTATCAGCTTCTTTAGTTTTGAATATGAAAGACAAGAAAGTGTTTTCTACAGCGGGCAAGGTTCTAAACTGTTAGCAAAGTCTTACCTCAATGAAGAAACAAGAACTCGACAATATCTAAACATGATGTCAGGTTCAGCAGACATTTGCGTTTGCATAAGGCGTTCTAGAGTATCCACAACCACAGGTAGGTTTCAATAGTACAAGAGTGCAGCTGTTCTTCTATGTTTTTTTGAGCAAAGCTGTTCTTAACTACAGTTATGATTTTGCTCGATGAAAGAAGTGTTAGTACCGTTGGTAGCTGAAGCACGTGCAGGCTCACTTACTTATGTAATACAGCCCGAAAGNGCCCGAAAGAGCCATTTACCTTGCAATCTGAGATAGCGGAGCTTATAAGCTTATCTGCTGGCTAGATCCGATGTCTCTCAACATTGAGAAGAAAGCTAGAGAGCCACGTCCCCACCACGCTCTAAAGCATCCACAGACACGAATAGGTTGGAATAGCACATGGCACACTGTTCCTCTATTACTTTTTGCATTTCAGGCTTCAGGAATCTTGGAGAAAGTCGATCCCTGTCGATGTTTTCGCATCCGAGGTTGCTAAAATGTTGCTCAAATTTCCCCAAATTTTCTAAAGTTTGAAATGCGAAAACACTGGCAGGGATCAAATTTCCCCGAAATTCCTAAAATCCTGGCATCTATGGGGAGTGAGGGGGCATGAAATTTTGGGGAAATTTGATCCCTGTCGATGTTTTCGCATCCGATGTTGCGAAAATGCTGCCAGGCTCAAATTTCCCCAAAGTT
>BGNK01000028.1:351726-389245 GCA_003297005.1 Symbiodinium sp. clade A Y106 | reverse complement strand
GGGGGGGGGGGGGGGGCGTGAGCATATATATATATATATCTATAACTACACAGACACGCACACACATACATACATACATATGTGTATATATATGTGTATTTATATTGACACTTGCACAATTTAATTTGTTGCGCTTGAAATACGAACCGATCCATGTATGCAGATGTGCGCATATGAGCACATGGAGCTAAATGTATGCAAGTGAGAAAACAGACGCACACACATACACACACACGCACACATACACAAGTGTACATGTGCACACGAAGATTGTAACCCTGTGATGTATTTCCTGCGTGTGTCCCAGGCCATCCAAGGCCCCAAACCACGAGCTCCCTGTGAAGGTAAGGGTCGCAGCCCGTCAAGCCATAGGTTGAATAATGCGTGAACTTGTTCATCTCGGCCGATCACGTGACAATGACTTGGTAGGGGCCCAAACCATGAATAACTAGGTTTTACATGTCCGCAAGACTGGTTATAGGATTTTCCCGAAGACTGGTCGGTGTCCCAAGCCATGACACAGTCAGCTCATGAACGGGTCATTTTCGTGGTCAATAATGCTTCAGCGGCTAGGGTACCTAAACCATTGAGCTTAGTGAATGACTGGTTTGATGGTTTGATGTTGGAGTGGTTTAGTGGGTGTAGAAGAGCAGACCCTTCAACCCAAAAGTGTTGGGTTGGATTGAAAAGCTTTACGATGTTAAGGTATATTGGTTTTGCAACCCGAGGTTGTTTTGACCATGGTTGTGGTTTGTAACTTCTGCTGGTTTCACGTATCCGAGTCCTAGTGCTTAGTAACCGCTAAACTCGTACAAGCCTCATGGGCGGATTCTGCCAAGGTGGTAGAGTTCTAGATTTTAGAAGTAGCGCGTAGGCTTCCAGAAGGTAGTGCGGGGATTTCAATAAGTCTGGACGGGCGTCAAATCTAGGGTTCGAACCACGCTCATGGACAGGGCTCCGACTCAACTCCAATCAGCGTTTGCTATTGCTCCTGGCCTGGCCTGATACTGGCAGTAAGAACTGGTCTGTCATACTTTAGTTCAGCCACGTGCTGTTGTCGTGGCTTGTCATGAAGACCCCTCCTGTTCATTACAGCAAACCACCTACCTTCCCGCATAACTTTCATGGACACAAGCTCTGCTAGTCTAGGGTCTGCAGCTGTGAAGCTCGTGGTGGTGTTTCGAGTTCCTGCTGTGTTGAGTTTCAGCAGACGTTCGCATCGCTTCGTTAAGCTCCAAAGTCTGAAACTTTCATCATGCCCCGCAGACGAACCATGCCCCTGAACCACACAAAGCTAAGAACACAAAGTTGGAGGCATCATCCATAGTAGCTGCTCGAGGCACAGAGCATCCAATCTTATCTCCAATCGCGGTTCTTTCCGTTCTTCAGGATGCCCTACTTTCATCCCCGAAGCTCCTTGCCGATAAGTAGCCGGGCCAATCTGATAATGAATGGTTGTATGAATTAAGCAAGTCGGAACTACACTCTGCCACGGAGGACCCGTGGCCGAATGCTTCTGTGATGCAGAGGTCGAATGCGACGTGCTTGACATCGTATCATCTCTCATGTGCGCCGCGGAGCTCGCAGATGCCGTGAAGGACCCATAGAGCTTCAGGGCCTTCGGGGCACTACAGTCGCGAGACGAGTCCCTTGCCTTGGGATGTAGTCAGCCTGGCAGGACACGCATCAGAAAGTGTCGCATATAGTTGCAGGACGAATTTTGTGCAGCAGCCGTCGGCTTTGGAGCTGTCCGTTGCATGCCTGATGCCCCATCCTTATGATTTACCGGTATATGTTGTGAGGTACAAGTACTGCGGTCGAGGATAAAGTTCACCTTCCTGAGCATCGGCGGGTAGGGTAGACGTGTTAAAGTCTGAAAGTCTTATGTCAGCTGTGTAGCACGGATTCCAAAAAAGGTTACGAGCAGGTCTGATGCCACTGATGACGGCGAATCTGCATGTTTGGAGGGATTCGCCGGGTGCTTCTCTCGGGTGTCGAACACCCTCTTTGGCGCACGGGGGTTTCGAGCACGAGGATTGCGATAACTGACACTACTGGGTCGCGAGGTGCAGAGCGGCCGTCGATTGCGAATGCCTCCCAAGAAGCGGAAAGCCTTTCAGAACGGCACCGCGAACAATACAGTTCACAAAGTGAGCCGGAAGTGGCGGCCAAAGTGGCCACGATATCAGGGTCAGCCAAACGAGAGCTCAGCAGTCAAACAGCAGCTGCTGGGCGTCATCTTGCCCGAGGTTGGTGCGCCGGATGTCATCAATGAGTTCAAGCAGGTTGCTATTGCACAAGGTGAACTGGCAAATCTGCTCCCGGAGTCTGTGCCACCGTGTCCGTTGAAGCTAGACGAACGAACAGTGGAAGTACCACTTGGCTCTGCTTCTCCAGCCTGGGAGTCTGCTCCAGGTGAGAAGATGGCCGTGCTGAATGCTGGATGCTACATCTCTGCGGCAGCATGGGCGCCACCTGTCGACATGGCTGTGCTTGCGCTTGCAGTCAACAGCCGTGCCATGCCTTCGGTGGCAGCAGAAGGTCCAGTGCCGGGCACCGCGGCCATCCAGCTCTGGCGCATTGATATCAGCAGCCCAGAAAAGTCTTCACAGCTGCGATTGGGAGTTGTGCACGATGCCGCGAGTGCGCGCGGCCTGCAGTGGCTGCCATCCAAGCGCACGAAGGAAAGATTGGGCTTGCTCTTGGCCGCGCTGTCGACCGGGGAGCTTTGTCTGTATAGCCTGGCAACGGCTACGTTTCAAGAGAAGCCGATCTCTCACAAGCCATTGTTTGCCAGATTCAAGCCGTTCTGGAAGGCAAGAATGCTTCCTGCAGGAGCGCAGCCTGCAAGTGCTTGGCAGAGACATGTACAATGTGCAGCAGCGCGAGAAAGCCCAAGGGACCCGCGCAGTTGCATTGTTGCGGCCGGCTGTGAACGATCCGTGGTGCTCCTTTGGCGACTGGTTTCAGGATCGCCGCTGCAGGAGTCGCCGATCGAAGTGCTTAGACCCTTGTTGCTCGACGCCGAGACAGTGATGTCCTTGGCTTGGTGTCCTTCACACGAATTCGAATTGTTGGCTGCTGGCTTCGCGGCCGGATACATTGTACTTTGGAACTGCCAGACTCCAAGTGCGCCACTGCGGTGCTTCATCCCTTTGGTCCGAACAGCTCATGTCAACATCGACTGGGCTGACCGCGACAATCTATGTCTTCCAGCGGATGCTTCCTGCTACAATTTCTTCCATGGGCGTTTGGTGAGATTGCGGCCAGACAGGAAGGGCGATTGTTTGTCATGCACCGGGGCATGCCAGGCTCCTCTTGGTGTCATTTCCCTTTGGTCAGACGGGGTGGTTTCTTACAGGCCGAGGCCGCTGATCCGGCCGCGGTCCTTTTATGGTGCCAATGACGAGATGGTGTTGCAGAGTTGGCGGGTGCTGGGTGCAGATCTGACAGATGCACCATTCCCTGAACCTGCTGGTCCCCAGCCAAATGAAAGATCCGAAGACGAGTGCAGAGCTTTCCGGGAGCAGCTGCAACTCGGCTTTGTCACTGCCATGGGCTTGGATTCACGGGTTCTGGGTTTTTCTTTGCGACTGCCATATGTTCCGTTGAGAACATAAGGCTGCGCCATTGCTTCTTTTGAAAATGCCGCCAGCGCCAACTAAGGTTCAAGTCATACCAGAACAGCCTGCTGAACAGGTATCGCGCATGGGAGACAGAGAGCTGCGAATTGCAGATCAAGACTGCCAAAGAGCTCGACAAGCATGACCAGAGCAACATGCCCCTCACAACTGCCAAAGTCAAGGAGCTGAGATTGCCAAACACCGTGGAATCAGAGACCTTGCCGCTTGGCCAAACTGATTTGTGGAGCCTGTAGATGTTCAGCTCCATCGTATAACGGGCTGTCTTCTGGCGCTTTATCTTTGCTGCTCGTCCTTTCGAAGCGTCCTGAACACCTTAATTTTCACTGCTTACCAGGGTGGCCATCAGCAGCGCTGCTGGTGTTGAGACTCGGATTGTTTCAGCAGATCCGAAAGTCTATGGGAGCTGTTTTGTTCTTTGCAATGTTTTCGTTTTCTTGGTCACCCGTACCGTCAACTTGCTCTCTCCAGATCAGAACGATCAAGCTCTGCAAGCGCGGCACACGCCGAAACCTTGCCGATGCTTAGAACATGTTGAGACCGAAAGCTAACTTGTGGATCTCCGTTGCACACCCACCGCGGCAGCAAGAGGTTCTGCTGACCAAGCAGCGAATACACAACTCAGGGCGTTAAGTTTGAAAGTTGGTTTCCTTTTATATCTTTTATGGAAAGATTTTACAAAAGGACGGAAGCTTCCAGAGAGAATGCACGCATGGGCGTGAAAGCCCCGTCGGAAGCGAAAGAAACGCTGGGTTATGCCGTTGAGGCAATTCGAGTTGTTGCAGGCTCTAAACCTTTAAACCTAAACCTAAAGAGACATGTTTCTGGAGGCTGCCTTGGCTCTGGGTCTCATAGCTGCACATGTGATATCATAGATGCACGTGGCTGAGGTCTCTGTGACTTCTTCCAAGTTGCGGCGCCTTCATCGAGAGAAAAATTGCCACACTACTCGCACCTGTCCTTGAGTGCTCCACTAGGAGAGTCGGCCGAGAAGTGGGCTTGGCACTCTGCTGACCGCACCATGCAGGAGCTACCGACGCAGCTGTCTTTGCCTTCTTTGCGGGGAGCGCGTCCAAATGTAGCCCCAAAGGCAGAACAGTGTCATTCGCACATGCCAGCAAGCCCGGCCGTGGTAGAGTGGCACTCTTAGGTTCAATTTCGAAGCATCTGGCACAGGAGTATCGCAAGCGTGGTGATGTGGAGCGTGACAGGGCCACCGAGTACCTTCGTGAACAAGCAGTGGAGGCACGGGGAATCGACAGAAGCAAGGCAGAGAGAGACGCCTCTCTGCATGGAGCAGTGGCAGACGTGTCGTGTACCTGGAAGGTCAGCCGCCAGAAAGAAGTCGATGCTGCCCGGACGCGTCGCCATCCAAGCTTCTCAAGTTATCTGAATGATTGGAACAATGGCTTGCGAAGCTGTGCGCGACTCGTATGTTGCAGCGTGGAGTCTTTCTGCAATCAGTCCAGCTGCGTACGTGATGTGGGCCCGCGCCTGAGGCGAAGCTGTGGACTTCCGACGCTGGCCACAGGGATTGCCAAAAGAGGTAGCTGAGATTGGCCTCGTGTAGTGAAAGGAGTTCAGTGCGCTAGTTTGAGGACGTGGGCCCCGCACCTGGGCTCGTTCCAGTCGAAAGCTTAGCCGACTCATCTGTGGCCGTAGCAGGTTTGGAACTTCTGCTAGCGCACGCCTGTCCGTGCTACTGCTCGCATCGAAGCGCCTGTGATCTTGATCTGGTGCAGCTTGCATTGACCGTACCCTTGCCATCCAGGCACCACGTAGCTTTAAATGCCAGCGCGGCATTAAAAAGCATGTCGCAGGAAGCATACAATTCCAGGCTTCAGCTGTGCAGATTTGACACGCCGTACACAAGCAGCGAACAACACAACATCAGCTAAGGGATATTATTGCAGTTGCCTCCACAGTCGTTTCTGCAGTCTGAGCCTTCGGCCACGTACAGTCTTTCAACTGTTCCTGGCTCCTCTACACCAGTTAGTGGAACTTAGACCTGTATCACTAAAGAACAGCTGCTGCTGCTGCTCCTCCTCCGACAGCAGTAACCGAAGACAAGTACCTAACGCTAGTACTGACGCTACATTCAGCCTCGCGGCTATGGGGAACTCGTCTCCTCGACCTCCACCGGAGCTGGACTCCAGCACCTCCGAACCCTCCTTCAAGGCTTTGTCGATTGAAGCTCCATGCCGTGTGCTGTCGCAGCTGCGTCTTAGCAATCAGCAATCTCCTCGCTCCAAAGCGGCCATAGGATTTGGAGACGCACTGCCGGAAGCTCAATCCGCAGCAGAGATCTGCCCTGCTGGGGCTCCTGGGAACAGCCATCGGCGATGCAGTTGGCTTGCCATTTGAGCTGCTGAGTTGCAAGACATATGGAATCTTGCACCGCAGATTAGCAGCCAGCTCCAGACATCGTGAGATCGAAGCATTGGAGTCAAGGCGCCCAGGTGGGAGGCAGGGACTAGGGACTGTGACACGACCGGCAGTCCGCATGATCCCAGACCAGAGACACAACTTGCTTGGTAATGCGGCGTGGTTCCCGATGTGTAGGTGCAGTCCGCGTCATGAAACGTCTAACGGCAGCTGCATTGAAAAGCAATCTACACACGCGCACACAGACTGCCACGCCCCTAATCACCATGAATCACCAGATGCCCTGGGCCATCCTCGCGCCAAGAGTCTATATAGTAGTCGAGACTCAAACTGAGACTTATGGGTGGTCAGTTGTCGACGTGCTGCATGCATGCAAGGCTTCACGCTCATGCAAAAAATCGAGAAAGATTTGCGATACGGCAGGCGGAATCCGGCGGCTTGACTGCATGATTGCTTTGTTGTGGCGGTGTTAAAAGGCCAGGTTTGGCAGAAACTCAGGTGAGTCGGCTGCTGCAAGGTTTTGGTCCGATGTGATGCCTTTCCTTAGCTCGCGCCTTTCTCCGGCTGAAGGCCACGCGCTCTCTGTGAGACACTGCATCTGAGTATTTCTTGGTTTCATGTCCCTAAGTACGTAAGCAGGCGCTGGTTTCGATAACCGGAGAACCGAATCAAATCTCGAAAAGTCCAAAAGTCGAAGAGGTGCGACCTTTCGGCTGTTCGTGTTTTCACACTTTCAGAGTTTTTCGTATTTTCTGGCTTTTCGCAGTGTCTGTGCTTTGCGAACTTTGTAAGTTGTTTTTGCTTTTGACGTTTAGCGGCTTAGCGTTTTTCTGTGCTTTTCGATCTTTCAGGTTTTCAAATGAAAGCTCCCGGCCAGAGCAGGGGTAGGCTTAGAGGCTTAGGCCCGACGCCGGGCTCCAAAAAGGACCTAAAACAAACAGAGTGGGACATTGGCATTTTGGTACAGCTTTCGGGTTTGGGGACCCAAATGGCAACTTCCGGCGAGTTCGGGTCTGTGGAGCCGACCAAGATCTTGGTGCGCGTGTGTGTGTGTGTGTGCCTTTTATTTATCATTTTGGGCATCCTCAAAAGTTTGATCAGATTGGAAAATAGTTTGAACGGTTTTTGCTCAATGACTCTTCAGCCGACCCTTCCCTGTGAACGTAAGTTTATGTGATTGGCAGGGACTTCCTTCTGTCGGAGCTACTCGGACGACACCGTATGCACCGATCTGAAGATGCATGCTATAGCCAAGGCACGAGAGTCGTCATGGAACGAAGCATTGCTAAATTTTGAAGCTATCTGTGTGGCATGGAAAGCACATGACATGAAGCAGTGGAGACTGTATTCACAGAAAGGCATTCTCCGCGCGAAGTGAACTCGATTCGGCAGGTCGTTTGGACCTGTGGTGCGATGAAAGTTCCGGAGAACAGGCTATTCGAGGCGTCGGCTGTATACATGAATGATCATCAATGATCACCCCAACTTCTTGCACAGTTGCCGAGGCTTTGATGCAGGAATTCTTGGCATGGGCCCATGGCAGTGGTGGCCAGCTGTTTCAAGGTTATGGCGGCTTTACGATACTTGGAGAAGCAGTGGCAACATGAAAGTAGAAGCAGAAATCTTGCCGTCTTCATAGCCGGGACATCCAAGAAAGGTATGTATCAAAGGTTCGCAGGACTCCTTCTGGTGTGGGAGGAGCGGGGGGCTCGTGTTTTTGTGGGGGAGGGGAGGAGGATCGACAACCACGCTGACCAGACCAGCAGTGGCAACAACCACGACAACAAGCTCGAAACAGAAGTCCTCTCGTAAGCAAAAGTACCATGTACCACGAATAGCGCTCAACATGGGTGTCCTGCTGGCTTTGTTCCGGAAACGTACTGCCAGCCAGTTGCTTCTGACTCGCTGACGAGGAAAGACTTGCTGAAGCCTTCGCGAGGAAATCGTCTTGGCCGCATGCTGCATTTTGACTTTGATTTCGCTTTGGCTGCTTGGACAATCCTGTTCTTTGGATTCGACGGCTGGCACCAGGTCATCTAAAGATCGAGCTGTTTCAGCCAGATAGCGACTACTGGCCCACAGAATCCTGGCCAAAGACCAGATGCTTGCTGGGTTGCATCGTTCTCTTTACTTTCTTCAGCTCCACCGCTCAGGAAGATTTTCTCAAATTCGCACAGGAGCTGGGTGGCGCGAACGCACTTGCGTTGGCACCAGTACTCTGTAACAAGACCGGGTGCCAATGTTGCAGCGGCATAGCGAGCATCCCAGTGGGGCATTCTGATTCTCTGATGCTCGAGTCGGACAGAACGTCTGGCAAGAAGCCAAGTGCAGCGAGGGCGGGCCATTCTGACGGCTTTGCTTTTGGAGCAGTTCCGTCTGGAGGAGCACTGCAGTGGAAGCTATCCTGGTGGCTTCCCTTCTTTCGGGAACGGGGCTGTCATGAGCATGACACCGCAGGCCTCGGAGCATCTGAAACGGGTTGATGAGACCTGAGAGTCTGAGCAGCACAGGTGCTCTTCCAGATGGCTGGAGCAGGACGGTTGTTTGATGTGCGTGCGTGCGATGCTTGCAAACGGGTTCTCACTCGTTGCCGCACACATGCTACCGGGTACTGCGGAAGTCTAGTTTCTTTCTGGACAGGACCTGCTGCCCAGGTGCTGTGCTGCACTCACAGTGAGGCTGGCAGCGAACAGCTAAAGTGAGCCCCGCGCCCGACTTTACCTGAAGTGGCCGCAGCTTGATTGTTATCCACTGCTCAAAGCATGTCCGCTTTGCCAGGCTTCCGCGATGTTGGCAGCGGATCTGCTATGCGAACTTCTCCGCCACGGCCTCAGTGCCGGCCAACCCATTCCAATTTGGCACACGTGCGCGGCTTCACCACCGTTGTCGGATGCAGGTGGAATCCATGAGCGAAAGCTGAAAAGCGGCAAGGCAATCGTGCCTGAGAAGACCTGCTTTGATCGCAGACCTAAGCTGTTATGTTAGGACATCGGCCGCTTTGTGCTGAAGAGTGCGGCGTGGAAGCAGAGCGTCGCACGCTTGAACCAGCTTCAGGACGTGGTAGCAGGTCCAAGTAATGTAGAATTTCGACCTTCCCGTACCCGATAAACTCTTTCCTCACGAGTTTGGATCGCACGCCGTTTCCAGTTTAGACGCCTTCCCTGACTACTTCCAGGACGGCTATGTTTATCCATGTGCTGCGTTTCGAGAATTCTTGGAGCACCTCGGCTACATGTAAAGCTTCGAAAGCTCGGTCACGCTTTTTGCTGGGCACTGGGCACTGGGCAGGTCCGGTGACTGCAAGGCCGGGGCCCGGCCGGGCTGGGCGGGACCAGGAGCTTTTGTTGGCTTTGGTGTTTTGCTTTATGCTGTTCGGGAGGCAGACACTGCGAACTCTTTCCTGCACACGCTCATCACCAAGAAACTCGGCCCTTTGAGAGTGGTAGCTGGTAGCTCGTTTTCTGCGTCTCCAAGGCTCCAAGGGAAGAAAATTGCCTTGTTGTCATGAATCAAGGGGCAACTTGCCGCCATCTGAGTCCGAGCTGGTGACTCATCCAGGCACAGGGCCAAGACATGCAAAGCTGGGGTAGGAGCTCAGCCACTCTCTTGAGGACCTTTTGGATATTTCGGTGAGATGCTACGCTGCTCGCCTGATCAGTCCCATTCAGTGCAATTCCGGGGGCTCCAACGACGAGTGCATTGTTGCTGCCAGGAAGCTGAACGACATGAGTCCGAATAAGTACTAAGTACAGCATTACCCATTAGCGGCTAGGGCACTGATGATGACAAGGCATTGCTGCCAACTTTGACGATGACACTCGGCGTCACAGTGGGTATGTAGAGTCTGGATGGAGAAGCCATTGACTCAATCAATCTCCTGCTTGCAAAAGGATGCTGTCCGACAAGGGAACCGGCTTGTCGTCGAGGGGCGCCCGGACGTCCTGGTTCGCTTCAGTCAGCGTGGAATGAACACGGCCGGCATGACTTGCTTTCAGCTGCCCTATTGTTCCTTTGCAGTGAGTGTGCGCAAGACAGCGCAGCATCAAAGTCTTCGCCGAGAGCACAAAAAGAGAGGGAATGTTAGAAGATTGCGGGAATATATACTTCGGAAACAAAAGCACTTGCTGGCTAGAAGCAAAAGTCGTGCGCCAACGACGGGAAACTGCCAAGGCCTCCGGCCGGATGTTACACTTGCCCTCTCTGCGGTGGCCAATGATTTCGATGTACTTGGTGACAAATTGCTCGGGCTGACCGGAATGTTGATACAAGTAGCCAGCAGCCAGTCCCCGGCGCACTCAAAATCACCCCCCACCCCCTGGTTGCCTTCTCTCGAGTGGCCCGGGCCTCGATTGAGGAGTGGTGATGGGTGTGATGTTTGTGCTCTGCAAATCTCTTTGTTGAGACGTGTCATACGACGGCCGGACCTTTTACGGTTCGATGGATGGATGTCGAACATGAAACACGGGTCCAAGTTTTGTTACTAGTAGTGACGTAAGACCTGAGCACATGAACTCGTGCAGAGGGTGTTTCAATGATTGTACACCGTCTCATGTTCCGGGGTTTCCCACGCAAGTTTAAGCTTGTTTCCGGTTCTGTACCCTTGGATCCTTACTCTCTATTCTCCCTGGCTGTCGCTAGTTAACAGAAGGGCAGTCCAAGTGCACGTAGGTGAAGAAGGAATGATAACTGTAATCTTTTGGAGTCTTTGGAACCCTGCAGACTATCATGGCGATTTGGTGTGCTGCCGGCGCCAAAACTTGTGTGGACTGGCTTCAGCGGATGTTGTACGTCGGTGGTGACACAGACACGATCGGTGCCGTGGCAGGCTCGGCAGCATTCGTAGCTACATGCAGTGCCGAGCAGTGCCGAGCAGCAGGTCAGATTGCCTGCCCTCTCCTTGAGCCCGATGACGTGATGAAGTCTTTCCAGTGCCTTTGAACGAAAAGGGCGAAGCGACAGACCTCGGACCTCGTCGGGGTTTCGGGCACGTGCATGCATGTGCTGTGAGATGCATGTCGCACGGGCTTGAAAAGCATTTGGGTGTGACGATGGTTGTGGCGTGCTGACCGACCCAAGCATCCCCTCACTAAGAAGCATCCACTAAACTACCAAGCAGAGTATGCAAAACACATGGTAAACTTTCGAGAGTTTGTAGCTTGGAGCCGTGCGGTTTAAATCCTGCCATGGAGCTGGGGGCGGGCGAGGGTGCGTAGCATGGGAGCGGCTGAAGTTGGGACGGGGGCAGGTTTTTCGGTTTTCAGAATTCTGGTCGTGGGCTTGGAAGGCAAAATCAAAATCCAATTTAGGGGTAGGACGGAGAGGAAAGATGGAAACCGAGGCGAGTTCGTGGCTCAGGGCCCCGAGTTCAGCTACAGCGAGTGTAGAACCTGCCTGAGCGAAGCGATTTCCAAATCAGATCCGAGTGCAGCAGAACGGAACCAAGATCTCAATGAATTGCGGTGCAACCTGGCAAGACATGTCGCAAACAGGGCATGAAGAACTGGAACTAAGGCAGGGTGTCGCTCTGGATGGCTTGCATGGCCAAGCCGTAGCGGTTGCCAATGCCGCAGCAAGGCGATTTTTCTACAGGCTGCCTGACAGAAAAGCGGGTCAGGAGCGTCTGAGCGTCTCCCGCAGTTTCCTCGCAGAGGTTCCGGATGTTGTGCCTCGTCGCTGTGTTTTCCCTTTGACGTTTGATCGGAGGTCCTTGCTATTTGTTCGTGCAAGTTGGTCACAGCTCCTTCAGACTCCCCGGCTCGTTGATGCAAAGTACGACGCCTGGCGGCTCACTGAACGCAAGACAGTCGGACCACGTCCGCACTCACACTCTGCATGCCTTCGAGGATGGCCTTACGACACCTGATGGAATGCGTCTTGCCGGACATAGAAGGACATCCTGCAGATACGGAGGCGAAGCTTGTGAGTGGCAGCCCAACACTCTCGAAGTGGACTGATTTTGCCTGGTCCAGGCAAATGCTATGACCGGAAACGCCAGCACCGCTCACAGCAACCTGGAAGCATAGCCAGCAGTCGACAACTGTTTCGGTCGCGTGCCGGCAGGTACTCGCACCCAGGCGATGAGGATTGGCAGCGGCTGCCCTGCCGCTATCAAAGCCAGTGTCGCAACCGAGCCGACACAGGAGGGGGAATGACAGATCAAGGTTCTGCAGAGTTTGAGCGATGTCTGTGATGCTCGAGACAGTAGAGGGTCGCGGAATCACAGCACATGCATACAACGTGCCAGGCCATCTGCAGCTCGGCAAGAGAATAGATCTTCAGTGAGTTCTTGGTGCAGGAATGAGGGAGTAGAAGGTTACCTGTTCTGGTCAGTCGTTCTTTATTCAGGCTGTTGGTGCTGGGTGTTTGACTGCATAGGCTGGAGTTCAGCCACCCGGGCGACCATGACTGGGAAGCACCTTCCAATGTTGTCATGGGAGTCCTGACATGAACGAGCACAGGCTCGAAGTTAGCCAAAGTATGGCTGCAATGCCCATGTACAGATGTGGCGCAGCGCTTTAAGTATGTCTCAATTCGTCGCATCGGATGCTGACTGAAAGCCCACATCCCACCGGATCGGCCAGAACATGTGCCCAAATTAAGGGGACCATCGCAATATGGGTGAGCGGATGTGAGATGTGAGCAGCGTCAAAGCTCGTCCACAAGCAACAGCGATCTGAAGCAGCGATCAGGCTTGCACGTGCCCTGCCCAATCTTCTGCTGCTGTCGGTTGCAAAGCACCGAAGGCTGACAGACCGGAGTTTTCAGTCAGGAGCAGCGTTGCCCCCTTTGTGCCTTATCCAACAGAGGGTGTGGCCGCAGGAATCTGGCAAGTTACTTCGGATAAGCCATGCAAGCTCACAGCCCTTGCAAGCAAACGGTCACGAGGCGGGTGAGTCAACGAAGTCGGATTCGGACGATGAGGAGGAGTGCGACCATGCAGACTCTGCTGAATGCCAGGGTGTATCCGCAAGTGAAGCTGGGAGGTGCAGAAGGCTTCCTAACAGAAAGAATGCAAGCAAGTGGAAACGACGACCGTCAGCAGTTGTCTAGAAGGAGGCCACGACAAGAACTTAGCTGTACCCGAGCACTTCAGTTTGCACCGTAGCTGCATCTACCCCCGCATCCAGAGCCCCTCCGCAACCCACCCCCTCCAACTTCCCTGTGCTCAATACTCCCCAAGCCCTCACCCGGAAGGACGAGATCACGCGCAAGGATAGGGAGATGACGAAGCGGCGACTTCGTGAGCTGGGGCAGTGCAACACCCGGTAAAAGCTGCACTCGTCGAGTCTGGTGAGTGAGGCCCAGGTAAGCCACACGAAACACAAGCACATGCAAGGCCCGCTACCTTCTTCGCGGAGACAGATGCGCAGCGGTACAGGAGGCACTGCGTTGTCAGAGAATTATTCGAACTCTTCTTTGGGATGAGTGCTCTGTGGACATTCGTAATGCTTAATTATACTTCATGCAGCCATGTTGCAGGGATTCTCTTCGGTGTCCCTTCTCCTTGAGGGGCATGTTGTCAGCAAATCTTTCTCAAGCTATTGGCTGAGGCCGACTTCTCTTACTCTGCCTTTGTTCTTACCGCTACCTTTTTTTCGCTTCGGCCCCAAATTCAGGCCATAATGCCCGAAATTTAGAGGCATACGCGAGGGCGGAGGCAGCAGGTGTTTTGGGACCTCGCGTGAGATCCCGACCAGAATACTGAAGCACGCTGCAGCTTTGTCGGCTTCAAATTGCTTCACCGCTCACCCGCCATCCTCGTTTCAAAGCAGTCTCACTCGCGTTCAGTGCTCTAACATGTAACCTGTGTTCTGTTACCCGGTGTCGGCCGTACAGCCATACTCAGACCACCTCCCGCAGGCTGCAGAGCTGCGAGCTTTCTCGTGACCAGGCTCTATCCCGGGCTGGGGTGGGGCATTGACCGAGTGCCGATATAGCCTGGCAGCAACCTCGGCAATGCCATCATATACCTGCCTACACGGAGTTGGGTAATGTCAGGACGTCTTGGCCGATGGATCTACGAATGCCTTGCGCTGAGCGCGTTGCGGGTTTCGCAGGTCTTCACTGAGTCGCTGTGGCCCGGGACTCCTCTGATTCTCCGAGTGTCCGATGCCCACACGAACGGGAGGCCAAGTAAGCGAAGCTCGAGCCACGAAACTGAGGCATGTCAAATCCCATCTAGTCTAGTCTGGGCGTACCTCGTCAAATGTGTTGCGCTCCTGCAATCACACGCCCCGCAATTCAAGGTTATGCAGATCTTGGATCGGCGCCAGCAAAGGGAGCGAGAGGCAACTGAAGAGCGAAGCATGTGGAGCTTGTTGTTAGCATTTAATCGGGTCAACCTCCATTGGCGTAGTGTAGTGCCGGCACATTCCAGGCCGCCCTTAGCTGGACGAAATTCGTTGCACCATTGGTGCAGGCAGCAGGTGGCATTCGACAAGGCGTCGACATTGTTGATGCAGAGGACTGTTCTGCTCGGCTTCACCCGGAGCAGCACCGTAGAGCCGTAGAGAAGTACGAAGCCGAAGAAGAGTCACCACGAGATGCCAAACTCGGGCTCTCCGCTTCAGCGACTCCGAAGCTTACGTAAGTAAGTTCGCCCGATGGTGCAACGAGTGCAGCTTTTTTGAGCTGAGATGTCGGCTCGAAGTGCAGCTTTGCCCAACATTCCACATCTCATAAGGAGTTTATCGCCTTCACCTCTTCCAGTCCTCTTCCCCGGCGCAGGATGCGGAATTTGCAACACTGGAGGGCACAGTTACACGACATGCCCCAGACTTAGCAGCGCAGGGATATGGACAAGGTGCTCAGACGAGTCTTTGCAGATGAGTCCTCTTGGCTTTGCGACGACCGCCAAGGAGCCGAACGACGACAGCGACTCGGAGGATGACGGTCTGAAGCCTAGCGGCCTAGCCGGTAAGGTGATGCCTTCGGGTTCCTTCCCAAAGAAGGGCACCCTGCGACTTTTGGTGCCTTTGGGGCTCCTTCCCCAACCGATTCATGGGTGGTCTGGGAATTCCCTCGCCGAGGGCCAAAGCTTGCCGTGGTCCTTGGGTCTGAGCCGGACGAGCGCGACAAGGAGCAAGAAGAGGAGCGCTCAACAGTAATTCTTCCCCGAGCATATGATACTGTGAAGTTTGCGAGCTGTTTTTATTTCTGCGTGGGCTCGGTTCACGTTGGTGCTTGGAGGCGCAGCGGAAACTTGACGCAGCATCTCATGCAGTGATGACTTGGATACGCTCAATGCCACGGACTCAGTACCGAGATGTAGATGATGTAGATGTAGATGCGACCACACGTGCAATTGGTAATGTGGAACTGTCCGTTAGCTTCGACAGCAAAGGCTTCGAGCATGGGAGGCACAGCTCACCGAGAGAGCTTCTACGGAGGCTGGTGCAGCTTCGTCAAGACCAGGGCTCCCGCGATGCATGTCATCATGACTTCATACATGCCATCATATGCAACCTCTGGACAGGCATGACATGCGCTTGAAGGGTTCCGTGTTTGCGGAAGAAACCCGATGGCATGCTCTTTCAAGCTTCATAGATCAATTTTTCTTGAAGTCATGATAATACAGCGGTGCAAGCGGGATCCCTTGTGGGACGAATCATTCGCTTTCGAGGGGAAGAGTCTCACCGAATTCCTGGACGGGTCGAAGCAGCTGTGAGACGGTAATGATTACATCGACACAGTATCGGCTTCTTATAGTTTGGGTCACGCCAGCCAGAGCGTGCCGGATGGTTGTCGCACCCGGTCGAGGACATGCGCCACAGCTAGGTTCAGCATATGAGTTTCATGCGTGCGGTGTAAGGACACTTTCGGATTGGATTGTGACTGTTCAGCCACGGCTGAATTCTTGTGATGCCACCCAGGTGCACCGGAACAGCTTCATTGATTTTGATAGTTGGGCTTAACCTGCCCAGTTGCCAGGGGCTCACTGTGGCCATCAGACCGTGCAGCATCGTGCTTGACACATAGCTGAAGTGTGCAAGGTTTGGCTGACCACCTGCTGCAGCCGATCAGCACAGACACGCCAAATTCAGAACTTTTCCCGCATGTTTCAGGACATGTGTGCCTTGGCCCGAAACAGAAGGCACGCCACGGGTGTCTTTGCTGGTCGAAGTCCTCAAGCCATCGCCTTTACTCTAAGGCTTAAGCCGGTGAACACCGCCGTGCATGGACCCAAAAGCACGAACAAGTTTTGGGCGAATTGGATCTTCGGCTAAAGTTCGTCTTCGAGAAGCTGCTGTTATGCTCCATCTCTGCGTGCACACACGCACACTCACATACACGTCAATAGCAATTTAAGGATCGTTTCGGACCCTATGGCATCTCGGCTCAGCATGCTGTCTTTGTCGAAATTTTGCATGCTGGTTCGCGATTCGCATTCTGCAGGTGCTCGGCTGTGCACGCTTGTTCACCCGTTAACCATGCGATGATCTGCTAAGACTGGTGATGGAGCAATGCATGCGATTTACCCAATGCCTTATGCCCTCAAGCTGGGAGACAGGCATGAGTGTCTTGGAGGGCTTGGAGGGATTGGTCATGAGCGGCACTTGGTCTGAATGTGTTTCCCGCCTCGACCGCACGCTGCTCAGCCCAGGCTGAAAGCCTCTCACAACAGGCAGCCAAGGGTCTGGTATCAGGACACCGGACATGATGTACATTGCTCATGGAGGATATGCAAAATGACTTGGTTTAAGCCGACATCAGGACGGTATGCTGAAGAACCGCGACAGTTCCCGAATCGAGCTGTATCAGACATCCTTTGTCGGCGAGTTTGCGCTTGGGGCGTCGGAACTTGTAGGCCGGGCGGCGCACAAGTCAGTTCACACTGAGGCTGCTGAGTTCATGCTGCTTTGCAGCTTCAGGTGTCAGCTCCAGCTTCGAGATTGGCCAGGAAGGCCAAAGATTTCTGACTTGACCAGACAAATTGTATGATAATGATGCGTAGATGTTTCCCTTTCCTGTTAAGGGTGCGTGGCTGTCCGTTGTGCTGTGCATGCTGTCGCTTTGGAATGACACTGGGCCATGCAGTGCTGGGCTAAACTGTTGAACGGACTTTTACTACACAACAGAAGGTTCAATCTGCGTGCAGAGCCTGAGTGGGACTTGTGGGCTGCTGGTGTCTCAGCAGAAGTTTGGGCGACGGCGTTTCGTACTGTGAAAAGCAAGCCGGTGTCGACATGAACGTGTTGCTGCCTGAAGCGATTCCTGAACTGGAGCCCGCACCGACCTTTTTCTGCTCACGTCGGTCGCGGCATTACCACGTAATTAAGGGAAAGCGGATCTCTTCTGTCGAGTTGGCACAGAATTTCGCAAAGTGGTCCACCTGAAATGGATACCGTGGACTCGAGATGGGCCTGACGAGGAGAAACGAAAGACGGATTGGACAATGTAATCATTCCAGGAGTCAGCAAGCGGGATGTCGCAGGTGTGTTTGGCGTCCATGTCAATGTCAAGCAAGCTGATGGGGAGACCTTGGTGATGTACCCCATTTACAGAGGCTTGCCAGAATTGTGACAGTTGCAACGCTAAAATGATTGATTGGTTCGACTTGAACAAGTCTTTTTTGGACTTCAAGCCCCCTTTTCCGAAGCGCTTGGGTGAAAGTTAAGGTGGAATGGCCTATGTTTCAGGCAGATACTACGGAGCGACGCCCCATGTCACAACAGCAGCTTGAAAGCAGAGCACTCATACTGCAATGTGCTAGATGTAGGTGTTCACTAGGGTTGCTTGTTGGCTTGCCAGTGCTGTCTTGGCTGGTTGCAGATCTCAGGAGAGAATAAGCTTTGGAGTCGTTCGTCCATTTAACCATCTGCATAAAGTCCGTGATGGTGTTTGGAGCGTCACGACAGGCGCGGATGTTGTGCACATCCATAGTTTGCATCCTTCATGAAGCTGTCTTCCATACCATGTCTGATCCTTGCTGCATGGCGACGTGTCATGAAGGCCATCATCATCTTACCAGCACTCCAGCAGAGCTGCGTCTGTACGCACTGACGCAAGACTTGGACTTCGTGGACAGCTCGTTCGAGCTTAACATAGCATGCCAGGGTTACTGCATTTCCATGAACAAGCAGCTGAATGGCTGGATGCGTGGCGCCCACGTTCTGGCAAGCGATGATGTGGATGTGTTGGATGCCCACGCTGCCACAGTCCTCGTGGGGTGGGATCTGACAGACGCTTGGCGGAAGCAGACGACAACACAATCGAGGGTCGTTTAGCTGTGCTGTCTGGCTACAGTCGCTCATATGGTAGCTGCCCGCATCGCCAAGGTTGAACCTGGCATAGCGCGGTACAAGTTTGAGACTACCAGGCCAAAGTCTGGTGGACAGTTGCTACACTGGGCTTATGCTTCTCGACACGGCAACAGGGCAGCGAGCCGCTGAGCTCTTGGATGCCAGATTCACTCACCAGAGAGAAGCCATGCATATCCGTGCAAGGCTCATCATGTTAAGATGCTGCAGCCGGAGGAGGCTGGAAATGCCAAAGTGGCAGAAAAACTCAGCGCAAGAGCTTTGGCTTCAGCTAGGCTCAAGTTGCTAGCATCAATCGTACAGTTCTTTTGTACAACTGTACATGCCTGCGAAGTGCATCCCGAGGTCAGGCGCCAACAAAGGGACTTATGCGAGGTGTTGTCGGCAATACCTGGATCTTGAAGGCGCCGCTGTACAATGCGACCCTCGACATACGAGTAGAAATGGCAGGCCACTCCGATGGCGGGGCCATGTCAAGTTCATGACGCAGTATTACGCCCATTTATGTCCCATTTATTGAGGTGCTTCGATTGGGATGTCTACATGGCCAGGGCCGGCCAGGATATAAGTAAGCTGCTCTCGACATCCGCAGAATCCGAGGACATCGCGGTTGGACTTCTTGCCCCCCACCGACTTCACCAAGCAGCGCAGAGGGCTGCTAGTCAATGAGACTCGTGCTTCGCTGCGCTGGTTTAGCCAGCCGCTGCACGAGACAAATCTCGCCGACCCACCGAACTGGCGTCACTCTATGTTCAAGTCGCTTGCCTCAAGGAGAAGCCATGACTCTCTCAGTCTAGCCATATGCCGCACCATGCGCACGATCGGCACACATCGACCTGACGCTGTACACTTCAGTTTCCGATAGAAGACGCAGAGTCCTCACAGATTCCTGTCGTATGCGCGGCATGTGCTCAGTACCCTTACTGTTGTTCAGGTCAGACTTCTACTTCAGCGGGAAAGGCTTCCAGAAGGTGCGAGCTCTAATCTGTCATTGGACAAAAATCAGCTTGTCGATGCCATCCGGCCAGGTAGCGATGATTTGTCTGTTGGCGGAGGAACTTCTCACGCAGCAAGAGATGGAAATGTGCGCGAGCTGGCTGGGCACTGGCTTCGAGCTCCACGCCTAGTACCAGCTGTGCCACCTTGAGCCCATTTGCAGCTTTTGTGGGTATCTTTTCATCTTCAAGATGGGAGCCAACCTGCAGGTGCATCTTGAGTCAGTCCAAGGGTGAGTCCACATCCTCGGATTGTGTCCCTTGAGACGATTGAGATGGAGTAGCCTGCGCAGGGTAAGTGGAAGCTGTATGTTGCTGTTCAGTCGTGCCAGCAGTCATAGATACCGGAATCAGCTAATTGAGGTGGGGGCGCCTGGGGGCTTGTACTATGATGAAGTCTGGGGTGGTTTGCCCAGCCGGGTGGGCTACAACCAGGCCTCGAATGCAAATCCTGCTGCATGACTGAAGTAGCCTTTCTTGCGAGATCGCAGGGGTCTATGGATTTGAGTAGTGTGACAGCAGTCAGCCGTTTCATCAGGTCTTGCATTGCCTGCTTGCAGACTTTGGGAACTCCTGCTACAACGACCACCACTACCACTTTGGATACTTCGTCGTGGCCGCAGCAGTCCTAATCAAACTGCAGCCGGAGTGGAAAGACAATTCTGGGTTCGTGGATTTCGCGACTCTGCCGCCGATGCTGTTCATGTGTGACCAGAGGGTAATGGTTCTTGGTTTATACCATAGTCTTTGCAGAAGTACATGGAATAAATCTCCTCCAGGTGAGCGGGTTGATTCGAGACACGTCCAACCCAAGCCGCGATGATCCTTTCTTTCCGCGCTTCAGATCGTACCTCGAGCTGCACATTCATTAAGAGACCAGTCGTCACAGGAACAACTTGAGATCTGACTGGCAGGGCTTCACCTTGTTGGTGATGCGGTAGTTACAGTTGCAAGTCATCTGTGACGTTGGCAGTTTCGACTGGTTCGACCTGCATTCCTGGAGCCGCGGACTTGCTCCCAATCCGGATGGCAAAGACGAAGAGTCAACATCGGAAACTAGGCTTGCACTTCAGGGGTTCACCATGAAGTAGACGTGAAGTTCATTTTCGCCAACTTCGTAGCACAGAATGACGAGACTACGCCGCAGATGCCGCAGCATCCAAAATCTGTTGTTCGCAAGCATGCCATCTCGTCTACATGCGCATGCCCGCAAGATTTGACCAGTCATCGTCCGGCGGCGTCGGTGTGGCGAGTGTCATTGGCAATACGTGAGCTTGCCGAGGTTTTATGGCTCTTCTGCAAATAACATGAAGAGCCCGATGCAAATTTAGGCACAGACTTGTTTCCAACATTTCGCAGGAAAGTGTGTGTTTGACACGCGCGTGATGAAAGTTTATGTGGACGACCAATTTTGGAAAAAAAACGCCTTTTGATCAGGCATTGCAGAACTTGTGCATTGCATGGTCATGCGAATGGATCATGCTTGAGAGTTTCTCAAGAATTTTGTAGCAGCTTTAGATTATTGTTTTGTTGTTTCGAGAAGCACAGCTTCAGCATCACGAACAGCCCCTGCAGCCTTCTGGACAGCAGGTGGACTGTTGCCAACCTGCACTGCGAAAACCTTGCCGGTTTCGGCTTAGATTGAAGGACTTCGGGGTTTGGCTAGGAAAAACACCATCAGCCGAAGCATTGGCTACGTAGTCCGGGCGAGCCATGCGTGAGAGAAACACTTTGCCGAATCTCACAAGCCTCAATCAAACCCTCGGCCGCGAGTTGTTCGTCTACCGAGGAGGAGCTCAATTTGCATTACGGTATCTACCTATGGGGCAGGGAGATGGGCAACGAAAACTTGCAGCAGCTGGGCGCTACGATGTCGCTGGGCTGTTTCTTTCGCCCGATGCGCATCGGTACCAGACCGAACGCTTTCGTGTCGGGAAGTGTAAGTTGCTGAGAAGCTGCTCAAGGCAAGGATCATAACAGAAGGTCCGTACCGTGAGCCACGATCAAAGGTTGGCTCTGGCAACCACGACGGTGCAAGAGTTCTTCTTGATGGGGAAGAACAACCCGCACCATCCGCAAGACTACGCAGCCCGGCGGAACACATCCAATCCCTTGCATGAACACTTCCTCTGAGTTTGTCCCAGGCCAGGAACCGAGCACCTGGAATGCTCCTGCAGAACAAGGCACAATACGCGACTTACTTTGGCAACAAGTTCGAGCCACCCGGCACAAGCACCAGTGCATTTGGAAAGCCTTAGAGCGTGTTTCAGCGAAAGACGCAGATTTTTGTGCCCTGGTCGCAGGGGAAAGGTCAAGTTTGGGCTTGAAGCTTTTATCTAGAACAATGGAAAGGTACATACACGGAATCCAGATGATCCCGCTTTCTCCTGCACTGCTGCTAGCTCGGACGCCGACCTTCAGCCAGCTTGAATGGAACCTTTGCTGCAGCGTCAGGCCCCAGATGGCTTCACGTGCAACTCTTTTTGCAGTCCTTCTCAGGAGTGAAATCCTTTGCCATCTGCCTCTTTCACCGGCCGATCCCTGGACACCCGTGTTGCTCACTGGTGGTCTTGCGATGTTCGACTCCGACACAGCACTGGAAACCTGACGAAATACAGCGCGTATGTCTCGACATGTTTCGACCCTCGACCGCGAGGCGTCTCGGGGCAGCTGAGGAGCTTCTGCTGGAAGTGCCGCAAGAGAGCATGGATGATGGCCTCACGCGCGCATGGGCCCTGTACTGGACTAGCGCGGCTCTGCTGCAGGCAGTCACTGGAGCCGGAGCGGACTCGCAACTGTCCAGAATCCGTGCGCTGAGACGGCATTGTTTTGCCATGAAATCAGTTAGGCACAGCCGCAGCGGCGCGAGACTTGGAGCTGTGGCAAGCCTCCGCTGCACACTCCTCGTGCATGTCCGACAGGCCGCAGTCGGCCAGATGAACGAAGTTTTCAAAGTTCCCCACGCTTTTGTCAAACTTTTGTGGCCGCAGGACACTATCGTGATGGTGCACAGTGCAGACAGTGCCCACCTGGCACATGGAACAATCTGCGAAACCAAACGAGCTTCCGAGCTGCTTGGATTAAGTAGCCGGTGGTGAACAAGAGCCTTGAAGGCTCATCTAGTCTCCTCCGCTTTGCTGCCCGCAGCTCCACGGAGTTGACCCAAGATGTTTCACATTTCGACAAAACCTCAGATGTGATTCATGTGGATCCTTGCGAGCCGAGCCTCAGGTGTTGCCTGTTTTCATGAATTTTCATGTCCGTTTGCAACAGGAGGAATGTGTTGTGGAAGCTGAGGCTTGCAAGCAGTGCGGAGCCGGACGCTACAGCTCTCAGGTGTTTGCGCTTGTCAGTTGGATGTGACAGAGCCATTAATTAAGCAGTCCCGCATTTCTGTGACAGGCAGGTCTTACCAGCAGCGATTCGTGCACGCAGCTTCGTTAAAAGTGGATTCACCCTTTTCGGAAGTTGGCAGTTCTTGTTCATGGTGTTCAGAGCATGGCAGAAGAGACTTTGAACGAGAACGAAAAACAGAAAGTGTTTCGTTGTCGTTCTGTCGGGGGAACTGATTCAGAAGAAGCACACTCAACCGCGTGTGAGCAGACCAGCAAATTCTTGTCGGGAGCGCCCAAATGACGGTCATGTTGTGGTTTGCCTGACCTCCCGCCCATTGCTGTTGACGGCCCCCCGCAACGAATCCCAAGAGCCAGGAGTCATCAGCCCAAGCAGACTTTCACATCCCCCTAAACCCTAAACCCGTGCATTGTGCGAGTGTGCGAGTCGAAACCCGATAATGATTCCGATAATGGCTTTCCACCTGAAAACCTTCTGTTTGGGGGCAGGAACGCATGGTGCTGAATGGGTTTGGGGGCAGGTGGGCTTGCGGCTTGGGATAAAAACCTAATGTGTTGGTACTGTATTGCCTTGGTGCTTCAAATCCTTACAATGCAAGGCCGTGTCCTGCTGGGACCTGGTCAGCGGCAGTTGGCGCACAACTGGCCGGCGTTTGCATACCTTGCAGCAGGGACCCACGGCAGCAACATGTCATCGACAGCAGCTTAGCCGTTCAAAGTTGGATCGCTCGTCTGCGAAGTTCCGGGTAGGATTCTGTCCTTAGCACTCTGCATTGCTTTAGTCATCCAGCATTATCCAACTCATCGACTTTAGGGTCTGCAGCTCAGGATCCCAATGCTCATCCATCCTGTTCAACGAGGATTGCGGCTTTGCAGGGATGCTCAATGCAGATCTCCACGGCAACACCGGTGGGAAGTCTTGAAGCCGCCCACTCTGCGTCTGTCGTGAGGACAGAGAGCGGCGAGATCTCCGAAGGCCATGAGTTTACTGACTGCGCGCGAGCTTTCTTCAATTTCATGTCATCAGCGCGGAAGGTGAAGCATGTTTTGCAGACAATGGCCTCCCCGAGCCAGTCATACATCAAGACTTGGCCTGACTCCTCAACCTTCTCTGAAACCTTCAACAAAGCATGCGTGCGGATTTCGAGATGATCGTACAAAAGCCACCCATCCTCAAACCGACACGATGGCGCCATAGGTGCAGGGAGCCCTATACCTGCGACGATGGAGGACGCCTGACTTCATGTTCCCATCGTTTTAGCCAGGACCCAGACCCAGAGATACCAGTCACATGCCCTGGTGTGGATGCAAAGGAGCAAAGCACAACGCCGCCAAAGGCAGTCATGCTGAGACCTCAGCTTCACAAAGACCGCGTCGGACCTTCATCGCACTTCCTGAGCCTCACTCTGCCGATTGCCTGTCTTGGCACACTCTTGGAGCCAGGATTGGCAGCCCCATGTCTGCTGCCAGCCGCTACTCTTCTCCACGTCGAGCCGAAGCTCTAGCCGCCATAATGGCCGTGAGCTATGCCTTCAGCAACCTATTCGGTCCGTGACTCTGACTGCAACGGCGGCAGTGAGGACCCGAATATAATTCGATTAATTCGTAACAAGACCTGAGCTTCTGTCTCAGGAGTTGCCCTTTTCCTAGCATGTGTCCAGAGCGACATCTGAAAGTGTACAGCTTCGCCGTGCTCTCGCCCGGTGCGAATGCATTTGCGATTATCCCTGACCCGCGCAGAGGCCACAGCCGGGACACAGTTCTCCACGGGCCTTCGCGGGGGTTTTGATGCAGCGGTACGTAGGGGCTTGGACTGGAAGAACTGTTACAGTAGACAGCGAAATTGCGCTATATGCAAAGGTCCCCTCATTCTACTGGGTGCGCAAGCGGTCGACCGCATGCAGCTAGCAGTTATACACATGTCATCTATCTATAACTTTATCGGTATAAATAAAATAATAAGAAAAAATATATATATATATATATAATATATATATATGTCTCATAGCAGGAGAAGCAGCAAACGTTCAAGTTGGAGAAGGCAGGGGAACCCGAGCCGTAAGACATGCGGGGAAAGGCAGCCAGTGGGTGAGCTGCTTTGTCACGTCAGGCACAATACCGGCAGTCGTCATGGCCTTAGTGAAGAGTCAGCTTGGACCTGCCAATGCATTGAGAACCAAATTTGAGTGCCAAGATTTTTTAGCTCAGGAAACAGTACTTGAAGCCCTTGCGTCGGGCCTTACGAGTGAAGCACCCAGCTTCAATGATTCAAGCTCAAAGCGCTCATCAGCTGATGCATTGCCACAGTTGCCCGACCGCTGCGAAAAGCGATGCTAATGTTGTCTCTGCTAGGGCTTGCTTCGATGTAGCACCTAGTATCTTGCCGTAGTTTAATCAAGCATGCTGCGCAACACAAGTCCAGGATGGAGAAGTGGATGCCGGTGTCACCTTCTCTTTGGCAGAGATTGCTGAGCAGTGTCGGAGACCTGGACCGCTTCCAGCCTATGTCGCAAAGCATGGCAGCCAGTAGGCCGCTGGTTCGACACGATTGACGACATGTGTGTCACATTGTGTGTCATGAATTCCAAGGTGGAAATCGCAGCTACCGAGCTGCCAAGGAGGTTGGGGGAAGCTTAGATGATAAATGCTCGAACTCTTTCGGTGATGTTTCCAACGTCAGAATCACCATTGCGTGAAGAATGCTCTGCATGATGCGTTTGTAATTCGGTACCGCTGGAATCTCTCGATATTTCGGCTTTCTTCACGGGCTGCTCTCAAACGCTCGGCGAGCAAACGGGATCTGCATCTCATCGTGTCTGGAGGCATACATGCGCTTGGCAATCGGCAACCATCCATGGCCCATGGGCGTACCGCTCCCATTTGCAGTGCAGTTTCTGAGGTAGGCTCAGTGGGAGGAAGGCGCTCTTTTCCAAAAGTGCTTGTCGGAGGTAACATTCGTCACATTCCATGACCGAGCAAACCGTCACAAGATCGGAGAGGGTGCGCAAGCACATGTTCTGGATGCTGCAGACCCAGATTTGAGTAATGCAAGCCCGTAACAAAACTACCCGATTCCGCTGATGACTGAGGATGAAACAACTCGGAAGTATGTGCAAATGGTCAAGCGGCTCGTCACCTTTGCCGAAGCTGTGCGGCATTGAGAAGAGTTGTTGTTTGGCTTCGCCTTCGTGTTGACTGTTGCTATCCAATGTTCGCATACTTTGCCGATGTCTGGAAAGAGATTATGTCGGGGGGTATTCTTACACTATTCTTACCTATAAATATACAATAATATACGTATTTTCTTCTCAATCCCTTGATCTTCTCACGTTTGACCTCTGCCTCCTCATCAGCCTGCAAAGACTATGGGCGGGCCTGTGGCCGGGGAGCTCGACACGCTCCTCAGAGAGAGACAGAGAGAGAGGGACAGGGTCGCCGACTTTTCTTTAGCTGAAGAAGAGAAGGTAGATTGCCTCCGACACTGGAGCCATGCTGGTGTACTGATAGCATGGGGTGGGTTTTAACAGGATGTGAGCGCGTCCGCAGTCCATGGAATCTGCACGAGCTCAGAATTCTGAGGAAAGACGGTGGCCGGTAGATCCAACCAAAGCTGAATGACGCCTCGTCGGCGCTTCGACAGCGCTTGAGTCCGCCACATGCCTGTACTTGTCGGGTACAGGCATGCTGGCTCAGATCGCGTGTCATGAAGCTATTCTACGTGAAGCTGCTACAGGAAACTGCAAATCCGTCTTCCACAAGCATAGCTGGAGCCCGACTGGATGAAGAGCTTTCTGCGGTGTGCCACAAAGGCGTGCTCGTGATGTTGCTCAGAAGGTACAGTGTCCACCTGTGACACATGGCTCACGGCTTAGTGCCAGTGGCTGTTGGTACGCACGAAGGCCAGTGGGAGAAGCCCGCATCATCTGCATGGCCACCTTGCTAGCTTCCTGCATGCTCCTGGTTCTACAGTGTTGCGGTTTAGGTGCTAAGGAACAGCTGGACCCACCAAAACATGCAGCCATGCCGAGCGGATAAATGTTAAAGTCTAAGTCATTAAACTTGTGTGATTAGGGTGCTGTGCTAAGTTGGCCCTCTTCAACATGATTATCATGACCTTGGGATGTGCGATAGCTTGATCCAATAGTCCTCAGAACAGAAAGCACCTTTGCCAGAAGCCTGCTGCATGAGTCACCTTGCATCGGGGAGCAATGGAATGATGGGAGTGCGGCAGTGATGGAAGGCAGTGCGCTTGTGCAGAAGTAGAGTATCACCATAAACAAGTCGCCCGACACCCGCATTTCTATTCACAAGTTAGTTTTCTGTTTCGGAAAAAATTACAGACTCGAAAGCTTGCGACAGGCATTCGGAAGCAAGTCGGGTCAGAGACCGATGAAGCCTTTGAAGCGTTGCAGCTCGAAATTGTTCCCGGACTGACATTATGGCTATGAGCTTGACGTAGAGTATTGGTTTGGCACTTGTCATGTGCATGTACAAGGAATGCTTTTTCGAAAGCGCCGTCAGCAAGCTGAAGCTGCTCAAAATTGCAATGGAGACGGAAGCGAAGAAGCCCACGGTGACTTACCTGACTCTACACGAGCATTGTGAGCACGTGTTTCGCCCCAGTTTTGGAAAGCAGCCCAGGGGCCAGACACCACATGGCTAGTTCCAACATCCCAGACCCAAAAAACACGCCACGCTACGAGTCCCTTACTTTGGCAGGTGTGTTTCGCCACAGCGTTCACGTCAACTCATGTATATCCAGTCCTATGAAGCATACGTCGCCAAATATGAGCAGACGCAAGCAGTTAACACCACATGCAATATGAGCCACCAACTTTACGACATCCCCAGCCGAGTGCTGTTTTGAGAATTTTCACTTAAGGAACAGTGTGAACCTCTGCTAAGGTAACCCAGGAGGAGGAGTTCACGGCCGCCGATGATGCAGCTGCAGTTGCCCGCGAGTCTGGGAACTTAGAGCTTGAGGTTCATACCTAGACCTAGGAAGCAGTTTCTCCTCTGCAGCTCACCACACGACAGCATCCGTTTAGCCATCGCAGCATGCTCCGGCACGCACGGACAGGCAGAGTAGAGTAGGTGAAGTGGTGGAGCTGGGGTACTGTCTCGAAGCACAAGTTGCCGGGAGCTTGGCTGACCAGCTTCCGAGGCCCTTTGCTCTTCAGGAGTACTGGAGCGCCCGTGCCGAGAAGCAGGAAGGAGCCCAAGGCGGCGCAAGCAGGCACGGACGACAGGTGACAGCTATCCTTTCCATTGTCGGTTCATGTCTGCTGCTTGGCAGACGCTTCGTGGGATACTCGGGTGCGAAGAAGGGTGTGGAGATCCGGCTTCATGGAAGGCTGGGCATGTCGGATCAAGCTTCTTGCTTTTGGTCGCCATCGAGTTCGGCTTATGTCATCTTCGCATGTTGTCTTGCGGTACGAAAGGGCAGAGGCATGTTCATTGCCCGCTACGCAGTCGGACAGGTGGATGGAGCTTTCCACACAGACCGTTGGCGACGAGGACAGTAACATTCAAAAGTCGATGTTCCTTGGACTGTTCAACCGTATGAAGCTGCAGACACAGTCCAGCCCTTGTTCGCAACATGTGGGCGCCTTGCGCAAGGTTCCTTACGCTGACGGCCTCGCGAAAGATTTCTGAGAGGATCAATTCGAGACTCAGTTTGCCGAGAAGCCCTTCTGGCTCGAGAGGGGAAGTGCAGTGGGTCGACGGCTGTTCATGTGCTTGACTTAGGAAATTGTTCAGCAGCTCCTTCCATCCGGGCAGCATGTTCCGGCTTGGCTGGGATATGTTTGGAGGTTTCCTCTTGCTTTGTGATGCGATACTTTCGCCGATCAACCTG
This sequence comes from Symbiodinium sp. clade A Y106, assembly GCA_003297005.1. Taxonomy (NCBI): domain Eukaryota; class Dinophyceae; order Suessiales; family Symbiodiniaceae; genus Symbiodinium; species Symbiodinium sp. clade A. Next base: position 360,754 of record BGNK01000028.1, on the reverse strand, counting down.
GCATGGGAGTTGGACATGGGCAGTGAGACGGTCCTTGGTGTGCCACTCGCCAAGAAGAAGAAGAGTCTTTTAAGTGTCTCAGCTGCTAGATTGCTAGATAGCTAGATAGGCCTCCAGACCGGACACCTTTTTCCAGGTTGTTGATGATCTCGTTCTGGACCAGTTTCATCTTCTGGTCCGCAGACATCCTGGTGAACTTCAACACCGCGGTCTACCACCACGGCCGATTAGAAACTTCTAAGGCGGTAATAGCTTCGCAATACTTGCGCAGCTGGTTCGTGTTCGACGTCGGCTTGGTGACTCTGGACTGGGTCGTAGGCGTTCAGCCGCCGACCAACACAGGCCCAAAGCCCAGTTGTTCAAGACATGCGATGACGCTGTATTGCATTGGACGAAAACGAACGCAGCTCCAGCATCAGCGTCATACCGAAGGCTGGAAACATGGCCTGAGAGGTGTTCACTGCTTCGTAAATTATCGCAACGCTTTTAAACTTTCCGTTCCAGCCCTCATATCCGTCGAGCGCCACCGGTTACATGGGAACGAAGTGTCGCTTCCAGCACATCGGGCTAGCTGGGGGAGCTTGCAGAGGAACTGCAATGTGTCAGCATCGTCCACAGCAAAGGCTTGCATCAGCTTGCCAAAATTCTTTGTAATGTTTCGTCTCTGAACTTGGTCCTAAGGTGAGCTCTCCAGCCTGCGCTCTTTGCGGGTTATCCGGGCACTGCGCTTGCTTCGCCTGCTGAAGGCTCAGATCTTCCCTCTTCGAGACAGCAAAAAGAGAGATCTTATTACCAAGCTGTCCGTAACGTAGCTGCCCTGCACCGGCCAGGCAGGCAGGCTGCGCGACATTCTGCAGGAGCTGGTTGCAAGTACTGGTGCTTCCGCGACAAGATTGAGCAATCTTGTAGTTTTGTTTGCCACTACTTATACCTGTAGTTCAAGAACGGTTTGTGCTGCTTGAATCTTCGCCTGATCTGATTCAATCGTCGACGACTGTGGCTTGGGTGGCTTACAGTCCTGTCTCCCAAGCGTTTCTGAACGCGACTGCTGCGCAATTGCTTCAGACACTCGCATCTCAGACCGTAGCAGCATTGGCACAGTATCGCAGGGTGGCAGTTGTGCAGCAGCACTCCTCGTAGTAGTCCTCGTAGTGATGGTTGCAATGGTCGTGGTAGTGGCAGTCGTCGTGGTCGGAGGTGGTGGAGGTGGTGGAGGTGGAGTAAGTAGTAGTAGTAGTAGTAGCAGTAGCAGTAGTAGTAGTAGTAGTAGTAGTAGTAGCAGTAAGTAGTAGTAGTAGTAGTAGTAGTAGTAGTAGTCGTAGTAGTAGTAGTAGCAGCCGCAGTATTAGGAGGAGGAGGAGGAGGCAGAGCAGAAGTAGCTGTAGCGGCGGGAGGAGTGGTCTTAAGCAGGAGCCACTGCAGGCAACAGTTCGCACGAGTTTGTCGTGCTCCCAAGGACCACGTGCTGCGTGTTTATATTATCAGAAGGTTTTGCTGTCCAGGCCCTAAGATTGGCAGTGCTGCGAAACGATTTGTTGCAGCTGTCTTCGTCTCTTGCAGCTAGAGTTTGAGCTGGAGCCACTCCTACCAGTAGTAGTAGTAGAAGAAGTAGTAGTAGCAGCAGTGCCTCTGGTGGAGCTCCGCTGTGGCTTCAAGCTGCTGACCAGCCCAGGCCGCCAGTCGATCCTGTTCTACTGCGGCATATTCAACACCGCAGTGTTGATCAGTTTGGTTTGCCATTTGCTGGCATGTTTCTGGTTCGGTATCGGTCGCGCTTCTCATCTACGAGGCCAGATTTGATTCGGACGGTTGTCTTTCATCGTTGGTCCTGCGGATGTTTTCGCGATTGCTTGCGGTTGCCTAATTCCGACAGCACGCGATTTTGGTTTTGGCATCTGCAACTGTCGAAGCCGGAATCATATCCAAATCAAAGTGACCTACCTGCCTGCAGGTGAAGAGTCATGGCTCCAAATAATGCTTTTGCTTGAGCAAGACGGAGTCGACGAAATGACGCAGTATTTGCATTCTCTTCGCTATGCCGCTTGGCTTTAACCCGATTTTCAAGCATACATTTCACAGTGGGTGTTCGGGTTGTCTGCTCCGGAGTATGAGTTCATCGTAGTACGAGACACAATCCTCCGGACCCCAAGCTGACGTGCAGGTAATCGGAGCACCCTCACCGCCGATGGTAGCGCCAACCAACACGGTGGAAGTATTATCCGACATCGCAATCTACGGTTCAGGTCTGATGGTCTTGGGTACTGCCGTGTCGAAGATTTCTAACACGCTGGCTGAACTGCGTGCGATGAACGAGGAACACGATCGGCAGCGCAGGGAAATCCGAATGTATCTAACAAGTCAGAGTGCGCCTTTCGAACTTGTCTCCCGCATCATGAAGTTTGTGGACTACAGATTGGACAAGCGCCTCGACTGGTAGCCAGAACATGTTCAGAACAGTCCAGAACTCATGTAGCACTCGCAGTCTAGCATGTCCAAAAGTGCCGATTTTTCCAGGATGGCAATTCACAGCTTCGACCAGACTCTGATTTCCAAGACTCTCCAAACCGAGCTCTACGTGAATCAAAGGAGCCCATACCTGGTCCAGCTTCCCATTTTCGCACTTTGCCAGGCTGTATTCACAGACGTGTTTGCCGACATTTGCGCAGTTATGCAGAAGAGGGTTTTTGAGAAGAAAGAGACAGTGTTTGCACACGGCTCTTGGGCGACCGTGATGGAAATTACGGCCAGCGGTGGCAACCTCAGTCGGACAGCCAATGCGGTACGGTCAACACTGGCCGACTTGCCAGCTTGACAACCTGAGGCTCGTATTCCGGCATTCAGCCCGGCCAAGTGCCTTTGATCGTCAACACTACCGAATGCTTCCAAGAGGCGTGTCTCTACACCGTGTCTCGGCATTTTTCGCCGCAAGAACCAGAGAGAGCGACAAGATATCAGCACCCGAGGAAGGCTTGACACACGCCAGCACATTGTTGTGCAAGACTTTTGCTGAGACGCTCTCTTTGGCTGGTGAAGATGCCAGTCTCAACTGGAAGGTTTTTCATATTTGGCTTTGTCTCAAATTTCTAGGTCCCTGTACCGTGGCCTGTCATGTCATGTCAGGCAAAACAGTGTAGACTGGGCACCACCTGAGGACCTGGTCTTGTGCCTGAGGAGCTCACCAAGTACCATAGCCGCATTGCGCCGCACTTTCAAGGTTCGCGATGTGCTGCTCTCAAGCAGGGGTCGTGATCGGAAGTCTCTGGTTTGGGCGTCCGAGGTTCGTGCCGCATGTTTATCGAATATGCGCGGGAATTTGTCCAACACCTGCAGAAAAGCCGGCAACCTCTAAACCATGAGACACAGGCAGGCCCATGTAGCTTGCGTCAGCTTGTGAGATGGCTTTTGCGACAGAACTGGTATGGGTGTGGCCAGGGGCCGCCCATCACCAGACAAGACTGCAGTGCAGTGTCAAGCGCAGGTTCGAGCTGCAGAGCTCGCGACCTTGCGCAACGAATATTATCAGGACTGCCGATCAGTCGGGTGGTCATTGTGCGCCTGACTATAGTGCGCAGACCAGGAGCTTTACCCAGATCCCCGAAAGATGTTTGACAACATGGATACAGCGGCGGCGTATCAAGGATCGACCGGGGTGTCATGCGGATATACATAAGCAGATATTCAGTTTGTTCATGTGTCAACAATCTCTAATTGTTGCATGCTCATTCAAGGTTTGGGTCGGAAATGCCATCGCTCGATTGGAACTGTTGGTCTCTAGTTGCAGGGCGTTTTTCGTCATTCTGCGAGTCTGCTAAGCACGGGCATTTTCCATCAAATAGGATGCTCAGTGCTTCTCAGTGCCCAAGACAGACCGTCTTCATCCGAGCCCCCTGCAGATCCCGAGCAAGGGTCGGACTTGTCCGGGGAGGACCTGGAGACCTTTCAATCCGAGGCCCTGTGCAAGCGGTGTTGTGGATTTTAGGTAGCCTTGGGCTGTTCTGATGCTGTGTAACAGGTGGAACTGGCGGCCATGGTTGAAAAATCCGGCAGCCATCGGACAAGTCGAATGGATGCCAACAACTGGCTCCGACAGCAGCAAGATACCATGCACCTCCAGATCTTGGAGGACAAGCTGGTCCCGGGCCCAATGACGACGGGAGGGTTTTCTTGCAAAAGATGTTGTAGATGTTGAGAGAGTATGTATGAACATTTGTCTTGGTCCTTATTTTTATTCATTAGGTACAACACTCTTCGCATGCGTGTGTGTGTGATAAACGAACACATCAACTCCAAAATGTATGTATGTCAATGTATGATTTAGCTATGTATGACCATGTCTTATTATGTACGGATGGATGGGTGTATGCATGTACGCGGGTTCGCCCTCCCTTCCAAGATCCGGGCCTGGCTTTCTTGTTTTTGCCTTACCTGTCTGTTTTGGGATTGAGAATCAGAAAGAAGCTTCTCTAATTATATCCTTGTACGAGGCAGGGTAGTTGTTCTACGGCCCGGTTTTCTTCATCGGAGAATGCACGAAGCTGCTCCGATCGACCTCTTAGCCCGCAATAAGACACAAGCAAATCTGAACGTTGGCACCTCCTAAACCTTCCACTGAACACAAGACAAGCTGTAACCCTTAATACCTTGTCTGTTCCTGGAGATCCTGGAGAAGGTGAGCAGAGAGCATAGGAGAGTTGGCCCTTATTTCGGGGAAAGACAAGAGAAGCAAGTTTCTGTATTCTTTTGAAACTCTTGATCTGTCACACCGGAGTTCCGGACAGGTAATGGAAAGATAGGCGCCTTGCTCTTTTCTGGTCCCTGGAGAATAGAAGAGAGCACCCCTCTCCCATTCGCAGTCACTGGACAAAGAAGCCTTTTTGGGTTCTGTTTGCCTTCAACGAATTCCTTGGTTCTGCCTGCGGAACCTGGATTTTGTTTATTTCCCGACAAGGAGCAAGACAAGCTCGTTGCCTAAGAAACAAGATTGCTTCTCACACAGACCTCCCAGGACCTGAACAGTGCTGTGAAGACCCTGAATCGCTCCCAAGACACAGTTGAGGTACAGTAGCATTGCGCCGGTTTTGAACATCAAAAACTGTAACCCTAAGTTTGGGCCTCCCGGCCCAATTTTGACGGAAAGTGCAACACTTGATGGTTCTCGGATCTCGAAAAGAATATGCTGTCTTTCAATTTTGTGGTTTTCGAACCCCAGGGTTTTGTACTGCAGCGACCTTAGCGTTGCTGGACACCAGGTTTTGACATTTGGGAAGTTTCGTAACAACTGTACAGAACTACTGTATTCACCAGAACAAGCTTTACGGACAGTCCAACACTTCAGGATTCTGGCCTCAGCAGTGCACCACTCTTCGTAATTTTTACTTTCCCAGGGAGAAGCTTCTACTCAATATGTGTATAATGTATTCATAGATACGTACGTACAGTAGGCATGAATGCAGGCATGCCAGCATGTGTACTTTACATACGTATACAGATAGATAGAATAGCTAACCCCCACCCCCCCCTGAACTACCGCAGGGTGCCNGGCAGCCGGCTTCATGTTCAATTCGTTGCGACGCTTCACGCAGATACTCCGAGAGATGATAAACGATGAAAGTTTCTGTCTGAATACCGGAAGATAAATATGGGCGTGAGTAGCAACCCTAAAATAGCCTTCACTGTAGTCTCAGATCAAAGCCCCAGCAATACATATGAGTGACAGGGGCCTTGATTGACTCCTGTTCCCAAACAGTATCCCTATCTACCCTGCGGTTAGACCTTACATTGGCCCCCATGGTGACAGTAGTATGCTGTTCTTTTTCACCCAAGAGAGATGCCGTATAGATCAACGTCTTAGTTCGTATGGATCAAAATGCTATGTCGACTAATCACCCCATTCTACATCCCCATATTACTACCCTCGATCTGAAGGTTAAGACAATAACATANAATGCTATGTCGACTAATCACCCCATTCTACATCCCCATATTACTACCCTCGATCTGAAGGTTAAGACAATAACATAAATACATCAGCCTGATTGGCCCCCCCCGATAGTAAGGATTTTGCAGTCCCCTTGACCACCCCAGTATTGAATCTGACTCAAAATGCGCCTTACTCGGAAACTTAAGACCGATCTTAAGATCACCCATAAGCTGTTCCCATTGGTAGCCTTCGTACTGTACTGGATACTTCCCTGAACAGAAACCCAGACNGAGCATTCTATTCTAGACCCCGAAGTCCCGAAGTTTAAAGTCATGGCATCCCCAATACGAGTTCCTATTATATTCATACAAGTAAGCCAAATACTGCCCAAACAGTTACATCAACAATAAACGTCATACTCATGCTAATATTAAACTACACAAAACGAACTGCACTAAGAACCACGATCCTTGCCGTGTTCGCTCTGGCGTTGCCCAAATGATGGCCTTTAGGTTTTTTGGGGTCATTTGTTTGTTTACACCAACATTTATATTGTATATGGCATACCCTTCTCACTGTGCTATATGATCGATCAGGTCGGACTTGCTGCCAGACTTGCCCGTATACCTGTAAGTACACTTATGTGTGTGTGTATGCACGTATTAACCCTTCTGTTAAACGTGTGCTAGATACCAGCATAATGACGAGAAAAGTTAGTTGACTCCGGATTCCGAGCAACATCAGCCCCTTGGGATAGGAACAGTAAGCGTCAATACAGTAAGGTGGCCGTAATATTCGCCTTAACAGCAGCCCCAAGGTCATCTATAGTAATCTTTATACCACCCATAATCTGACCCCAATGTTTCTGTTTTGAACTTGCAACCATAATCCGCTGGAAGAAATCGTAGTGGTAGCTGTGAGAACCCTGAAATCCTGGGTCCTGGTCTGTGTTAAAGTTGCGATACTAGCTTTCTATTGACACCAAAACTGATCCGAATAATGTCCTGGTTNCTGGGTCCTGGTCTGTGTTAAAGTTGCGATACTAGCTTTCTATTGACACCAAAACTGATCCGAATAATGTCCTGGTTATTACCCGGTCTATTGTATAGTACTGACGCTAAGCGGACTCGAATCGCAATAGTGATGACATTGGAACCTTAAAGTGAACCGCGGAAAGTTGGAACATGGTTTTTGGAGGATTAATGCTGGGATCCCCTATACTTTACCTTAAGACCATGAGGATAACGATGTTCCAACTTTCTGGCTTCTACTGTATATTGACAGCACTAATTCGTAACGCGCGCAAACAACACATGAAAAGCACACTCTTTGCTTGGAAAAGCTTGGTCTTGGAGTGAAATACCGGGGTTTCTCAGGAAAAATGTCTTTTTCCTAAGAAAAAAATGGTTTTGGGAAGGAAAACCAAATTTTTCCTAGGGAAAACCAAAAAAACCAAAAAAAACATCTTTTGAGACACTATGCGGTCAGACACCAAAAAGATGGTTTTTTGGTTTTCCCTAGGGAAAAAATGGTTTTGGACGGGAAAACCAACTTTTTCGTAAGGAAAAGATGGTTTTGGACAGGAAAACCGACTTTTTCCTAGGAAAAAAATGGTTTTAGACAGGAAAACCAACTTTTTCCTAGGAAAAAGATGGTTTTGGGCAGAAAAACCAACTTTTTCCTGGGAAAAACCAAAAAAAAACAAAAAAACCATCTTTTGGGAAACTATGCGGCCAAACTCCAAAAAGATGGTTTTTTGGTTTTCCCTAGGAAAAAGTTGGTTTTTCTGCCCAAAACCATCTTTTTCCTAGGAAAAAGTCGGTTTTTGCCCAAAACCATTTTTTTCCTAAGAAAAAGTTGGTTTTTCTGCCCAAAACCATCTTTTTCCTAGAAAAAAATTGGTTTTTCTGCCCAAAACCATCTTTTTCCTAGGAAAAAGTTGGTTTTTCTGTCCAAAACCAACTTTTTCCTAGGAAAAAGATGGTTTTTCTGNAAACCATCTTTTTCCTAGAAAAAAATTGGTTTTTCTGCCCAAAACCATCTTTTTCCTAGGAAAAAGTTGGTTTTTCTGTCCAAAACCAACTTTTTCCTAGGAAAAAGATGGTTTTTCTGTCCAAAACCAACTTTTTCCTAGGAAAAAGTTGGTTTTTCTGCCCAAAACCATCTTTTTCCTAGGAAAAAGTTGGAAGTTGGTTTTCTGTCCAAAACCAACTTTTTCCTAGGGAAAACCAAAAAAACAATCTTTTTGGAGTTTGGCCGCATAATTTACCAAAAGATGGTTTTTTTTTGGTTTTTCCTAGGAAAAAGTTGGTTTTTTCTGCCCAAAACCATCTTTTTCCTAGGAAAAAGTTGGTTTTCCTGTCCAAAACCATCTTAAAAAGATGGTTCTTCTGTCCAAAACCATCTTTTTCCTAGGAAAAGTAGGTTTTTCACGCCAAAACCACCTTTTTCCTGAGAAACCTCGGTATTTCACTCCAAGACCAAGCTTTTCCAAGCAAAGAGTGTGCTTTTCATGTGTTGTTTGCGCGCGTTACGTGCTGTCAATACAAGGTCCCAATGTCATCACTATTGCGATTCGAGTCCGCTTAGCGTCAGTACTATACAATAGACCGGGTAATAACCAGGACATTATTCGGATCAGTTTTGGGGCCAATAGAAAGCTAGTATCGCAACTTTAACACAGACCAGGACCCAGGATTTCGTTCTCACAGCTACCACTACGATTTCTTCCAGCGGATTATGGTTGCAAGTTCAAAAAAGAAACAATGGGGTCAGATTATGGGTGGTATAAAGATTACTATAGATGACCTTGGGGCTGCTGTTAAGGCGAATATTACGGCCACCTTTGACATAACTGCGAATGACAAGGATAGGGTTGGGGCTGATGTTGCTCGGTGTCCGGAGTCAACTAACTTTTCTCGTCATTATGCTGGTATGCACACGTTTAACAGAAGGGTTAACATGTGCATACACACACACATAAGTGTATTTACAGGTATACGGGCAAGTCTGGCAGCAAGTCCGACATGATCGATCATATAGCACAGTGAGAAGGGTATGCCATATACAATATAAATGTTGGTGTAAACAAACAAATGATCCCAAAAA
>BGNK01000028.1:287484-351466 GCA_003297005.1 Symbiodinium sp. clade A Y106 | reverse complement strand
ACTGGTCTGGGTTTCTGTTCAGGGAAGGTACAGTACGAAGGCTACCAATGGGAACAGCTTATGGGTGATCTTAAGATCGATCTTAAGTTTCCGAGTAAGGCGCATTTTGAGTCAGATCCCATACTGGGGTGGTCAAGGGGACTGCAAAATCCTTACTATCGGGGGGGCCAATCAGGCTGATGTATTTATGTTATTGTCTTAACCTTCAGATCGAAGGTAGTAATATGGGGATGTAGATTGGGGTTATTAGTCGACATAGCATTTTGATCCATACGAACTAAGACGTTGATCTATACGGCATCTCTTTTGGGTGAAAAAGAACAGCATACTACTGTCACCATGGGGGCCAATGTAAGGNTGATCTATACGGCATCTCTTTTGGGTGAAAAAGAACAGCATACTACTGTCACCATGGGGGCCAATGTAAGGTCTAACCGCAGGGTAGATAGGGATACTGTTGTTTAGGAACAGGAGTCAGTCAAGGCCCCTGTCACTCATATGTATTGCTGGGGCTTTGATCTGAGACTGCAGTGAAGGCTATTTTGGGGTTGCTACTCACGCCCATATTNGGGGGGGGGGGGGGTTAGCATATATATATATATATGTATATGTATATGTATATGTATATGTATGCATGTAGCACGAAGCAGCATGTATGCCTTAACCAAACATGCAAGCCCGCATTTCGATGCGTTTTGTATATATATATATATATGTATGTATGTATATATATATATATATATATATATATATATCACATATATATACATATACATTTTGTTCCTGTGTATTGTATACTATAAGATAACTATAGATGTCAATGTGCGTATGCACGTATGTCATAAACGGATTTATATAGGCTTTTAGGAGCATTCTAAGCTTATATAAAAGTTCGCGTCGGTCCTGCAACGTTTGAGGGTTCAGGGTTTGTGGAAGCCCTAACAGGAAAAGATCAGGGAGTTTTTAGCATAGGCCAAGGGCTCTTCAAACCGTAGACCCCAAAGCCAATCCCCGTTTTGGATTTAGGGTTTATGGTTTAGGGGAACCTGTACTCCAAAATCTGTCTCTGGGTCTGTTACTAAGCCCCGAATCCCCTAAACTCCTGTAAAACCCAGAAACCCCAAAACTTCGACAGCTCCGGCAAAATACGTTCACGCAGCCTACTGGCTCCATGTAGGCCAATGTAGGCTTCGGCCCTAAGAAGAAACAAATTCCAAAAACCACCCTAAGCCGGCAAAACGACCCAAAGCTCAGAAAGCCGTAACCTCCGAAGGGAATCCTTCCGTTTAGGGTTTAGGGTTTAGGGGAATCCTTCTAGAACCCGTACTGGAAAACACCCTTAACAACACAGGACGCTGGTCGAACCCTCAATCTTCCACCCCACAGCAACCCTTGCAGGGACGCCAGGGACCCCTATAGCCCTAAATTCGAAACTCACCCCCACTAAACCCCTAAACCCCAAACTGCGATACCCTAAGCCCAGAATACCCTAGACCCCTGAACCCTGAAACCTAAACGACTGAACCTAAACCCTAAACCCTAGACCCCTGAAGCCTTTTAAACCCTAAACCTTCAACCCCAAACCCCAAAACTCTCAAGCCGAAACTCTAAACTTACAGTCACCTTATTATAATGACCCTTCTAGAAACCCTGAACAAAACCCTCATCCGAAAACCCGAAGCCCTAAAATTTTGCAGTCTTCTAGCTTAAACATGAAAATGATCAGAACCCTCTGAACACGCTTCTAGAAAACCCATAGAACACCGGAGAAACGCAGTGCCCTAAGCCGCACCCTTACAACCTTCCCATTCAGCAAGACCCTTATGCGAACCTAGAAAAACCGCATATGAACCCTATAGCAACCCTTGTAGAAGCCCGACACCCCTAAAGCCTGAATCCTAGAGCCTGAACCTGGAAACCCCACCTAGACCCCCCCAATACCTTGTACTTTGCCCTAAATAGCACCCTATTCTGAACCATAGGGGCTCTGGGTAAAGGGTACTTTGGTTTCTTAAACCCTTCAGAAACCCTACCCTCAATCATGAAGGCCCTAAAAATGTTGCGATGAACAAAGCCTATGATGTGCGCCTGGAGCCTCCAACATCCTTTACCTAAGCAATATACCCTCAAGCATAAAGAGATTCTTAATTTAATGATCTAAGGTATATTCCACGGATTAGGTGGTTTTGGAGTCTCTGGGCATAAACCCTTAACCCGAAACCCTAAAGACTCTAAACCCTAAGCCCAGCCCTGTCTTTGCAGCAAAGCGCACACCGGCCAAGGCCTGTTTTGCTGGCGAAAAGGTTTGTTCTAAGGGCATTTTAGGGCTGTAGGGTTTACTGCTGGGTTCTGGAAGCCTTTTAAGGTTTAGCAAGCTTGATATCATGGGGCTTAAGTGTTGAATTCGATAGGGTTTTGATAAGTGCTTTGTAAGTTGTAAAGGTATTTCGGGGCTTCTATCAGGACTTCATAAGGGCTTTACACAGAGTTTGTCTTCTGGTACGAAGCTCAACGACGGGATGGGATCGGTGAGCGCATTTTGCTCCTTAAACCCTCATCCTAAGCTTCAGGGCTCCGGTTTAACAGCTGTTTGGGGTCTAGCGTTTAAGGTTTCGCGCTTCGGGTAAACAAAACCAAGTCCTCTTAGGTGGGGCCCGCCGTGGGTCCCGGGATGGGTTGGCTTAAACCAGGGGCTATTCTCGCTGACCCTACACCCTCTTCCGAACCCTAAAGCCTGAACCACTACATCCTGACCCCGAAGCTAGGGCGCAGCAAAGGCGTATGCAGTTGCTTGAATCTGCTGAACATTCTTCAGCTGATCCCGCACAGCACTGCTGTCACCACCGAAGCGAGCATCGCCCTAGGTTACCACGGAGCCATCAGCTAGGATCGCGGCAAAGGCCACGTAAGTTGCTTGAATCTGCCGAACAATCTTCAGCTGATCTCGCCCGCCACTGCTGTCACCGCCTAAGCCAGGAGCGCCCCAGGTCACTACAGAGCCATCAATAAGGATGGCAGCAAAGGCATGACGGGTTGCTTGAATCTGTTGCACATTCTGCACTGACCTTGCACAACACTGCTGTCACCACCATTGCCAGCATGGCCCCAGGTCGCGACGGAGCCATCCCCAAGGATCGCAGCAAAGGCTGCCCAAGTTGCTTGAATCTGCTGCACAGTCTTCATCTGAGCTTGCATGGCATTGCTGTCACCACCGGACCTAGCATCGCCCCAGGTCGCGACGGTGCCATCCCCCAAGATCGCTGCAAAGGCCGCACTTCCTCCACGTATATCGACTCTCCGAACCTGCAGCGTGAGCGGCTCCCCTTCCTGCAGACTGGCCTTCTTTAGCGGCGCTCCTTCATCAAGAAAGCTTCCAGCGCAGTCCAAGAGTTGACCTTTCCCGACTCCCAATGCTCTCTCTCTGCGCACGCACTCGTCCACAGACTCGTCCCCGAGTGTCTCCAACGACACCGTCTTGCCGCTTATGAGGCTTACCTCAAGCGTAAGTGTTCTGTCGGGTGTGACAGGCAATTCATCAGCGAATGTCTCTCTGTCGCCATGCATAAGCATAACAGAAATCGAGCTGTGACATGTCGACAGGATTCACAATTTGCGAAGCCTGTGGCTTCAGTTGATTAGTTGAGCTTTTGGGCCTCTCCGAGAACCCTGAAAAGCGAATGCAACCAAGTGGAGTTTTATCGACAGCATGTTTGTTGGTGGTTCGGCTGCCAGCTTGCTTCGAAATATTCTGCGTCTGCAAATTCCTGTCGGAGCGTGGGCAAGTAGCATCGTGGTCGTCCTCGTCGCATCGTCGTCTTCGACGCCGTTTTCGTTGCTGTCATCGTCGTCGTCGCCGTGGCCGACACCATCGTCGTCGTAGTAACAATGGTCGTAGCCGTCGTCTTGGTCAGGGTCCCCTTCTTCTTCATCGTCGTCGTGGTAGTCCTTCATAGTTGTAGTAGTCATAGTCAAGTCAGTGGTCCGGTAAGGATATCGGGTCTAGGACTTGTGCTCAAGTCTTTGTACAGATCCGCGAAGTGTTTCTAGCAGGGCTGTACGAGGGTGTTTGAAGGGTGTCGGCTTTAGCCTGCGCAAGAATGTTGGTAAGAAGGGAAGCCTGGTGGGAACCCACAGCCAACTGACTGCAAACCCTAAATCTTAGATCCTAAATCGTAAACCTTAAACCCTAAACGCTAAACCATAAACCCTGCACTTTTAAAACCTAGATCCTGAACCCTTTGCTCAAAAGCATAAACCTGAGAGCTCAGCTTATGCCCTCCCGTGTACAGGAGCGTAACACAATCGTACGGGAAGTCAACCATAAACTCTCTAGTTTCAACCAGAGGACAATGGTAGTTGTTGACCAAGTAATTACAAGCATTTGTGGGCAAGTGTATATGTTTGTATGCAACTGGAAACCGCCGCCCCCCTTCCCAAGCCTTGGCGTGCTCGTGTGCGCCCAAAGGGGCCGGGGCCTTGCTGCAGCTCCTTTACCCATCCGGGATCTTTGTGCTTTCCGGGGCCGGCAACCACCGCCCCCCTTCCTCTGGATTTTTGGCCTTGGCGTGCTCGCGTGTGCCCACACAAGCCGAGGCCTCAAACGGCTGCGAAACAGCGCCTTTCTTTGTGTGTACCTGAAATCTGGCATCCTTGTGTGCCCAAAGGATAGAAATAATAGAAGCACAGACTGTAGCAAAAACATCGCCTTTCTTTGTGTGTACCTGCTCTAAGCCATCCGGTTCCATCTGCTTCGGGGCCAATTACTGCAGCAGAACAGAACTTTTCTTGGTGTCTACTATAGGGGTGTAGAAACTATAACTATAATGAGCCCCGTCGAGGCTTAAAAGCCTCACGCAGAGCCCACGGCGACGGGCGTAGTCCAAAATGTTGTTAATTACCCAGAGCGTCTGAAACCCCTCAATTAAGGAATATGCCTTAAATCCTACCCCAATCGCATGAGATTTGGGTGGCATCTGGGCTGGGGGTTCTTTGGGCTCCACTGGCGTGACGGATTCGGCATGCTCTAAAGATGTCGGACGTGCGTCGCGGCAATCTGATCCCACCTACCTCTTCTACACCCACCGCAGATGTTTGGCCGACACACCTTAAACCCTAAACACAACTACGCAGGCCTGCATCAGAGGAGACCCATGCAGCTTCTGCAGCAAGTCCCGTCCGCCTGCTCCCGGCATCGACTATAGGGTTCAGGGTTTAGGGTAGTTGGGTTTATGTGGGGTTTAGGCTGTTTAGGGGTTAAGGGTTTGTCGCCTCAGTCGCTTATAAGATAAGGCAAATTTTGAAGGGTTCCTCGAAAAGGGCTGCTTTTCAGGTTGCTATAAGGGAGCTTAGCAGAGAAGCCTTAATCCTTCGAACAGGGTTTTGGGATATGGGGGATTCCGAAAATAAGGGGCCCGAATATAGTACCCTAAATAGTAGGATCCTTATTATATGGACCCCAAAATAAGGTACCCCTAATTTTCGGAAACTCCCATATGGTATCGTAGCATATTAAAACAACGAACCCCAGGACTGCTTGCAGGTTCGGGAGGATTCTTGAGGAAAGTCGTATGCCAGGACATAGTATAGTAGAAGCCATAAAGTTGGAAACCGGATTAAGGCCAAATAGTGCTGGGATTCCCTAAACATTACTCTCAGGGATTGAGGCTATTGGGTTTCCAACTTTTGGGCTTCTACTGTAAAGGTGCCTACATGTATGTGTATCGATGACTATACCGGTGCCTTTATGCAGAGTCCATTGCGGTGGACCATGTGTTCTGCGCCACCCCACCAGAAAACTAGCATGTTCGTTTTTGCAGACGCAGGCAGCAGAAAACAAAAGCTGAGTTGCAAGAAGAGCAATAACCCTGAAGCATACTGACACCAGCTAGAGAAAAGGAGGAAGCAGAGTTCTGGAGTGGCCTCGATTACGGTGAGGTTTTGGGGCCGGAGAATTTCGATTGATGTGGTGGAGGTGGTTGGCTTGCTGGCACTTAGTTATATACGTCAAGCTAAACTTTGAACCCTCGACCATCATAGCACGCCCTTCCTTGCATCAGATTTCAGGTCTAGCGACGTTACATCGCATTGTTTTGCACGACGGCACCGGGACAGCAGCGAAACACAAGAATTTGCGGTCGAGCAGTAGAGCTCCTGGGTCAGTTTGTCGCAGCGCCAGAGAGCCCAATACCCCTTAGTTAAGGAAGGAATATAGCCTAAATCTTAACATAAGGCCCCTTATAGTTTAAGGCATATTCCTTAATTAAGGGGTATTGGGCTCTCTGGGTCCTAAATCCCGAACCCATGTCCCTAAACCCTAAACCCTCAAGTGCCAAACCAATCAAATCGAATCCTCCGAATTCCGTATCAAACCCGAACAGCATCACACTCCAGAAAGCTGGGCCCAAAACTCCGTAAACCTAAACCTCTTGGGGGGGGGTAGGCTTCACGGTTTCAATTTCATTGTAATGCCATGCATAGCTACACGAAGGGTTTGACGGTATAGTATGCATAGCATCAAGTTAGGAGAACATTACCAAGAGTTCGTGCCACTACATCAGAGCTCGGGAATCAGGTACTTACCCCCTAAACCCTAAACCTTAAACTCGCTTCCCAAGCCATCATCAGCCACGGAAGTCGTGGCTGTGCCTGACAAAGGCTCTGGCGAATCATCCGCCTGGCTTTCATGGCGGATTTACCCTACGGTCTCGGGTTTAGGGTTTAGAAAATTTGGTAAGTGCACATGTGGGCAAACCTCAAGAAATGACACTTTCCTCAAGCCCGTCCTTTGCCGCGCGAGTGTCATGTGAACCACAAAAATCGAATCCATGACATTTTCGGCTGCCTCATACTATAGGGGCCTTAATAATTACCTATACCACAAAGCCCTATTCCAAAAATTAAGGCCCCTATATTACAGCCAGGAACGGTTCATCTTGTGCTCCTTTCAACTTCTACAGTAGAGGCCCAGAGTTGGAAATCAATAGCCTCAATCCTTAAGAGTAAAGTATGAGGAATTCAGGCACGAATTGCCCTTAAGCCGGTTTCCAACTTTTGGGGGTCTACTATATGGGTGGTTGTCAAAATTAGGGTCCCTTTTTGGGTCCCTAATATAATACGGCACCTATTATCTAGAGTACCCAAAAAGGGACCATAATTTTGACAACCACCCATATAGAGCAACTAAGGCAAACAAAATTTTAGCAACCTCGCATCGCAAGGCAGTCAGACTGTATGAAAGTAAGACAGCCAGCTCTAATGCACAAAAGCTTGGTTCCGGGTGCATGATGACTACTAATCTAAGTACTCGTACTGCTCATGCGAAACGACCAACATGCTCCCCCAAACACACCAAAACCCTTAAACCCCTAAACCCCTCAACCCCTAAACCCTTAAACCCTTAAACCCTTCAACCCCTCAACCCTAAACCCTAAACCCTAAACCTTAGCGCCCATAAGCCTTAAACCATATAGGTGCGTGAGTAGCCCCATTATAATAAGGCCACCCTTTTTCCTACTGTTTGGTTTTGATAAGGGAACCCAAAAACAAAATGGGCGAAAGGGTACCACTCAGGAACCTAGTAACTAGACCCTAAACTCCTATAGATCCCTTATAAAAGCCTTTACGGATCCCTTATAAAGACACTTAAGGAATCTACAAAAAGGATACTACTCAGGAACCTAGCCATGAATGCCAAGCGGCCAGGTCAAAATCTCGCGGGAAGAGCTTACGCACAATCCGGTCGAGAAAGAGCAGCGCAGCATCCTCGCCGCTTTTGGGGTGCACTCTAGTGACTACATACTTGTCGAGTATCCTGCGGAACTAAAGCTTAACCTTTGGGAGTACATTGGAACTGCAGTACCCAAAAAAGTTAACGGTTACCTACTCTACTACTAGAACTTTGTGGCCGTTAACTACTAGATGTCATGTTTGCTACGGCCGCGAGTACCATTGCTGTGCTGATGGCTGTTTCACTCGTATACGTAACCAGGATTGAAACTTTTCGCCATGGCTCTGTATGAACTCTTGCTGAATCTCTGGTGGGTTTTGTAGGTTGGGTTTAGGGTACTGCACTTTGACGGTCTGACACGGAGGCCTGGATAATCAGAACAAGACGTTGATGGTATAACCACAATGGGACTACTAGGCCATGTCACTAGCTCTTCCGACCTCTATACATGTTACACTGAGAATGCAGTGGGACTACAAGGAGACATCACCAGTTCTTCCGACCTTTTTTGGGGGGTGTATGGTCTTGGGACTGTAAGGGGCAGCAGGTTTTAGTGCCAAAGGGCTGGGGATGTAGAGTCCGAAAGGTCTTGGTTGAGCACGCTCCCTCCAAGACTCGAGAGGATTTCACTAGTTCTTACCCGAATTACCTTTAGGCTTCAGGGCTCAAGGTTTAAGGCTATTGTAAGGGTTTAGGGTCTTGGGGTTTGAGGTCTGGGGTTTGGGGTCTGATGGCTTAGGGTCTACAAATTAAGATCTCGGGGTTTAAGTTTTTGGGTTTAGGTTCTCGTGCGGGTCCTTAAGGGGCGGGGGAGACTGGATCCGCACAACAGCCTGTTTTTAATTCCTTATATCGTAGTCCCTCCGCTTTCCCTTAAGCACCTTCGGGTGCAGGGTAATGATGCACTGTTAAAGGCCAGACCTCACCCGAAAGCCGCGACAGCGGAAATGGCACCACCTCGCCAGCTACTCGTGGGGTTGCGAGCTGAGCGTGTAGACGCAGGTTTTTGTGAAGATAGGTATAGAAGCACGGAATTATTGCAGCATAAGATTACGGCTTGGGGTTTTGGCGGCTTGTTGGATGAGGAATGGATTTTGGTCTACACAGGGTCTTATAGGTTGGGATGAAACCGTGCCCTTGAGCGGGTTGTCCCGTTCTTCGAACCTTGATCCCACCTACCGTGGCAGCAGCACCACCACCATCACCACCCCCACCCCCACGTCCAGCAGCATCCGCGCAGCAACAAACAATAAAAACAACAACATGATGGTGATGATGGTGACGCCAAACATTGCCATCATGGTTACAACAACAAGATTGATCATGAACCTTCATCGGTGAAGCAGTATCTGATCAGGGGTGAGGTTTGGGCACTCAGAGGCCTGAACAATACTTAGTCATGATATCACCCTTCTAGTCTCTATGTGTATAACAAACCCGCAGACCCTATTCAAATTATTCAGGCCTCTAAGCCCCTAAGCCCTAAACGAAGCCCAACAACACTCGAGTTTAGAATCGAAGTTTCGTGAAAGCTTCCTCGCATTCTGGAGTCTCAACCCTGGCTTTCGGGTTCAGGGGACTACACGGTTCCTATAGGGTCATACCCTACCCCTTTTTTAAGGTACCTACTTTTCTATATAAGAGAACCTAACCATAAAACTAGGTATCCCCAAAAAGGGGCAGGGTATGACCCTCTAGGTTCTGAATAATCAGCAATAGATACTACTATCCCGTTATAGTCTGTGCATAATTGATGCTATCATAATGCACCTCCCAATTCCATTTACGTATTGGCCCCTGCATCACCGCAAACCACCTGGAAAACAGCTTGGACCGCTCATACCTCGCATTCAGGTTCGGGCAAACTCAGAGAGAGCCTAGGAGATGAACAGGAATACGCCATAGCCGCTGCCATAGCCATGACTGGCTTTATTCTGCTTGAAGTTGAGCCAGCCTATGAGCCTGAACACAGAATCATAGAGCGGCCTTAGTCATTAGGGCTTTGGGGTTCGTAAAGTATAGACTAATTACACTATGTTAAAAAATGGGGACCCGAAGGAATACTGTTAGGAATTATTCCAAAACCCGAAATTACAGGACCTCTTTTTCCGCTGCAGAACCCTGCGCCGCCGCCATAAACCTCGAACAGCCGAACCCCTCAAAGAACCCTTTCTCGAAACCCTTTCGGAAAGCTTAAAGCACCCTAAACCCTAAAACCCTAAATCATAAATTCTGAACCCATGAACTACCCCGTAAAACCCTTAACCCTGAACCGAATATAGGGGCCTTAATACTTGAGATAGAGTACCGGGGCCCATTATACTATAAATTTGATAAGGAACACCCCAAAATAGTTTAGGTAATTATGTAGGCCCCTGAACCTAAAATTTATGGAAACCCCCAACCCATGGCCTTGCACGCGTCGAGCTTCGCCAGCTCCCACGGCCTGCCAGGGCCTCGCGGAGCAAGGAGATCCCCGAGGTTTCGGGTAGGGCTTAGGGGTTTGGGGGTTTAAGGGTTTAGGGGTTAGGGGTTTAGGGTTTGAGGGTATTTAGAACTGTTTAGGGTTTACTTCAAGCTCAAGGGACTTAGTAGGTCAGGCTATAAGTCAGCTTGCAAGTAGGATAAGCCGACTTAGGGCAGTTATAACACCAATTATAGCCCCTCAGGTTTAAAGGTTGCTTCAGGTGTTTAGGGATTGAGGGTTTATGTTTAGTGCTACAGACATTCAGGCTTCAGGGCTCAGGGTTTAAGGCTATTGTAGGGGTTTAGGGTTTTGGCATGTTTAGGCTGCGCTGCTGAGGTAGCAAAGGGAGCCGGAAGGGTTTACTAGTGATACTATGTTTAAGGCTTGCTTGGCATTGCAGTGTATGCATCACGTCGAAACATGTGGCAATTGCAATCCTGAGTCCGACAAGATTACACTAGACTCTGACTTTGCAACTTGAAAAGCTGATGTAGGAAAGCCCATAAGCTTCAAAAATGAACCCCTCCGGAGGCTTCTCAGGAAGACAAGAGCGACGCTTATCCAGGCAGTTTTTGGGTTTGTGGTTTATGGTTTTAGGGTTTCAGACCGTACCTTGAGCTTAACTTCCAGGCGAAGATTTAGGGAAACAAACACACCCTAAACGCTAAACCCTAAACTTTCCTAAACCCTAAACCCTAAAGCCTAAACCCTAACGACTGTGCAACCCACCTTCTCCGGAAGATCGTCTCGTGAGCACCACGCAGAGCTTTGTGCAGGTGCAAAGAAGATCTGCGCACAAGGGAGCATGGAGGGTTTAGGGCCGTTTAGGGGTTTAGGGGTTTAGGGTTCAGGGTTTAGGGGGTTTAGGGTGTTGAGGGCTTTAAGGGTTTAGGGCTGTAGAGCCCCAGAGACTCCAATATCCCTTAATTAAGGGACAGTCCTTAAATCATATTGGGGATCCTACAATAATTCACAGTATATTCCTTAGTTAAGGGATATTGGAGTCTCTGGGTTCGACCTAAGGCCAAAGGGCCTTAATATCGGGACCTTCTCAACTGTAGCCGGATTTCAGGGTATGTTATACTAGGCTTTTAAGTAACCAGGGAGAAAAAGGTATAAACGTTTACTTCATAATGGTTCCTTTAAGGGAATAAAGTACAAAAGTATGGTACTCCAAAGCCCAGTATACTAGAGTAGCCGGATTTCAGGGTATGTTATACTAGACCCTAGACCCTAAACCCTAAACCCTAGACCCTAAACCCTAAACCCTAGAGTTATAGAAAGGAGCCCTCTGGATTTTTTCTGAATTACTCAGGTCCTATAGCATCAAAATCATACAAGCCCTCAGAAGTCTTCAGCTTCCTTATTACAGCCTAGGGTTTAGGGTTTAGGGTTCAGGGTTTAGGGTTTAGGGTCTAGAGCTTATGGTCCCGCTTTGCGAGTTTCAGAGTTTGAAGACATCGGCCTAAATCCTCTTTATATGTGTTGCGGGATTAAAACTCCAAAGCGCAGTCTAGGGTTTGGGGGTTTAGGGTTTAGGGTGGGTCCAAATACACTGGATATGTACCTCTAGACTCCCTGGCGCTTAGTAGGGAATGGGGGAATGGGTTCTGGAGACGATAATTGGGGACTATATAGGGACTACTATAGGGATCCATTCCCGAAATAGACAAACCTGCATACGTCGCTGAATTGAGGGTAAAGGTTTATGGTGCCGAATTCCCAGATAGCCCAATACCCGTTTAACTAAGGAAGATAGCTTAAATCATAATATGCAGCCTCTTATAACTTAAGGTATATTCCATAATTTAACTGTGGGCTGTTTAGGAACCCTTATTATACTTATAACATGATATACCGCCAAACCCTATTCTAATTATTGAGGCCCCTATATTACAGCCAGGAGCGGTTCCTAAACCCTCAAACCCTAAGACTCTGCACTACGAGGGCCCCAGCAAGGGATCTACCCCTGAGGGCCCAAGTGCCCAAATGGCCGGGCACTTGGTCCCAAAACCCATAGGCCCATAGTTTAGGAGTTTAGGGTTTAGGGTTTGGGGGGTTTAGGGTTTAGGGGGTTTAGGGTTTAAGAACCCAAATAGCATGGTCCCCAAATCCATACTCTGAGTGGTTTTTGGACCTTGAAGCCCTACGATGTGGTAGTTGGACCCTTATGGTTCATCTCGAAGGACCGGACCTCTGTTTCGGCTCCGAGAGAATGCTGCCAACAGAGAGCAAGGCGCGAATAGCTACATGTAGGGGCCTTAACAATTAGATAGAGTGAGGTCTTGGAGTATCTTAGGGTTATAACGCATTGAGGAACCCCAAAGACTAGACTGAGTAGCTATTCAGGCCCCTATATATTCCCCTAAACCCTAAACCTTTTGCAGGGTACTTGGGGGGTCCTGGTGGGTTTACTTACGGTTTGAAAAGTTTCCAGAGCAGAGCCTAGGGTTTAGGGCTTACAAAAGGGTAGCTCTCTGAATTAGGGCCCTTTTTTTGGTCCCAGAAATAGTACAGCACCCTTATCAATAGGAACCTTAATTCTCAGAACTACCCGCATATGCTCCCGGATTCCGAAGCCCTAAACCCTAAACGGCCCTAAACTGTAGGATTTCTGAAGCGGCGCCTTCCAACGGATTTCTCAACCTCTCGATCTCCTTGTCCTGCGAAGTCCGAGTTGATTCGAAGTTCATGGTTTACTGTACCGGCATTAGCAAAAGAGTAGTGTTTCGGGGTGCATTCTTTAGACGGTGTGTTTTCTCATTTGGAGGTCTGGGTCAACTGTTAGCCTTCATATGGTCAAAAACAGAGAAGATACAACACATCAACCCTAAACCCTAAACCCTAAAAGCCTCAAGTCCCCAGAAAACCTCATGAGCAAACTCTAAACTCCATAACATGAAAGCCCTGAACCCCTGAAACTAAACCCACTAAGCCCTGATGTGTCGTATAATTCATCCCCATGCAGAACCCTCGAAGGAATCCTTTGAGGAGTCCTTACTTCGTGGCTCCTTTTTGGAGCTCTATACTCGGAACCTACAAAAAGTTAGGCATGGTGACTTAAGGAAGCAGAACCCTGACCTTCGTCAACGACCAACGACCCACACCTGAAATGCCTGCCTTAGACACACAGACCCCGTCAAGGGTCCATGTACCCGTCAAAGGCTTTTAGCAGGCTTTCCCGATGGTTTAGGATTTCGGGTCAGGGGGTCCCTCATGGGTCCATAAGGGTTTCGTAAAGTTACATTAGGGTGTTAAGGGGGGGGGTATAGAAAAAAAAAGTCATACACATACATACACATACATGTACATGTGCATGTCTATCATACTGCTTGTACACGGAGTAAAGACGAAAAGTGTACTTGTATCCAATAGGGTTCTAGGGGCATGTCACAGCACAGATATAGTCAGAAATCCTCAGGACGAACATTGTAATTATTTCGGCTTCTATAGACCCTAAACCCTAGACCCTAAAACCCGAAACCCTAAACAACCCCTAAACCCTAAATCCAAACCCCAAAGCCCCAAAACCCCAACACCCAAAACCCTAAAGCCTAAACCTGTAACCCCAAAGCCCCAAAACCCCAAGCCAAAGGTCCGACTGAAAACGGTCGATGCCGTCCAGCACGAGAAGCCAGCGCCTCATCTCCAGGATTCGCAGGGTGCTTCTTCGTTTTAAGCACTTACCAATGTAGGGCTTAGGGGGCTCGTTTGGTTTTGGGGTTTAGGGGTTTCGGGTTTAGGGTGTCTCTTCCTAGGTTGGCCTTTTAAAGTCTCTGAAAAATCTTCGCCAATAGGGTCCTGTTAAGCCCAGTATGGGAAAATATAAAGCATCCCAAAGGTCTACCTAGCTTCGTTTAGGCTTGACCAAGGTAGGGCCTAAGCTCGAGGATTTTGGGTTTAAGTGTGCTTTTAAATGTGTCGGCTGTTTGGTTTTATGTGTATTAGATTTTTGTTGGAAGAGTGCTTTGGATGTTTTGAGGTTTGCGTTCATGCGGCTGGCTTCTGTCTTCGGGTCTTCGGGCCCCAGGTTCAGTGTTTTCTTGTTTGGGAGGGCGGGTCGCTGTAGAAAAGACCCTAAACCCTAAACCCAAAATCTAGACCCTAAACCCTAAACCCTAAAATCTACGAATTCGGGGCAACATAAGGTTTCCTCGTTTCTGAGCTCGCTCGCTGGATCCCCTCTAAACGCTGAAACGCGAAGGCCTCGACTCTAACCGTAAATCCTTAAAAGCTAAAAAAACGCACAGGCCTTCGAACAACTGTGTCCGACCTGCCCTCTTCTGTCCCTGCACAAAGCCGCGCAAGGTCAGAAAGTTACCTGCGAGTGGGGTCCTTCCGAAGCTTCATCATCACCCGGTACCCGCTTTGAGGCTTTGAGGACGTTGTCCTGGATCGGCTTCCCGTCGTAATATTGTCTGGAGCAGCCAATGAGCTCTTTTGCCTTGCCCTCATACAGATCCATGACCAGTGCAAAATTGCACAGCCAAGATGTGAAGCCCAGAGTTTGGCCCTTCGATTCTCTGTCGAAGCCCCAAGCTGCACCCGAAGCCCCAAGCCCTGCACCCGGGCAAAGGCCCTCGATCCTACATCGGATGCTCTCAGGCACCCCATTCCTCTCTTTGAATCCCAGACCAAACGCAAGCAAGCACAGGCTCTATCCTCAAAGCCCTAAGTATCTCTGGACCCAGAGTCCCGAACAGTAAACCGGAAACCCACGGACCAAAATCGTCCTAACCCCTAAACTGCAAACCCTCAACAGAAGCCCTTACAAGGAATAGAACCCTTCAGAGGAAAGCCAAGGACCCTTCTTATAGATCCCGAGAGAACCCTTCACTAAACCTTATAGAACTCAACAGGTGGGAGTTTCCGAAAATAAGGAGTCCTAGTTTGGGGGTCCTTATAATAAAGATCCTACTATGTAGGGTGCTATATTAGGGTCCCCTGTTTTCGGACACCCCCAGGTAGCCCTTAAAGAAGCCCTATAGAAACCCTCAGGGCACCCTAAAGGACCTTTGTGAGCCCCCCGGAGCCCTTCAGGAAGCCTTCGTAGACCCCTAACGAACCCTTAAGCAAGCCTTTCTAGAACCCTGTAGAACTTTTTTGGAACCCTTATACACCCCCTTTTGAACCCTATCTCAAAGCTTTAGGAAGCCTTTCCAGAACCCTGTAGAACTTTTTTGGAACCCTTATACACCCCCGATTGAACCCTTTCTCAACTCTTTAGGAAGCCTTTCTAGAACCCTGTAGAACCCCCTTTTGAACCCTTTCTCAACTCTTTCCCTAAGGGTCCAAGCACCTAACTATCAGATACCCTCCAAAATATAATAACCTACATATTACATAACTACTATCCTAAACCCAGGTACCCAACTAGTGGTTACTTTGGAGCCTTGGGGTTTAGGAATCCTTTCTAGAACCCTGTAGAACCCCCCTTTTGAACCCCTTCTTCAGCCCCTTAAGGAAGCCTTTACAGAACCCAAAATATAACCTACATAACTACTCTCCTAAACCTGTCTGGGAGTTTCCGAAAATAGGGGGGTACCTTATTTTGGGGTCCTTATACAAAGGATCCTACTGTTTAGGGGTACTACATTAGGGTCCCCTATTTTCGGAAACTCCCTTCTCAATTCTTACGGAAGCCCGGCGCCTGTTCCGTGTGAGAGACGTCAGCGTGGACCAGGCGCAGGTGGCCCAGGCCTTTGAGCTCTTCTGTTTGTTTCTCAGTAGGGAATGGGGTTCCTTTAAGAGTTGCTTTAAGGGTTCCTTTAAGGGTTGCTACAAGGGTTATTATACTAAGAGTTCTTAGTGGCTGTCTGGTTCTTAGTGGGGAATTGGGGTTCCTATAACAGGTCCTAAGGGTTCCCTTAAGGGTTGCTATAAGGGTTATACTATAGGGGTTTAGGGTTCTTAGTAAGCTGTCTGGTTCTTAGTAGGGAATGGGGGAATGACGATGATTGGGGATTGTATAGGGACTACTTTCGGGATCCATTCCCCCGTTCCCTACTAAGCACCAGACAGTCTTGGTTTCGAGGCCTTTTGGGGTTGAGGGTATTGGGGGTTTAGAGTTTTGGGGGTTTGGGGGTTTGGTTTTGAGGCCTTTTGGGGGTGAGGGTTTTTGGGGGTTAGGGTCTTGGGGGTTTGGGGGTTTAGGCTTTTTGGGATGTAGGGTTTCTGAGCTTTAAGGTTTTCGGGGCTTAGGGTTTTTGGGCGTTGGGGTTTTTGGGGTTTAATAAAAGGTTTTTGGTGGTTGTGGGTTAGGGTTTAGGGTTTTGGGGTCTAGGGTTTAGGGGTGTTAGGGGTTAGGGTTTTGGGGTGTTGGGGTTTTGGGGTTGAGGCTCGAGGGTTTAGGGTTGAGAGACTGCGAAATGCCTGGCAATCAATGGCTTTTCTTGTAAGGATTGAAAAGGGAGCATACCTTAACTCACATTTCGGGTCCTGTGAGCTTGTATGGGTCTGTCGGTCCCTTGACAGGGGGTTCTTTTACGGCAGGGTTGAGGTTTAGGGTTCAAGCGGGGAAACCGCCCAAAGGCACCCGGATATTGCTGAATCTGGAATCCTCTTGGAAGAATCTTCTGGTGTGCCATGAGATTTGGGATCTTCTTGGCCGTGGCTAGCAGATTTATAGGAACACTTATAATACCCTCATAGGAACTCTTATAATTAGTTCCCTTATAGAAACCCCTATACTGTTATAGTACCCTTTTCGGAACCCTTACAAGAACACTTCACACCGCGAAGTCGCGAAGTCCTGAAACATCGAGGCCTACGGAACTGGCTGGCCAACACGCAGGATTGGCTGCCGGAGATGCAAAACCCAGACACCCGGGAGGATCTAAAAAGTAGATCCCTTAATTTGGGACCCTAGCTACTAAAGGGTACTTTATAGGAACCCCCATTAAGGGATCTACTTTTTGGATCCCCCCGGGGGTCTGGGAAGGGATCGGCCACAAAGTCTTTTGCATCTCGGGCAGCCGACCGCAAACATGGGCCACACAGTTTTTGCTTCTCGGGCAGCCAACCATCTATGATTTCTAGCACCATTTTCTCGTCCTGCAAGAACTCCGGCACGCAAGCCGGGATCACGATCCGGCACTCGATGGCCAGCCAGTCCTCTGGCTGAACACGGAAGTTGAACATCCAAAACGGAGGATCGCCTTCTGCAGCTTCATCCATTGTCAGGAACTCCATGTCGCGATAGGTGATCCTCGACAACTCAATGCCGAGTGTGCCCCACTTTCGGAAGCCCAGCGACATGTAGTACTTCTCGGTCGGCACGTGGAGGTAAACGTTGCCTTGCGTGAACAAAGCACCTGTCAGGCAATGGAATTGGGAGTATCCGGAGCAGTGTAGCCTGTTTCAGTTTCCGAAACTGCGGCACCTACCCAGGCGTAGTGCACGTTTCTGAAGTCGTCGCTGCTGTCGTGCAGCGCAAAAGCAAGCGCCGCAGCCGATCGTTGGTGGCTCAACCTTTGTGTCGTGACTCCTCAACATTCCACAACCAACACAGGAACCACATTCCGAGCTTATTCTAGTATTTCGGGCCTATGCCGGGCTTATTCCTGGCTTAATCCGGGCTTATTCCGGGCTTATTCGAGGCTTATTCCGGTATTTCGGGCTTAATCCGAGGCTTATTCTGGCTTACGCGCTTCGTCCAAGCCTAGTCGTCACGGTTTAAACCCTTAAGCACCAAACGACCCTTAAAAGAAGGGGCCCTATACAATTATATTATGAACCCCTATAAGGTATATGAACCCTAAACCCTTTTAGGGTTCTTTTCGTCCTTAAGGAACCTGCATGTCGGCCGAACGCATCTCCGAGGCCTAAGCCTAAGCCCGAAGCCCACCGTTCAGGGTTTAGGGGCTGTGCGGGGTTTAGGGTTTAGGGTTGGGTGGAGGGTTGACGATTTAGGACGTTAGGGGTCAGAGGCTCGGAGTCCTAAAGCCTCAAAATCCCGAAACCCCGAAGCCCAAAACCAAAACCCCATCTAAACCCCAAAGTCCGAGACACAAAAGCCGCATAAATCCTAAAAGCCCCAAAGCCCTGAAGTCCAAAACCCACTTTCCCAAAACCCTAAACCCTTGCAACCCTGCTGCCGAAAGTCCTAAAACCCATAAAATCCTAAGGCCCATCACACCTCTAAGATCCCAAACCCTAAACCACGCAGAGCATGCCTTCTAGTGACCCTCATCGCCACCCTTACAAGCCCTGAAGCCCAAACCCGTGCCTGAACGTTCAAGGCATCGAGGATCATCTGCACCGGCTTCTTTTAAGTGGTGAGTTTCTCGAGTAATCTCTTTTAAGGGCTCGTGTAAGGAGCGATTTAAGCTTGAGGTTTTGGGGTCCACATAGGTGCCAGAGTTCGGGCAAGAGGACTTACATGTTTTCGCTCTTTCGGGGCTTAGTAGTATCGTGGATCTAGAGTGAACTTGCCTAGGAGCTGGGGATTTCTGTTTTTTTACCGCGTTGCTGGGTCTGTGGCTCAGATTCTTGTGTAGGAATCACGGACTTAGGAAACGACAGGTGCGCCTTATTCAGGCCTCCTTAGGGCTCTATGTAAAGGTCGCGTTGTGTTTCTTTCTGAAGGTTTCTTTTTGGCGCAGGACAAAAGCTCGCCACACGACCTGCAACCTTACATGCGAGTCCCAGGGCCCCCTTTCCCCCGTAGACTCATCAATCCCTCTGCCCGGAACTCTTAGGGTTTAGGGTTTAGGTTTTTAGGTTTTAGGGTTTAGGGTAGAATAGCATCTTTTTCGAGGAATTAAGTACTCTGCCGCGTTGGCCACATAAAATGGACCCTCCCGCGGTCTCTGCTTCTCCGTGGCATATGTGCATGTTCCAGAGAAGATTGTCCGTATGTCGGCGATATATGCATGAGGCCTTAGTTAAACCTGCAACAATAGACGTGACGTCTTTTGAATATGGCAGGGTGATATTCCGCCCCAGAAGTTCAAGGTCACTTATTCAACCATTGGGAAGCCCAAGGCCTAGATCCTACACTCTAATCACTTTGGAAGGTAAGCAGCAACTGTTTTGGAGATCCCTCTAAACTCTAAACGAAAAACCGTACTGTAATGCAATGCAGCAATACACTCACGACGAAACCATCCTGATCCCAAAATCGTTCAAACAGTGGGTTTGGAGCCTTGGCAAGTAGGTGCTGCAAGCAGCCGTCCTTTTCGAACAGCAGCTCCATCTCCTAGCAAGTTGGGTTTATAGGATTTGGGGTTCCTTTAAGGGTTCCTTTCAGGGTTTCTTCAATGGTTCCTGCAAGGGATATATAAGGGTTGCAGAATTGTTGTCGGGTTGAGCGCCAAGGGATATAGGGCTTAGGGTTTATAGGTTTATGGGCTTATTGGGTTAAAGGTTTTGGAATTCAGGGTTGCGGGTTTAGGCACATCTGCAGAAAGCTCTCCCAACCGTATGCTAGAGCTAAACCCGAACCTCCTAACCTCAACTGGCTCTTGTCTTTGATCCCACATATCTGGTTTGCCAGAACTCCAACAGAAGTAAACACTATATTCTCGACACCCACGAAATCAATTTTTCAGTGTCTTGCATCCAATACCCCTTACTTAACCGTAAATTATATTAGGGATCCCTACTAAAACTTAAGGAATATTCCTTAATTAAGGGATATTGGAGTCTATGGGAAGCATGAAGCTCGAAAAGCCAAGTCGCGAACCTTGAGGCTGAAACGTCATCAGCAGAACATGGTTCTGGATGTATTTTTCTACAAATACAATAAGGAAACATTACTAGACTTTCAGGCCCCTTTTTTACGAGTTTGGGATTAGGTTCCGTCGGCTTGCGGTTGATGATGGGCAGCTCCAAATCCGGATTTGACGGAATTAGGGCGTAGGGTTTAGGATGGCTGGCTCATAACAACCGTGGCATTAGCGGCTATCCCCCTAACTCACCATTGAGATCGGACCAACCCTCTGCCCTTCGCACCACTGATGCTGCCGCGGCTGGTGATGATAACCCACTCAGGATGAGAATTCAGATGCTGGCAATCATAGCAGAAACATATGTCGTTAGTGATACTTCTGATTCTGGTTAGCAATGGTTATAGCAACTTGTGGTGGCATCTTCACTGGGGTTTTAGGTAACCAGGGAGACAAAAGCATAAACTTTAATTTCATAATGGTTCTTTTAAGAAAAAAGTGTTAAAGTATGGTACTCCAAAGCTCAACAAACCACAGCCCCGATGGGAAGGGCCAATCAAATCTCCAGACTTTAGGCCTCACGCCGTCAACCCTGAAAACTGAGCTGCACCCCAAGCCCAAACTTGAGAGGGCCCAAAGACCCAGTGCCTTCCTAAAGCCCTATAAACTAAACTCCAGAACCCGAACACAAAAAAACTAGTGATCATAGTGATCGTAATTCTTGCCGCAGTAGTAGTAGCAGTAGTAGTAGTAGTAGTAGTAGGAGGAGGAGGAGGAGGAGGAGGAGCAGGAGCAGGAGCAGGAGCAGAAGGAGGAGGAGGAGCAGCAGCATCAGCTGCTGTTTTCGTCGTCGGGGTCGTCGTCGCCGTCATAGTAGTCGTTGTAGTAGTGGCAGTAGTATGAATCCTAGAACCTTGAACTTCAAAACAGAAATGGCCTTCGTGCCCAAAAGCGCCACACCCTCGGCAAAGAGCCGGCCAGGCGCCCCAAAGAAACGACAAAAAAATCGACCTCGGCTGCTTGTGAGGTTTAGCGTTTGGCACTTACGGGTTCTTGCGCTGAGGGATCTGGGTTCAGTGTCTCGCGTCCGTCTGAGGGGCATGCTGGAGTCCTCATGTTGGTGTTACTAGCGTTGGCATCTACCCGCTGTCATCTGTCATCACCTCGTAGTGCTACCAGCTTCTGTTGCTTGCTGCTTGGTCAACTTGGGCGGCCACCCGCTTGTACCTCTTCTCACTGCATATCGACACTTGGTAGTCGTTTAACATGCCTGTGACCTGCCCCTAAGATAGCCTAAACCCTAAACCCAGAAACGTACTTAGAGGATCATGGGACTTAGTAAGTAGATTATAATTGGGGTTATAAGTCCCCTAAGTGGGGTTATCCTAATTATAACCTACTTATAACCCTACTTACTAAGTCCCATGGGCCTTTAAGTAGACCCTAAACCCTAAACTTTTAAAGGGAACCCTATTATAGAACCCTACAGTACCCTTAAAAGGAACCCCTGGGCCTTTAAGTACACATCACTTTTGGCATCGGATCTCCAGGCAAGCAAGCGTACGTGAAGCCCCTACCGGCGGCGGCGGTCTGGCGGGATCATCTTGGACTGCTCAGAGATCCTGATATCCCTTATAATTACGGAATATACCTCAGATTATGGGGGCCTTAATATTATGGTTTGAGGTATATTCCTCAATTAAGGGATATTGGGATCTCTGGGTGCTTTGCAAAGCGGAAGAACAGCCCCTGATGCAAGTGCCAATGTTTCTATGCGAAGTTGCACTTCCTGCTCAGTCTTCCTTGGCTCCAGCTTTTGAAGCCGGATCCGTCCCCAGGAGTGCAGCCATCGTACCGACTCCGTTGACTGCAGTGCTGAAGAGAAGTGCATAGATGTTAAACCAGAAGGTCTCCGGCTCGCCTGGGTTCTTGTTAAGGGATTGGGATTTAATTTAACTTACCATAAAAGGGATCTATAGCAAAAAATATGGTTTCCTTACTATTATTTTTATAACAACTTAAAATAACCCCCTTAACAAGAGCCCAGTCGCGGAACCATGGCGGCGGAAGTGGCTTCTGGCCTTGTGCATATGGACTCAGGGGACTTAGCAAGTAGGTTATACTTGGGGTTATAAGTCCGCTAAGTGGGGTTATCCCAATCAACTACAACCTTACTTGTAAGTTAAGTTGTTTACTAAGTCCCTGGAACCTTGTACGAGCATCATCCTGTAGTGGTAGTAGATCGAGGAGCCGTTGTAGACCAAAAGCACGGAGTGCATTGCACAGCGCGGCTTGCGATCCACCTGGGTCGCCAACACGCAGAGCAGGGCGAGGACAAGGAGCAAGCAGCCTAAATGCGGCATAATGCACCATGTGGCCTTGGCTGCCAATAAAACCTCCCAAAATAGTCCTAAGTAGGCTCCCCTTAAGCCCAACAAGGGGCAAATAGAACCTAAACCCCTGAACCCCTTTCACCTACTGAAAAATAGATATTCGTATCAGCCCAATACTTTAATTACAATAAGGAACCACAAGAATAGTATTGGTAATTATTCAGGCCCCTATATTACCATGTGGCGAAGCCCGACGACTCCAACTTCGCCTTCTCATCGCTTGAGAGCATTGTCAGAAGGGTGTCCTTCGTTGTCAATGTCGGGTTTATAGGGTTTAGGGCTAGGGTTTAGGGTTTAGGGTCGAGGCAGCTCGCGGGCCAGAAGAAAGGCAGACTGCAGAAATCCTGTTCTATTTTGAAACCCGAGGCTGTCAAAGCTTGCAAAATCAGCTACTAAGTGTCTTGTCCCCAGAGCATGGGAATCGCCTGAGGCAGTAGGTTGAAAGCACTGAGCAGCAGCATCAGACGATCGGTGACCGAGGCACATGGCATTGTGCGTCTGGTTGCACTCAACTATCTGTTCCTTTGCACAATGAGCTGCGGCTTCGTGAGAGACGATGCAAGCCTGCAGATAAATCCGAACATGAAATCAACTCAAAACTTTGTAATATAGGGGCCTCCTTAATAATTAGAATAGGGTTTTGGGGCCCATTATACTATACTATAACTATAATATAGTATAGGGGCCTCCTTAATAATTAGAATAGGGTTTTGGGGAATACACTAGGATGCCCCCGACACCTCAAACCTTGAGCCCCAAATCCTAGGCACAAAAGTCTCACCCCCCAAACGCAGAGATTTATGTAGGGGGTTTAGGGTTTAGGCCAGTCCACCCTCACCAAACAGAGGCTGACAGCATCGAGGGCGGGATGATTATGACGCTGGTTTTGTGAGCTTCGTGGCATGGATATCTACGCGATTCTAACTGGGAAGGCCCCTATATTGCATCCACTAGAGCCTGCACTCGGAAGCACCCAAACTGTAGGCCCAACGATCTCGATCCCTAGGCCTCGAGGCTGTGCGCCGTCGGGTTTAAGGGCCTAAGGGTTCGGGTTCCTGAAACCCTATAAACCCCAAACCCTAAAATGGGGCTTCGGGTTTCAGATCTCTGGTTCGGGGTTTGGGGCGCCCGACGTCCCAGCAAACCCTAAACCCTAAACCCTCCGAGGTCCCGGCAAGTGGTCGTCTTACCAGCACCTTTTGGCCCTGTAAGCAGTATCACCTGAGCTAACCCTAAACCCTAAACCCTAAAGGGTCCTTCAGGGTCTAGAGGCCAGAGGGCCTTGGGGTTCCTTTTAAGGGCACTATAGGGTTCTATAATAGGGCTCCCTTTAAAGGGTCTGGGGTTTAGGGTCTACTTAAAGGCTCATGGGATTTAGTGTAAGTAAGGCTAGAAGTAGGGTATCATTTGGATAACCCCACTATCCTTTTAGAGTTTAGGGCGTAGGGGTTTTCAGTTTTGGGCTCGTGATACCTAAACTCCAAACCCTCCAGACATTCAAGAAACATGACACGCACTAGACTGGCAGGCCTTTAATGTAGGAACCTGATTAAGAAACCTCGGGCCTTTATTATGAATCCTACTATTTTGGGGTTATAGGCCCAGGGCTTCTTAATCAGGTTCCTACATTACTTAACATGGAGTCTGAACCCTGCTGCCTTGGCAAATGTGAGGTAACTATACATACAGTAGAAGCCAGAAAGTTGGAACATCAATATCCTCATGGCCTTAAGGTAAAGTATAGGGGATCCTAGCACGAATCCTCCTAAAGCCATGTTCCAACTTTCTGGCTTCTACTATNCATACAGTAGAAGCCAGAAAGTTGGAACATCAATATCCTCATGGCCTTAAGGTAAAGTATAGGGGATCCTAGCACGAATCCTCCTAAAGCCATGTTCCAACTTTCTGGCTTCTACTATAACTTATACGAATGCCCCTTTCTGTACTTCACATGCAATTGTGGAAACGAGGACTCGACGGCATTCCAGTAGCGTTAGGGTTTGCCAGTTGGTGCCCTGATGTGCTACTGGGACCTTGTTAAGGACTTTAATTTAAGCTACGATAATAAAAGAATCCACATTATTTACTATAGAACCCTATTATGGTAACTTAAATAAATTCCTTAACGAGAGCCCGGGATAGGTCACATTTAGCCCAAGGCCTCGAAGCCCTCCCTAAGCCCTCAACTTTGAGTTTGAAACCCCGCTCCACACCGTAAATCCAAAAACGTTACACCGCCAAGTCCTTTGGGGTTTAGGGTTTAGGGCTTAAGGGGTTTATGGTTTAGGGTTTAAGCTCATAACCTGTCAGCCTGCTAGTGAAGTAACCTGCACAAGTGGGCTTCGGTTTAGGGCGTAGGGCTTCTATGCTGCAGCTGCAGCCACACCAGGGCTCAACGAAATGGGAATTCGACTATTGAATTGATTCTTCAGGCTCCTAAATTGCATCGCAACCCTACACATCGACTTGTGCACCTAAGCTTTCCGTTAACTTCGCAGAAGTCGCAGACTTTTCGCGGGGTGGCAGCATTCCTACCCGTCACACTCTTCCCCGAAGCAGCAGTCGCAGCAGCACTAAATTCGCACCCCTTTGCGAACAGCCTCAACCCTAAACACCGAACTTGGGGAAGAATAAACTTAACCCTGGAGACGTGAGCTCAAAACCCTACTTACCGGATCAGGGATATAAATGCGCCAACTACAGTCGTAGCTACTTGTAAATTGGGGGCATGTAACTCGACTTACAACTTACCATGGACCTTGAAGTACAAACTCTAACCTTATGTCCTAAAGTGCAAATCCTTTCGACCCCAGTACACCCCTTGTAATGGCACCTTATATGGCCTCGTACAAGACCCACCACTTGGCCCATAACTTCGCACGAACCCTTGGCCCTAACCCTAACCCCAAAACCCTAAACCTAAAATCCCTAAACCGCGGAACTGCATGAACCCTACACTCCAAACACCCGAACCAGAAACCACTAAACCCTAAACCTAAAGCCATTACTCTAAATAACCCCCAACCCCAAACATCCCAAGCTTTTCAGAGACTCCAATATCTTAATTAAGGAACATTCCTTAAATCATATTACATAGGGACCCTTCTATTATTCAAGGTATATTCCTTAATTGCCTTGATTAAGGGATCTTGGAGTCTCTGGGTTTGCATCTTCTGAGACTCGCGGCCCGTCGTTCCAAAAACTGAAACTTCTCAGCAAGCGCCGCCAGGTCCAGCGCCTGGCTGGCTCCAAGGGTTCTCTTTTAAGGGTTCCATTAACGGTACCTTTAAGCGTTCTCTTGAAGGGATCGCCTCAGGGTCCTTCTAAGGGTTCAGTTGAAGGGTTTCTGGAGGAGTACCGTAATGCCGACAAGAATGCGCTAACTTTAATCTAAGGGTTCCTGTAAGGGTTCTGATGACAGGACTGTAATTACGATAAGGCTGTCATGCTTTCTTTTTCCGTCAGCGGAAGTCGACGTCTCGAAGTGCTTAGGGATATCCAACCAAATTCTGCTTGGGGGCAGGGTTAAAGCGTATGCAGATCTCTACCACGGGGCATATGAGATTGGAATTCAATAATGCTTCCAACTCAACTCCAGCAGCTCCCAAACCCTCAATCCCAAAACATGAACCTGAACCCCGCAACCTAAGCCTGCAAGGTTACAATCAAACACTTAGCACGACCAAGAAGCTTGAATCCCTGAACCCCTAAACTACCGACCCAAACCCGAAAACCCTTAAGACCCCAAACCCTGAAGCCCTAAATCCCACACTCCTAAAACCTTTAAGCAGGCATGGATGTCTAGGGACGCTGGTCTTTGACATGGAAACCCGCTCTCCCTTGCGCCTGAATGCGGTGCTTCTCCACAGGAGGAGTGGCGGGCCTCACTTAGTGCATAGGGCTTAGGGCGTTGAGGCGCTGCTAAACCAATTCACTTGTGGCATCTTTCAAAACGCGCACTGAGAGGCCCAAAGTGTTACACTCGTAGGGGTACTATTTCAAATTCAGGCTTGGTGTAGGGGTTAGGATTTTGCTGGGTTTTGGAGCACCACGGATCGCAGGTTGCGCTTTTTTGTTGTTTCCTTGATTCGTCTTATGCGATGTCCTAACCGGTCCTAGCCCTGAACTTGGTAACTAAAAGGCTCTGTAACGGAGACCGATCAAACACCTGGTCTGAACCCTAAATCTGCAAACCCTAAAACCCCATTGTAACCCCTGAAAGGAACCCTGAACGAACTCAGTACCCTTACAGAACCCTTCACGGAGCCTGAAAATGGATCCTTGAAGCAGTAGCCCAGGAGCACCCACAGGATCCGTTAAACGTGCAGAAAGTAAGGGAACCCGTCCTGGAAGCCTTAAAGAGACCTTTAACTAAATGAAGGCCTTAAGCGGAACCGTTAAACCAATCCTGGAAGGAACCTCTTTAAGGGACACTTAGTGGACTGACCAGTGGTTTTGGGGTTCCCTGGCTTTTTAGCTCCTTGTTGTATAAGGATTATTATGACCCCTGGCTGCTTAGCTCCTCCAATATCTATGGGTAGTGGAACCAAAAGGAAACCCTAGGCCCTAAGCCTTTGCAGCACAGCTCGGTCCGAAACCACGGCGTCCCCTCGATGGCATCGCCGCGCGGCGGTGCGAAAACAGGCTCTTCCTGCGAACGTTCGGCTTTCAAGGGTGGTTTAGGGGTTGCAGGGTTTAGGGTTCGTAGGGTTTGGGGTCTAAGTTTGTGGGACTTAGGTTTTAGGGTTTGTATTTAGGGTCTGGGCTTTAAAGGATTTAGGTAGGCCTTACAGGGTTGAGGGTTCCGGACTTCAGGACTTTGGGCTCATAGCAAACCAGATTTCATCATTGGACGATCTGCACCACTGAACCTTAAATCCTGAAAGTTACTCTTGATGGACGAAATTGAAATCCTGCATCGCTTTTCTTCTCGCAATCATCCCTTCCAAACGCTGAATCTTTAAACTGGCCTCGTGCATCACCAACCCATTCGTGCAACGTGGGGAAGCTCGACTGCTGACAATGACATGCTTGTCGTGGTGGGGGTCATACAGTATTTTGCCCATCCACCGCCTATAGATCCCCTACTTAAAGGCTCATGGGACTTAGTAAGTAAGGCTACAAGTAGGTTATAATTAGGACAACCCCACTTAGGGGACTTATAACCCCAGTTATAAGCTACTTACTAAGTCCCATGATCCTTTAAGTACCCTAAACTCCCCCTTATAGAACCCTAATAGATCCCTATTATAGATCCCTTAAAGGAACCCTTTAAGGAACCCTAACTACTAAGTCCCATGATCCTTTAAGAAAGCCCTAAACTACCCCTTATAGAACCCTTATAGATCCCTAAACCCTAAACCCCTAAACCCTAATCTGCCCTAAACTCTACACCCTCATCAAACCCTAAACCCCAAAACCCCACACCCGCAACCCATGATCCTCTAAGTATAGATCCCCTAAAGGATCCCTGACAGGAATCCGTAAAAGAATTCCTAAATACCAGGGGCCTGCACCTCCGGCGGCCAAAGAAGGAACCGCTCTGCCTTTGCACCGCAGAGGCTGTAGGGGTTTAGGGTTTAGGGGTTTAGAGGTTTGGGGTTTAGGGGTCTAGAGGTTTGGGGTTTAGGGTTTAGGGGTCTAGGGTTCAGGCACAGCAGGCTCGAGGCTGATGTAGTTGAAGATGTGGGGCTTTGGGTGCAGGGCTCAACTAGTTTAGTACTCTAGTTTTACACTGAGGGCCTCGATAGGAATGGAGATGGGCATCGGAATACAGGATACACTAAATGCTTAAACCACAACCTTACACTACAGCTATGTGCCCAACAAATTCAATGCCGGACTTGGCATTTAGTCGCCAGAGTCAAGCATAGCAGATAAACGCATGTTGCAACTTGAGGTTACTTAGAGGATCATGGGACTTAGTAAGTAGCTTATAACTGGGGTTATAAGTCCCCTAAGTGGGGTTAGCCTAAATATGACGACCTACTTATAGCCTGCCTTGCTAAGTCCCATGAGCCTTCAAGAAGGGTTCAAGGCAGTCTCTTGATTCGGACCGAGGCTTGAAGGCAGCGGAAGTCGAAAGCCCGAAACTCTGAATCTTGAGACGATTCGTAAACCCTAAAACGCAAGGATTGCAGGATTCAGACCTTGGGGCAACATTAGGACATCGGTTACGTAGTTAACGGGTCTACATAGGCTGTCAGGGTTTATGGGGATCTGATACTCTTATGCAGAAGAAGAAATACCATGATCGAGTTAGCAAAATGTAAAACTACAGTGCGCCATCAGGGAGGGTTACGAGTTGAGAGGTGCAGGCCTTCAGAGCTGAGGTTTTTAATGTTTAGGGTTTAACATGAGATATCAAGATGTGAAGGTTTCAGGGCTCAGGGTTTGGTTTTAGACCTGCTGCCTTACAGCAATTTCAACTCGACTCCAATGTGTGAGCCCCCGCTTAAGTTGTATACCCGACATCCTCCTCCTCAAGTCCTAAACCGCCGTAGAGATGTGATGTAAGCATGTTGGATGCAGTCACAATCACCAATGATTTTCTGTAGCTGCTTACAATACCAGCAGACTAAATACCTTCGGAGGCCCGTCCATTCACCGAACTTCTGCCAACCGTCTCTATCCATCTCTCGCTCGGCATAGCACCATGCAGAATGCACGGAGAAGTCACTTGGATTCACAGGAATCTGCACGGTTCCAGCTCACATCACTCAGCAATGCATCGCAGTCAACATGGTGTGAATAGGGCACGGGTATCCGAAGGCACCCGGGGGGAGACCATTGCTTCCTGCTGAGACTGGCGGAGGCTTCAATCCTTGTGCTGAACTTCTTGCTTCAACATCTTGATAACCTGATCGGTTGACATGGTTGTGTAAGCGATAATGCCGCCAAGCCTGCCGTGAGAATTGAGCATCTGTTCAGCAAGTTTGCGGCTGAATCTGGAAGCCACCGCCTGTTCACCATTGTCAAAAACATTTAACACGGTGTTCCTTCTTTGCAAATCGCCATCTCCTCGAAGACCTGCCAGAGCATTGACAAAGAGAAGGACACGAACGAAGTCTGGCGGGGTCCATTTCTCTCCCAGGGTGATGAAGGAGAACTCCGAAACCTTGACCAATATCGCCATCAACGCGAAGCTGACCAACGTAGGAATATAAATGCATGCGACAATGTAGATCATCACACGCGCCGAGAAAGCTTTCCAAGACCTCATTGCCTGCAGCTTGACCATACTAGGGCTCTTTGTCAAGATGCTGGTCACCAATGTCCACGTAGCTACCGGGTCTGCCAGTGCCAAAAGCCTAAGGAATGAAAAATTCGACGCCAAGCGAAGGTAGTTGGTGGCTGCGTCAAGGTTGCTTGCCAGTGACAAGCCCAACAATGACACCAGAAGCAGCATTGCCACAAGGCCTTCACCGTATACCACTATGTGTCTCTCAAGGTCCCAGGGCTTGTGCGGTTGCCACTCTGGTAGTTGTGCGGCAGTGTGGATCAGAAGAACTAGATTTCCAGAAGGTCTTAGCACAAACCATGCGAAGCGGAGCAGCTGACCCCATGCAAAAGGGTCATCAACTGCAGCTCTCACATCCGCATCGGTGACCTTAGTACACAACTGGCACTGATGAACCTCCGACGCATCGAAGTCTGCCCAGTCAAATCGCTCTTCAGCCGCATCCGAATTTTGAGCGATCATCATGCACGCAAGGATTTGGCACAGGATGAGTAGAAGCAACAGTGCAACACCAAGCGTTACGACGAGCAGCAGGTCTCGCTCTTCCAGATCCCATGGACGTGCTGGCAGCATCACCAAGCTGCTGTCGAAATCATGTTGTCGCATGGCTCCAGGACAGTTGGCAGAAGGCAGGGTACTTACCCACCAGGCATCGGATGAAATTGAACTTTGCAGACTGCTTGGCCAAATGCCCAAGGTTTGTGAGGCACGATCGCCCTCTTCAAAGCCTGCCTTCACCCTCTTCGAGCCCCTCCTGGACTGTGCTGTGCTTGAGTGCACAGTCTCCTCCACCTTAACTAACGACCCCTCGACCCGCAACCAAACCCTCGACACCAAAACATCTTCCCACACGCTCCAACATGCCTTAAGCGATAGGCTTGCAGTTGTGGATGGCCCTCTCAAGAAATGGACTTTGGAGGTAGGGTTGTAGTCCGGTAACCAAATGAACCGCACTCTAACTAAACTGCAGACCCACAAACTCCGCCTCTGCGCGCAAACCCGTGTCCGCATGGTTTCGCAGGGCATATCGGCCCTTGTTCCAAGCCTCCCGAGCCTCTGGCGTCAGGATTCCGGACTCTTGTGTTTTGGTTCTGGGACTCGGTGTTTAGTGATGTTAAACCAAAAACCTAAACCCCTAAACCCTAAAGGTAACCGGATGTAAGCAGGGTTCTTTGGAACCGAAGGAGTATGTAGTAGAAGCCCCAAAGTTGGAAACCCAAAAGCCTCAATCCTTAAGAGTAATGTATAGGGAATCCCAGCTCTATTTGGCCTTAATCAGGTTTCCAACTTTATGGGGTCTACTATATTGGGAGGCAAACCGAGGCGAACTCCGTAGTACAGCCGTCTGACCTTCTCGTACAGCTTTACCCAAAAATCTTAGGGCTCCAGGTTGCTAGCCATATCTATATATATCTATCTATATATATATATATATCGATCGATATGTGTATATATATATGTAAATATATATATATATATGTGTGTATACATGTAATTATATATATATATACATATATATATATATATACATATATATATATATATATATACATAATATATATATATATATATATATACATATTCATGGATATTATACAACCCAGCAACCCATTATTCAGGTAACTGGAGCCCTGGGGAAAATCGATGCTTGTAGCTGGTGCGACTCCTATGCACGATCTCTGGAGTTCCAAATCGTAGGGCCCAAAAACCTACCCTTGGTGGAACCAACGGCAGCCCTAAAAGCCTGCTAGAAGAAGCCTCAATGGAAGCCTTAAAGGAGCCCTTAAAGGAAGCCCCACTTAAAGGCTCATGGGACTTAGTAAGTAAGGTTCTAAGTAGGCTGTAACTACTTGGATAACCTCAATTGTAACCTACTTACTACGTCCCATGATCCTTTAAGTACACTCCGAATTGAAAACCTATAGTATAAATAACCCTTTCTTGCTTGTTAAACTCGAAACCTATGGACCCGAAACTGGAAACAGAAGAGCATCCGGCATGTGGGTTGAAAGGTTCCGAGTTCTTGGGGCAACGGCTGAGGGTTCGACCATACGTCTAGACTAGTGCAGATTTGGTCTAGGGCTTCGTCATAAATATTCAGAGTTCACGCTGTACACGCTAATCTACCGATTCGTCTCTTGGAAGAGGCACAGGCCGCCTTTGCGTGTTGTCCGTTTACATAGGGGGTGCTACACTGAGTTGGCCCTTCGAAGCATCTGAAAACTATTCCGCAACGATATCCCCCTAAGCCTAATAAG
The DNA here is from genome assembly GCA_003297005.1 of Symbiodinium sp. clade A Y106. Lineage (NCBI taxonomy): Eukaryota > Dinophyceae > Suessiales > Symbiodiniaceae > Symbiodinium > Symbiodinium sp. clade A. The sequence continues at coordinate 319,714 of BGNK01000028.1, read as the reverse complement.
GGAACAGATAAAATGTCCCAAAGACCTACCGAGCGCGAGACTTTCTAGCGCGTGCCGGGATTAGGCTTGAGAGGGTGCAGCGGAGATGGGGCTTTAGTAGGGTTCGGGGTAGTTTGAGAGCTTACCTAGAGCATACCACTGTGAATGAGTGGGTGAAGGGCCATGTATAGGATAATGCGAGGTTGTGGATTTTCAGTTTATTAATGCCTTTTCCATTCTAGTTTACAATCTGTCTGTGGGATTTCGGGTTCAGAGGCTCGGATCACTATAAGCACTAATGCTCGAGCCCTGAAGCCCCTGTACCTGAAACGCTACGCCCCCATCCACACCAATCCACACCCCTACGATCCGCAAAATCTAACGCCAAGCCCTTACCACAAACCCTACCTTTGCACACACCACCACACTACACCATAAACCCGCGCCGTAGGCGGTTGATGAAACTTTTGAGTTTTAGACAATCCTGCCTAACACTGACCTCACCCACCCCGATGAACTTCCAAGCAAAGTTCAGCAGGGGAGCAGATCGGCCCGAGAACAGATGCAGGTAGAAGGATCGACAGAAGTCGCCTGGGTCGGCGTGTGAGGCTTTCGTAGGCCTTTGCTTGGTCCAGTCGCCAGCAAGCTTCGAGGAAAAGTGCTGCATGCTGGCCAAACCCCCCGAAGCCCCAAACCCTAAACCCAAACTCTAAACCCTAAATCCCAAACTCTGAACCCTAAATCCCAAACTCTGAACCCTAAATCCCAAACTCTGAACCCTGAACCATGAACTCTGGACTCCCTTGAAACCGAACATCGCTGAAAGCCGTTGGGTTGGCCCTCAGGACGAGAATGCATTGGGTTCGAGTTTCTGTTGACACCCTTTTTCGCAGAGTTAAGGCTTTACAGCTATGGAGCTTGAGGATTGCAGGGTGATGACTTGGGATATTAATATCGGAATTTGGGTTTGGGCTTTCGCGTTTGAGATTTAGGATATTTATGGGTATTTTAGGGCTTCAAGATTGGGGAGGGCTTTGAAGCCTATTCTTGAAGAAGTATGTGAAGCTGACTGCCTTCACAGCACGGTGTATGCACTCAAAGTGTGAAGCAACGGCCCTCATGGCAAGCGGCTCTGGGATCCTGCCACGCCCACAACAACCTTAAAGCAGCTCCCAGTACCTAGAGACTCCAATATCCCTTAATTTAGGAATATACCTGAAATTATATTAGGGATCCCTACTAATATTTAAGGAATATTCCTTAAGTACGGGATATTGGAGTCTCTGGGTATCTTGTTCGCGTTCTGGTTTGTGCGATGCTACGAACCCGCAGCTGCTGTTGAAGAATGAAGGACAGCTGCAATGAATGGAGACCCCATATGGGTGGTTGTCAAAATTAGGGTCCCTTTTTGGTACCCTAAATATTAGGTGCCGTATTAGAATAAGGACCCAAAAAGGGACCCTAATTTTGACAACCACCCATATGCTACAATCACCCAGACAGAGTATTGGAATCAGGTGCATCCCTCGCGTTCTGAGTCACCAGCGCACTGCACTGTCGCTGACCTGCGGCTGTTGACACATGCGGCCTATTGCACTGCACTACGGTCCCTGCAAAAGCTGCACTCAAGCAAAGGAGTTGTCCGATTCCAAGTTCCAGCGAGTACCTGGCCTTGCAGCATATGTGGACCCTTACGGCACCCGATACAACCACTTCGAAGGATGACCACGCAAAACGTGGTCTATACTTTACTGACGACGCAAGAGTCTAGGGATTCACAGTCGTTGGCTGCTGAGTCATCAGCGAACTGAATGAGGTATTGGATGCTGACTTGAAATGCCCACGCCCTAGAGTCTTGAACCCTACACCTGTGAGACTCAGCCCTATCCTCGACTTCTCAGACACTCAATCTGTATCCTCCTGGGCCTTACACTCAATCAGGGACATCTGCATCATCGGCCGTACTATCTCCTTATTGCTACATAGTTAGATGATGATATACCCAAAACCATGCTCCAATTATTCGACCCTTTTTTTGTTGGTTCCCAATTGCAAAACTCGGAGGTGCAAGCCCGAGTTTGACATTCCATCCCCGTTGAAACTTCATACAAACCTTGCGTTGGGTTGAAATTGCGGGCTAGTCCAAAAATAAGCCCCCAAGCCATAAACTTAGTCCCGAATCCCCAAACACCTCATGAAGTCTGTCATACCCTAAACACTACGGCACTCCAAACCCTCAACCCTCTTTGCCTATACCCCAAAACACCAAGCCCTAAGCCCTGAACCCAAGACCACACAGCCTTGTTTGTGCAACAGATGGACCGGCAAGGGAGGTCGCGTGCAATGGCCTCAATGCTGAGCGCTTTTGGGACGGGGGGCGGAGGGTTAGGGTCTAGGGTTTAGCCTGAGCATGCCGGGGTCACAGCAGCACGGCAGAGTAGTGGGGTTTTTGTTTGGATTTAGGGCTTGGGGTTTAGGGGTTAGTAGCAAGGTTTTCGGGTTTTGGGGGAGATCCCCAACGCCAAACCCTTTGCTTTGAATAAAAAAGCCGTAAACAAACAGACCACGCAAATACCTTGCTTAAAACATGCTAACCCTCTGTAGCCTGACCATAGCACATACTAGTAGGATCCCAGCTGTCACCTTATCAAGGGACCAGGGCTTGTTCACATCACCCTTAACACTTAGACACCTCAACCCTATATCCTCTTAAGCCCTACCTAGACCCTAAAGAGCCTACCTTTTTAGGGTTCCCTATTATGATTTCCTTATATAAGTCCTCAAAAAGGTAGGTTATTTGGGGTTCAGGTAGGCGCTAAGCTCGACGTAAAAACCTCCCGAGGTTAGTTTTAAAAAGGACCACTTTTCGGGTTTAGGGTCTGTAGGGTCTAGAGTCCAGCGGTTAGCGCATACCGACAAGCCTATCTCTTTGCTCTGGCCCTTACCAGTACCAAAACCCTATAAAGACGTAAGATATCTCGTAGAAGTCTTTACAAGACACGTTGTGAAACCATGACCAAACCCAGATGAACAACCCAAAACACCCTTTCCTCATAAGCCAACCTATGAAACCTGCTTAGACAGCGCAACAAGAATCATTACGATCCCCTGCAACCAAATCCTAAGGCGTTTCTGCCATGTATGTGGGTTTAGATGTTCTGTATTGCTGATATTTCTGGAGATTCATGTGTCTAGGGGTTTCCACGGGCTACAGGGTTCCAGAGTACGGGGTACAGTAGAGGCTCAGCTTCTGGGGATCAGGGTTATAGCGGGTTTGGGTCTTACTTAAGGGCTCATGGAACTTAGTAAGTCAGGTTACAAGTAGGTTATAATTAGGATAACCCCACTTAGGGGACTTATAACCCCAATTATAACCTACTTACTAAGTCCCATGATCCTTTAAGTAGTCTTTGATTTTGAGGGACTTTAGATCCATTTAGGGTTAAGGGGGCGGGGGCGTTGGTTTCAGGGCAAAGACTTCTGTGTCTTGGTCATGGCGAGCGCGAAAAAACAACATGTGGGTGGTTGTCAAAATTAGGGTCCCTTTTTGGGTCCCTATTATAATACGGCACCTATTATTTAGGGTACCCCAAAAGGGACCTTAATTTTGACAACTACCCATGCTGCTCCGATAAGCCCCAGACAGCACCTAAACATAAGCGATTGAGATGGGGTTCAGGGCTTGGGGCTTGGGGGGAAAGGCTCCAAAGCTCCTGCAACCCCAGAGAGTCAGCAACTCCTCAGACCATCACCATTGCCTTAAGCAGGCGCAATGCTGTCAAGGATGTCGCCCAAGAAGCCCATCCCTGATTATGCCAAGTATCCGACCATTCGGGGCGCCCACCAGGGAGAGTCACCAGGCAACTAGAAAAATATCTCAAACTGTTTCGCCAACCAGCTTTTCCCCTCTTGCTGAGGAAAGACCCCAGCACCATTAATTATTGGGGTCGATCTAGCCCACATTTCCCTGATCAGTGATGCTGCCTACTACCCCAACGTAGATAGAACTAGCACCAAACGGACCTGCAACCATTTACGGCCCAAAGACCCCTCTAAACCTTATCAGGAACCTTATCAGAGAATTATACTGCAACACTACCAGATGCCGAGACAGACCTCTATACTAAACGATACATGTAAACCCGAGCCGCAAGCCATAAACCCAGGTCCCGCCAACCCCGAACCCTAAATCGAAATCCCCTAAACCCTAAACGCACTAAGCCCCTAACCCTCCGCCAGAATCCCCTTCGAAAACCCAACACCATCCAACACCCTAATCCCGAAGCCCTAAGGCTCGAGAGGACCGCCTAAACCCAACACCCTTAAACCTAAGCCCTAACCCCCGGAGCCCCCAAACCCTACAGACCCTCAACCCTCAAAGGGAACCCTATTGTAGAACCCTGTAGCACCCTGAAAGGAACCTCCCATGAGCCTTTAAGCAAAACCAGGCCCGGTGCCTCGGAGTTGCATGCCAAGAGGACCAAAAGCCCCAGGTTCTTCGGCGCCGGGGAGTTTAAAGGAGTCATTTACGGTATCCTAGAAAGGATCCCTTATAGGGTACTGTTCTATATGGGCCCTCTTTAAAGGGTACTATAGGCTTCTATCATAGGGTCCCCTTTAAAGGAACCCTTGAAAGGATCCTCTAAGGGCTTAGGATGGTTTAGGAGTCTAGGAGTTTTAAAGGCTTAGGGTTTAGGGTTTAGGGTTAAGGTTTAGGGTTTAGGGTTTTAAAGGCTTACAGTAGGGAGGACTTGTAAGGCTTGAAAGTTAGGCTTCGTTCCGGGGTTTGGGGCTTGTGGGGCTTTAATGTTCCAGGGCTTTGGAGCTCGGGGCTTAGAGCCCTTACAGGGCGCTTTGTAAGTAGGGTGCTCATTGAAATTTTTAGGGGTCCTAAGTAGGGATATGGGTAGTTCTCTGAATTAAGTCTGTTTTAGTATGGGTGCGGTGCAATATTGGAGACCTACAAAGGGGCCCTAATTTAGAGAACTACCCATATCCAAATCATAACCGTACATACTAAGTCCCGTGAGCCTTTAAGTAGGGCTACATGCTCAGGAGTTTGAGAGATTATGGTGGGTGATGTAGGTTTTAGGCTTGGGTTTAGGGTTTAAGGGTTTTTAGCGTTTGGGGTTCGGGTGATGTAGGGTTTATACTGCTGGTAAAACAGAAACCTTGTTTAGGAATTCAGGTGTAAAGCTGGGGGTTTGAGTTTCAATCGTATGGCATGCAGACATGCCTAGCCGAAAGAAGAAAGGGACTTATCGCAAGCATGTGCTTGCAAGACTTTGTTGAAACACCATACGAATCTAAAGTTCATCTGTTGATGTCCCTGGTGGCATCTCTGACGCCATCGTTTTTAAAGATGTTGTCCGGGACGTGCAGGGCCTCATCGGATTCAGCATCCCGTCGGGACCCACGACGAGTATTTGTGACGGGGTTGCGCTATGTGTCCTGCATCAGAATTGCTCACGCCAAGCCCTACACCTGCAATCCCAGTAGAATGATACTACAATATTATTATTGAGGCCCCTAAAAGCAACCTGTACAACCTTCATATGACTCCGTAAAGCCTCGCGAGGGGGCAAGCTAGAATAGGCTTTTGGGAGATAGTAAGAACAAGGAATATACTAAGCATTCCCATCCAACCCTAAATCCTCGCAGAGAGCCCGATGCCCTTAATCAAGGAATATGCCTTGATTTATAAGGGGCTTCCCTTATGATCTAAGGTATATTCCTTAATTAAGGGGTATTGGGCTTACCGGGCTTTTTCCTAAAAACCCTAAACCTTGAACCCTAAACCGTAAATCCCAAACCTTAAACCACAAACCCTAAACCTGCAACCCCAAAATCCTACACCTTAAACCCTAAACCCTAAACCCTTAAACCCCTAAACCCTAAACCCTCAACCTGTAACCCTAAACCTCCCCAAAAGTGCGGTCCTCCCATCCGCCCATCTGCTGCAGGCCCTGGAGACCAGGGCAAATCTTCAGCACATGGGAACCTTCTAAGGATGCCTCTAAGGGTAGTCTAGGGCCCCTTTAAGGGTAGTATAAGAGGAACCCTTAAAAATCCCTTAGGGGCACCCTGTACTTTCCGTAATCGCCCAATACCCTAAACACGAAAACATGCTTTTGAAACGCCTTTTTTCCAACACCGCAGGTATGCGTGCTGAAGATGCAGAAAGCTATAGGGTTTAGGGGGTTTGGGATGTCTCAACCTTAGACTTTACCCTAAGCTTCCTACTTAGAGGATCATGGGGCTTGGTAAGTAGGTTATCATTGGGGTTATAACTCCCCTGAGTGGGGTTATCCTAATTATAACTTTCTTACAACCTTACTTACTAATTTCCATGAGTCGTTAAGTATGGTTTATAGGGCTTGCTAAAGTAAGAGCCCGCCTGCGCATCGAGCAGATGGCCGCAGCCCTTTTCATCTTCAAGGAGCAGAAAGTGCCTTGCACTTCACGTAGAAGGGTTATAGGGGCCTTAAGAATTAGAATAGGGCTTGGGGGTATATGATACTATACTTACAACAAGGAACCCCCACAATAGTATTGGTGATTATTTAGGCCCTTATGGTACTCTTTCTCCTACTGTTCGGCTTTAATAATATAAGGAGTCGCCAAAATATCAAATGCAAGTGGGTACTAGTCCGGAAGGCTTCCTACTAAGATTTGTTGTGTCCTTAAAGAGGGCGGCTTTTGTGAATTCTTTCATGCTGAACCCGGAGCCTCGGGCAAATCCCCTTTCTTTGGCAAGATATACACCAGGGCGTACATTCAGACCCTAAAAAAACAAGTGGCTCTAGCAGGTCAAGGTAGACCCTAGACTACAGTCGATTCCTAAACTCAAAGCTCGGAAGCCCTCAGCCCCAACCCCAAACTCACCAAACCCAAAACCTGAACCCTAGGCCTACAACCTGGAAGGCTTCAGCCCAAAACCCGGGCATTCTTAGGGTTGCATTTGAGAACAAGAAGCCTGAACCATCAGACCTTGAAATCCAATAACCCCAAAGTCCCGAACCCGAAAGCCCAACCCTAAACCTTACGCCCTAAATCCTAAACGTGGCTCATCGCTACGGGGGGGCACCAGGAGTGCTGATGCAGGTTTGTTGAGGTCATGGGCTTTCCTGTGGATCCAGTGGAATCTTGTGGTGGGTGAAACACACGGGAGGCAGCACTCACGCTCACTGTGCGCGGCTATGCGCGGCTTCAATGTCTGGCAGGTCCAGGTCTGAGTCCAGCAGGAGCCCATCGATACAAGAATGACTGCATTGCAATCATATTTCCGCGAAGCGGATGAAGCCCACAAGTATCATGGCCATACCGGTACCCGAACTTCACCATCACATTATTTTTGCTGATACCGAGCTGCAAAAGCTCTTGCCAAAGCAATTTGGAACGAGTCATGGCCTCGTCGTGGCTCAAGATTGCAAGCCAACGTGTTCTTCGGATAACATTTGCGGCTGCGCACAATCAAAAAGCCATCGGACCAGTGAGATCGCTTGCAACGACTCAGTGCAGCTTTCTTGCTCCCTTCAGTCGAGGCCCACGGCAAGAGACCACATGAACGCCGGTGCCAGTTCGAAGCCATGACGGGAGTCCAACTATTTTAAACCCAAAATCCCTACGCTTGGTACAGAAGTCTCGCCTCAAGGCATCTAGGCTTTACGGCACGCAAAAATGTCAGGGGTTATGGTGTCCAGTGTTGACGGTTCACGGAGCCACGGCTTCATTTTGAAGTTTGGAATCACGTTCGGAAAACACGCGCCCAAACCATTCCATTGGCTTTCACTGGAATTCGCTACTGAAACAGCGCAAAGAGGATACAATCTTGCGTCGACTCTTGCTGCGTTGCGTTGTTGTCGGCTCGGCCTTATAATATACATACATTCGACCCTTCCGGCGCCGGAGGGTGCGTGTGGGGTATCGCAGACATATTGGCGACTCTGGCGCCGGAGGGCGTCCGTTCCTTTCTGAGCACAGCACGGAAGCTGTCTTTGATTGGAGCGCACTCATGACTTTGCAAGAAAATTTCAGTGGTTCGACTTTTGGAAGGCTGCTTACTTGATAATTACCAGCCACTCCGGCGCCGGAGAGTGCCAGATGCCTTTCTGTGAAACATAGACGCCGGCAGCCCTGCAGCTTCTTTAAATTCTATGGTTGCGAACACCCGCCTCTGGCGCCGGAGCGTCCACTCCATTAAATGTATCTCCGTATATGCATGTGTCAGCTTTCACCCATTCGAGCATTAAAAACGCAGCATTCAGCTCGGGTCAATGTTGTATCCAGTTACGGCAGACCTCCCCGGCCTCAGCCTTGCAAATCGTGGCGTGAAAAATCGAGCTGAGGCGGCGAAAGCCGCAGGACCAAGGGCCTTAGAGCCTGCGGCCCTCTTCCCGGGTCCCCCAACCAACACATAATATGGCATAATATGTGGGTTTAGTGGAATCTCAAGTCTGTGGTGCGGAGAAATTTTCTACAGGCGAACATCAAAATCCGCAGGGCAAATACGGGATTGGGGGGTGCCTTTCAAAGGGCATTTTTGCATCAAAAGCATCATCCCAGGCGGCCACTGTTCCAAGTCTGGTTTTCGGAGTTCTTCAAACAATGTTCCACGGGGCCACTTTGCCTCTGTGGACGCGTTCCATCTTTCCGGCTTCCACCATAAACTAAGCCCTACAGTAAGCCCAGCTTCCCTTGATAAGGGGACAAACTATGTATGGACTTTATGCGCGGGCCCAATACCCTACGTGCCCACTGTCTCCTGATTTGGAGGGCTATAGGTATGCCTGGTTGCCACTGCAAGGGGGCCTGGGCAAGTATTTCCGAAAGCCTAAGCCCCTTGGAATCAATTCAGAGGCCGATTCAGGGCCTCGGGAAAGCGTGGGAAGGTAGGTTCTTATGAGGTTTAAGCCCTGACGGCTAAGGCTTGAAGCCTGGACTTTCGGTTTCAAGGGTGTTTGACTTGCTGGGCAGGATTGGAGAAGGTTTCTTCTGTGGTTGACATCGACCCCGGTAGAAATACGGCTACAAACAACAACGTGCACAGCACTCATGGTCTGTAGTGCAGCACAGATATTAGAGGTGAGCCCTGCTAAACCCTTATAGAACCCTGTGCAAACCCTTATAGTATATGAGGAACCCTTAATTAAATGGTTTAGGGTTTACTCCCCACACCCCAAAGCCCTAAACCACAAAACCTCTCTTTAGTTGGCGGCCTCACAGAGCCTCCATGCCTGGGTGGAGGCTGGGGTTAGGGTTTACGGGTCGAGGGGTTCAGGGTTTCGGGGGCCTATAGGGCTTTAGGGTTTAGGGGGTTGGGCGGTTTAGGTTTGGAGGTCCGGAGGTTTAGCATGGGGTTTAAGGTATGCGGGTGCAGGGTTTAGACTGTGCTTTAGGGTGTAGGGGGTCGTGGGGATGTAGCTGCTTGGGGTTTAGGGATTTAGCATGGTGTTTGGGGGGGGGGGGTTNGATTGGGGGAGGGGGTTCGGGTTTAGCATGGGGTTGAGGGAGGTTTGGGCTTTAGCATTGGGTTTGGGGTTCAGGGGTTTAGCACGGGTTTGGGGGTTCAGCTTGTGTTTTTTCTCGTAAGCCGGGGTCCGTTAGGGAGTCTTCATGGCGGTGCAAACGGTTCGTTCGGGCATCTCCCAATCTTCGGAGCCCACATACACAATGCAAGTTTTTTTGTTCTGGGGCGGTTGGTTCATTCATGTTTCGTAAACATTTTGCATGGATTAGGGAAGTGGTGTCATGTTTTAGGATAGATCTAATCACAGGTTTGGGTTTGGGTTGTTTCTTCGTGGGCAGGTCTTCTACAGTACATTCTCAGTTCCCCACAGACGTTTGCAAACCCTTAACCCCATGTCCTAAACCCTAACCCAGGGGGTCCATATATTACTACTATGGAATGAGGTCCCCAAAACCATGATGGCGATGGTTTTTTGGGGGCCTAATTGCATAATGGTAGTATACATGGACCCTCTGGGCGAATGGCCCTAAATCCCGAGTTCCCCACAAAGGCTTAAAACCTCCACTCACCACCCAGAGACTCCAATATTCCTGAATTAAGGAATATTCCTTCGATTTAAGTAGGATCCCAATATGATTTAAGGAATATTCCTTAATTAAGGGATATTGGAGTCTCTGGGAACCCAGGAACTGCAAAGCTCTACCAGGCCCACAAGCATTCCCAGCTTAACGTTGCAGGGCCCAGGGCTTTGAAGTGGAGGCCCTCGTTAAACAAGGGCCATGACAGAAATCCGAACATTAAGGCCCTCCAAGGAAAACACTTAATCTTACACGCTTAAAACCCTAATACCGATACCCTAACGCCTGAACCTTTTCAGCCCAGGTTCTGCAGCGGCACGGAATGGCAGCTGAGATGAAGTACAGACGGGGCTGGCCGCATCTGCAGAGTGTCGTTTCTAGGGACCTTAATACGGTTCCGTGAAGGGTTCAAAAAGGGCTCTATCAGAAGAGGGCTTAGGGTTTCGGACAAGATACAGGGGTTTCGGGTAGAGTGGAATTTGATTGTGTACCTGAACCTTAACCGCCTTAACCCACCAGAGCCTACCTTTTTTGTAGGGTTCCGATAAACTCCGTAGGGTTTATAATAAGAACCTACAAAATGTAGGTTTGGTAGGTTAAGGAAGGGGCTCTTCCGGTTCCATATTACTACGATCTCCTCAGACCCGTGCATGAAAGTTTTGTGTCAAGGGTATGGCAGAGAGCCCAATAGCACTGAATTGAGGAATACAGGTTAAACCAGAAGATGAAGCCCCTTCTATAAATTAAGGTATATTCCTTAGGAAGGGGTGCTGGGCTCTCTGGGTACACCATTTGGCTGTGAGGGTTTATTGCATCAGCCATTGGCACTGCCCATGCTGAGACTCCCAGAGCCCCGGGAGGATCTAGAAAGTAGATCCCCTAATTTGGGGCCCTATACTACTAAGGGTACTGTATAGGAACCCCCATTAAGGGATCTACTTTTTGGATCCTCCCGGGGGTCTGGGTTGACGGTTTAGGATGTATCTTGCAAGCCCTGAATCCTCAACCCTGCAGCAAAAACCTTTAGCGGGGCATGCGAAGGTCTGAAAACCCAAAAACCTACACCCCTTACCTTGAACAGCTAGTCCTAAACCCTAAACCCTATCCCTAAGCCCTAAACCCCTAAACCCTACACATAGCCCTAAACCCTATAAACCCTGAACCCTATAACTGCTAAACCCCAGCCCTGTGGCTTTCGAATGGAAGCTGCAGCCTGCATCGCATTCTCCAGGCTCATGTAGGTCGCCACCTGCCCAGCTGACCCAGATAATGTAGGTACCTTAGGGTTCCTTTAAAGGGTTTATAAGGGTTACTATAAGGGATCTATAAGGGTACTATAATAATGTAGGAACCTGATTAAGAAACCTTGGGCCTTTATTAGGGTTCCTTATATGAATCCTACTATTTGGGGGTTATAGGGCCAGGGTTTCTTAATCGGGTTCCTACATTACTATTATGGAATTCGGCCCCCAAAACCATTATTAGTATGGTCTTTCGGGGCCTGATTTTCTAGTGGCAGTATACATGGACCCTCTCGGTGACGAGGGAGAACTTCCAGTCGGGGCTCACAAGGCGTATTTGGGTAGTTCTCAGAATTAGGGTACCCTTTTTAGGAACCCAAAATACTTCATAAAAGGGACCCTAATTTAGGGAACCGACCATCTGGGAATGTATAGTCAAAGGGTTGTTTGCTCTTTCTTGTGGGTTGAGTGCTTAGCGGTGCTTTGCCCTAAAGCCTTAAACCCTAAAACCCATTAAAGTTTAGTGGCCATAAAAACCCTAAATCCTAAAACCCATTAAAGCTGAGTAACCCTAAAACCCTAAACCCTAAACCCCGTTAAAGTTTAGTGGCCCTAAAACCCTAAACCCTAAACCCCATAAAAAAGTTCAGTGGCCCTAAAACCCTAAACCCCACTAAAGTTCAGTGGCCCTAAAAACCCTAAACCCCTTAACCCCTGAACCCCTAAACCCTAAGCCCTAAACTCCTAAACCCCTAAACCCCAAACCCCAAACCCCTAAACCCTAAACCCTAAACCCCTAAACCCTAAACCCCTAAGCCCCTAAACCCTGAACCCCTAAACCCTAAACCCCTAAACCCCTAATCCCTTTAGGGTTTAGGGGCTTAGGGGTTTAGGGCTTTAGGGCTTTAGGGCTTTAGGGGTTTAGGGGTTTAGGGTTTAGGGGTTTAGGGTTTAGGGTTTAGGGCATTACAATCACGACGAAACGATCTACTGTAGGAACCTTAGGGTTCCGTTAAAAGGGTCTACAAGGGTTACTATAAGGGATCTATAAGGGTACTATAATAATTTAGTCGAATTAACTCAATCTAATCAAGCCTTGTATCTATGTAACTACATTTCTATCTATCTGTTGATCTATCTAGGTGGCAATCTTTCTTCTCTATCTTATCTATGTGTCTATGCCAAGATTAACCCCTTTACAAAAGAGGTGCTGCGGGAGCCTGGGCCCAGTTTGGAAATCTGAGAAGCACAGAGCATCGTACAAACTTCATAAGATCCGTAAGATACGCCTCAAAGCCGAATCCTAAACTTTATGGTTTAGGGATTGGGGTTTAGCCCAAGAACCCCATAAGGTCCGTAAGATACCCAACAAAGCCGAATCCTAAACTTTATGGTTTACCAGGACCCCCCAAGTACCCCTTAAAGGGCTCTAATATTTGTCATTAAGAGGTAATTAGGAATTACAATAAAGGGCAGTTGGGGGGTCTAGGTAGGGATTGGGGTTTAGCCCGAGAACGCTGCGTCAAGAACCGAGAGCTCCCAACCCCAAAACTCTAAAGTTCAGGGCCCCCAGCCCCGTAAGGTTTGCTCTTTTCGACCCTGACAAAGTCTTAGAAACATATTACAAAACAAACACATAAAATTCACACCGACAAACATGCAAAGAATCGATAGAACCTTATAGACAAGCCAGACAAACATGACTAAGCAACCACATATACACCGCCTCTAGAGCACTGTGACAAATTTCAATGCCATGTGTCCGTGTCACCTGCGTAGTGCAACCGCGGAGGAGGCCCTGCAGTGTCTCAAACTCCTCCACAACAGTTTAGAGTTTATGGCTTAGGGTTTAGGGTTTCTTCCGGGTTAGACTTCCCTTTAGGGCTTTGGAGTTCCTTTAAGGGCGTAGGGTTGCTCTTAAGGGTTAGTTCAAGGGTTGAGGACTAGGCTTTGTTAGGTTTTCCTAGACCCAAGTTTTGACAAGTCCATCTTGTGTAAAAGTCGACATCAACCAATCAAGGGCTAAGGGAGGGGAGCTCATTAAACAGAAAGCCGGTCGTTCTACAATCCTGGCACGAGTTGATTGAAGCAGAGACTTCTTAGACAAAGGTCTGGTGGGGCTTTGGGGTAAGGCTTCCAAGTCCTAATCGGTGTCTTTCTTCATTTTGCAGGATTCTGGGTTCCGTGATCTTTCGGAAACCCGGCTTGGATTTAGTGTTTTCCCTAGGCCCCTGTATTTCCCAACTCCCTCTGAGCCCGACCACCCGCTCAAGCTTCTGCATACTTAGAGGATCATGGGACTTAGTAAGTAAGTTATAATTGGGGTTATAAGTTCCCGAAGTGGGGTTATCCAAATTAGAACCTACCTATAACCTTACTTACTAACTCCCATGAGCCTTTAAGTAGAGTTGACAGTCAACTCGTCGATTTCGTTGGGTGCACGGGCAACCCTTATCCTCATACCCTAAACCTTGCACAGTAAGCCCGAAGCCGAAAACCTCAAACCCAAAGCCTTAAACCCTACTATAGACGCCCAAATAATTACCAATACCATTTTGAGGGTTCCCCCAAAAACCCTATTCTAATTCTTAAGGCCCCTATATAAACTCAAACCCCAGACCTCAACCCCAACACTCCAGAGCTGCAGGGCAGCAACGTCTACAGCCACGGGTTTCAGGTCCTCGGACCAAACGAGACCCTCATATACGCTTTAGGCAAAGGGTTTATAGGGTGTTTAAAAGGGTTCCTTTCAATTCAAGAGTTGCGATAATTAAAAAAACCCTAACCCGCTCCTTAAACCCTGAGGACTAGTCTAAGCGCTATGATGATTTTTAAAGCGTCTATGCTGAGCGAGATTGAAAGGTGGCATGAATGAAAAGGTCCGTTGAGGGTTCTAGGGTTTGGGATTTTAGGGGTCAGGGTTTAAGGAACAGCGACACTCACATGCGCAAGAAGGCCAACTTGAACCCCAGTTCGGACTCAGATGTTTAGCATAGGTTTTGATGCGCATTTTATAGTGCGGTAGAATCATAGTGAGGAGCCCCAAGGAATACTGTGGGAACTACTCCGGCTTCTGTATGAGGGTTTTTGGGCATTGGGCATAAAGTCCTTGTGCACATTCAGCTGAGGGAACTGGTTGATCTTGGTGTACAGGGGCGAAGAATACCTCGGTCTCTCAAAGATCTGGAACTGGATGCTGCTGTACTACTTCAAAGATCATGGGACTTACAAACTAAGGTTATATGTGAGGGAACTATACTCGTAGCCCCCAATTACGGTACTTGTAACCTCACTTACTCAGTCCGATGATCCTGCAGGTAGGCCAGAGACTCAGCTCTTAAGTTTCCACATGTCTATGTCGTGGCTGAACCTACCTCCCGCAAACCCGAAAGTCAACACTTGAATAGCCCTGCCACCTTTTCAGCCCTATACGAAAACTCGAAGTCAGAAAGACCTCGTAAGGGCGTTCTGCTAAAGCAGGATTTCCTTCAAGTCTCCACCCTAAACCCTAGTTTACAACCCGAGCCAATGACCCCAAGCCGCAAAACTGGGAGGATATTTGGGAGTTTCCGAAAATTAGGGCAGGGGTACCTTACTCTGGAGTCCTTATAATAAGGATCCTACTATTTAGGGTACTATACGAGGGTCCCCTATTTTCGCAAATTCCCATTTCAATATCCCATTGGGATTTGAAGATTTGGGGGTTCCTGGACTTCTTGAGAAATATCAGAGTCATTTAAGGGGTACTCGGGGGGTCCTGGCAGGGTTCAGGATGCTGAAACTTGGGCTTCGGGTGAAACGTTGCCAGATTTTTGATTTACGCTTGTATCGCTCTGAGGCGGCTTTCGGGCTGCATAGGGGCGTTGTCGTGCTTCTGTACGGTTTTGAACATATGGCGACTTGAGTCTCGTTACTACGACTGCGACTGCGACTACGCCGACGGCTCGATTACGACTACGACGACGCCGACAACTGTTGCTGCTGCTACCAGGAGGGCGACGACGTCCGTACACTTGTCACGACTAGTACATTTGCATGCCGATAACAGAAGCAGCGCAACAGGAGCAGCCGCACAGGCCCAGGTCGGAACAGCAGCGCAAAAAAGCATCAAACCAGCACGTAGCCAGGTGTTAGACCCAGCAAAGCAAGTTCATTCGAACTGGAGCCGCGCAACATGTACATAAACGGCCGTTCGACGGCTGCCGTCGCACGAGCACCTCGCACCGCAGTGATTGCGCAAGTTTCCCCAGACCTAGAATCTGTAACCGCAGGGTTCGGACAGGTCCAATCCAAAACACTCCGATAGCCTTCCGTCTGGGGGTTAGGGGGTTTGGATTCTAGGAGCTCGGGGTTAGCTCTGAGAGGAGCCGAAGGTTAAGAGTTTTAGGGTTCAGGTTTCCGGGGCCCCGACCCGAGAATCTGACCGGTTATCACCTTGTCGTACTACAGACTTATACATGCGACGTTCATTTTGGATTGAGGGCGTCAGGGTTAGGTTTTAGCTTCTACTGCCTGCTGATGGAAAACCGTGGGTAATCCTGAGATCCTGCAGCTGTATCTGCCAGTCTTTCAACAGTTCCAACTTGCAACCCCTTCGTCAAAGATGCGGTATGAAGGCAGGACGCCATGTAGCACCCCAAATGCAATGTCTTAAACCAGCAACACCGTGGAACCCAAGCCCTTGGTGCGAGTGTCGAAAACCCACAACCTCCTAAGATCACTGTAAAGGCATCATGATAATATCAACTGCTCGTCAACAACATCAGCAAACAGCGGGCGTCGGGTTCGTCATTGGCCATGCAGAGCACGAACACATGGGACCGAAAGATTTGATACGGTTGATGGACAAAATCCTGCATTACCTTAAGGACCCTAAACTATGGGAATTATGGTATATTCCTTACCTTTGGTTAGTACGGAATGGAGGAATGGGGTACAATTATGACTACTATTACTAACATTCTTCCATTCCCTACTAACCAAAGGTAGGATTATGGGTCATGCAGGATTTTGTCCATGAGCCGTAGTGCTGCTAGCTCATTCCTAGACTCGAGCACTTCAAGTCTTCGTACGGAGAAATCAGGGGCAAGAGGTTTAGGGTTTAGGGTTTAGGGTCCAGCTTCGATGCCTTTGCAAGCGCTGTCTCGTCGTATCCCTCACACAGGCTATTCGACAGGAACAAGTGAAACGTCGTCTCCGCTTCGTCGGTGGAGGGGTTTCGCGATTGCCACTTTATCAGCTTGTTCGCGGTACCGATCCGCATCTTCAGGTGTCTGTTGATGCAAAGAGCCTGAGCGCTGTTTTGCTCATGGAGAGATCAGAGCAGCCGGTTCGTCAAGCCGCAGGCTTTCACCCGCATCCCTATACTCCCCACCCAAACACTACGCCATAAGCCCTCAATAGCAGTATCAAGAACCCGAAGCCCTATTATCGTATAAGCCCTAAGCCCCGAAACCCTGAACATAAATGCCCTTGAACCCTAAACCATCTAAGCCCCTAAAACAAAAAACACGAGCCGCAAAAGCAAACACGAACCCACACAAAAATCCGACCCGAAACCGCTATAGAACCCATACCCCTAACAGAACGCTAGGACCTAAACCCTAAACCCTATTAGAGGAAGCCTTATAGGAACCCGGAAAGGAACATTCAACCCTACCTAGACCCCCAACTGCCCTTTATTGTAGTCCCTAATTACCTCTTAATGAGAAATTTTAGAGCCCTTTAAGTTTAAGGGGTACTTGGGGGGTCCTGGTAAACCCCAAACCCTAAACCCAAAGCCCTAAAGGAACCCTGAACCGCCCGCTTGCAGGCCTGGCGGTCGCTCCCTGTGGGTCACGGCTTTGTATTTCGGGTTTACGGGTTTAAGGGTTTAGAGGGTTAGGGTGTAGGGGTTCAGGGGTTCAGGCTTTAGGGGTTAAAGGTTTAGGGGTTAAGGGTTTAGGGTTTGGGGTTTAGGGTGTTCGAAGACTACTTAAAGATCATGGGACTTAGTAAGTAGGTTATAATTGGGGTTTCAAGTCCCCTAAGCGGGGTTATCCTAATTATGACTCCTACTTCTAACCTTACTTACTATGTCCCATGATCCTTTAAGTAGGGCCCCAAAAAATCACATAAGCAAAAACATAAAATGCTTATGCTTGCGTCCTTTTTGGGTCCCTAAGTTTCTGACCCAGAATTTGGGCAAAGCGTGTACAGGCGTTGGCACACAGCAGGAGCTTCCGAAGTCATGTGACGTGGCTCCTTACCATGGTGAAAGGTAAAGTACCCAGAGACTTCAATATCCTTTGATTGAGGTATATTCCTTACATCATATTAGGGATCCGAGTATGATTTAAGGTATATTCCTTAATTTTCCTTAATTGAGGGGTATTGGAGTCTCTGGGTATAGGGCATTGTGGCGCGGGGGGGGGGGGGGNGGGTGGTATATGTTTTTGGTTTTTTTTCGTTTTTTTTTGTGTGGGGGGGGGGGGGGGGTTGTTGGGGGGGGGGGTGGGGGGGGGGGGGGGGGGGGGGGTTGGCATCTACTCTTAACTTAGTGACCTGAAGGGTACAAAAGAACGCACGACTGCTTGTGTTCCACATGCAAACATTGCCGTCAAGCGCTGTTGTTGATCATCTTATCCCCGTGCTAACAAGCAGCTAGGTGTCTTATCGGCCCTAAACCCTAAACCCAAAACCCCCAAACCCTAAACCCTAAATTAGGGCCTCCCCCCGCCCGGCCAACAGCTTTTGGCTTGAGTAGTCTGGTGTCTGTGACCCCCCGGACCGGGGTGCGGTAGATCGGGGGCTCACAAGGTCCGGGTGGCTTTGATTGAGTTAGAAGGGAATTGGGGGTCAGGGTTTGGGGGCTGGCTCCGGGTGGTGGGTTTGAAAAAGTTAGAAAGGAATTCGGGGATCCCAGGGTTTGGGGGCTGGCTCAAGGTCTGGGTGGCTTTGATTAAGCTAATTAGAAAGGAATTGGGGGGTCCCAGCGTTTGGGGGCTGGCTTAGGGTCTGGGCGGCTTTGAACACTGGGGGGTCCCAGGGTTTGAGGGTTACTCGGGGTCTGGGTGTCTTTTGACGCAAGGAGGTCACGTAGTCCAGGAATTCAACGTCGTCTTTATCAGAGAACACGGCTGTCTCCTTGCGGGAGGGCACGTGTCTGTCCTTCTGGTTCGACTTTTTGCTCAGCATCTTCGACAGCTGCTTCTCCAAAGAGTGCACGACGACCTCCAGGGTTTTCTTCTCCTGTCGTAACTTCTCTGTCTCTGCCTCCGACAGCAGGAGGCGTGCTTCGAGGTCCACTTGCAGGAGGGTTTAGGGTTGAGGGGTTTAGGGTTTATTGTCGTCATTCTTTGGAAAACTGTATACCTTACGGTAAATTTGATCGGGATCCTCCCCAAAGTGGATTCCTTCATTGCGAGGTTTTGCCGTGCCGGGAACCTTCCTAAACCTTGAACCCACAAGCCCTTGAGCCATAAATCCTAGATTTTAGCGCTTAGGGCACCTGAGCCCTTAACCTTTAAGGGGTACTTGGGGGGTCCTGGTAAACCCTTCCTTCAAAACCTTCAACAGGATTCCAACTACCTTCAAATCGCAGCTCAGGGTTCCCTTACGCTTGAATTCTTCAGGCCCCTAACCCTAAACTGTAGCCCTAAACCCCAGACCCTGAAGCCCTAAAGCCCTAAAGCCATAAACTCCCTAAACCTTAAAACCCTAAAACCCTAAACCCCAATACCCTCAACCCGAACCTTCTTAGCCCCAAAGCCGAGCTCTGCGGCCTCCAGGCTCGAACCGACGCCGGCAGATCGGCAGCGCGAACGAGGCCCGCAGAGTGACGGCAGAAGATCGGCACCTCCCAGAGACTCCAATATCCCTTTATTAAGGAATACCTTAGGGTTCCTTAAAGGGATCTATAGGGTTTAGGGTTTAGGAGACTCCAATATCCCTTAATTAAAGATTACTCCTTAACTCATATTTGGGATCCTACTATAGTTTAAAGGTATATTCCTTAATTACGGGATATTAGAATCCCCTAAACCCTAAACCCTATAGATCCCTTATAGGAACCCTTACGGCACCCCTAGGTCCTAGGTATTCCTTAAATTAAGGGATATCAGAGTCTCTGGGCTCTTTCGCTTCTTATCGTTTTAATGTGTTGGGTGGTGGGGGGGAGGGTGTGTGTGGTGTTGTTTTCGGCTTTGGGGAAAGTGTAGTCACCTTCTGAACTTTCGAGAAGCCAACCGGCACAAGCAAAATCATGAACAAATGGGTAGTTGACAAAATTATGGCCCTTTTTTGGGTCCCTAATATAGTACGGCACCTATTGTTTAGGGTACCCAAAAAGGGACCCTAATTTTGACAATCACCCAAATGTAAAAGAAGCCGTCAAAACAGGTCCTGGACCTACAGGCGCTCTGGCCCGAGGATGAAAACCATTTAAAATGAGTACACGGCTTAGAGTTTCGGGTTTGGGGGTTTAGGGTTTCGGGCTTTTGATAACTCCTGGGGTTTATTCGGTTTATGCCACGTGCGGCAAAAGCGAAAATAGCTCGTAAAGGGAATCAAGTCACCTCCCCTAGCCAAAAAAGGAAATCAAGCAAACATAGTGAAACGGTCCAAGTAACTAGTAGTGGTCTCACTTGTAAAAAATATACGCCCGAACCATCTTGTTAAGAACCCTATATTACTACAGCCGAGGTGCGTTGGCGAGCACCTCGCTGAGGTTGAGGTAGTGCCCTTGCACAAGGGGCTTGGGGTTCAGGTTTGTGCGCCTTGAAGGTACTAGGGCTCTGCGCCTTGCGGGCTTCTGGGTTTAAGCAGAGGTTTTAGGTTTTTACGGGGGTTTAGGCTTTAAGTATATAGAGCTTTTAGGTTTTGGGCGGGGGGTTAGGGTTTTGGGGTTTGATTGGGGCTTTAGGGTTTAAGTCGAGCTTTTAGGTTTCGCGCGGTTAGGGTTTGGGGTTTGATTGGGGCTTTACGGCTGCAGAGATTGATCATGCCGCATACCGTGCACCAAGGTCTCTAAGACTCTAAGCGCTGCATATGACTGGTTGATGCTTGCGCAGAGGGCTCCTTTAAACGGTTTCTTAAAAAAGATTCCTTTAAAAGGGTTCCTTAAAGGGATCTATAGTAGGGTTCTACAGTTCAGGGGCCTTAACAATCAGAATAGGGCTCCTTTAAAGGGTTCCTTTCAGGGTCTATAAGGATCTATAGTAGGGTTCTATGGTATCGGGGCCTGAATAATTAGAATAGGGTTTTGGGGCCCACTATATACTATAATTATAACAAGGAGCCCCCCCCCCCCCCCAAAAAAAAAAGCATCGGTAATTATTTAGGCTCCTGCAGAAGCCATGGTGCGGGTGCATGGGGCGACTATATGACATGATGACAGCTGCGTACTCCAGGTTAATGGCTGAGCACCCTAGCCCAGAAAAGCTTAACCTTTTCAATTATGGTGGGGTCATGTAAACCTTAAACGGTTAAGGTATATATATATATATATGGGAGTTTCCGAAAATTAGGGCTACCTTATTTTGGGGTCCTTCTAATAAGGATCCCACTATTTAGGCTTACTATATTAGGGTCCCCTATTTTCGGAAACTCCCATATATATTCTTTAATTCCCTTATGGACCCCTTAGTAGATCCCTTTAAGGATCCCCGAGGTATATTCCTTAAAAAGTGGTCTTGGAAGATCTGGACCCTACCGAAAGGTTCCAGGGACGAGGGTTTAGGGTTTAGGGGTTGAGGGTTTTGGTTTTCCTTGTGGTTTAGGGTTTAGGGGTTTAGGGTTTTGGTTTTCCTTATGGTTTAGGGTTTAGGGGGTAGGGTTTAGGGATTTAGGGTTTAGGTTTTTCTTAAAGGCTCAAGCGACTTCCAGCACCCCCTAACTACCCTCTATTATACCCTAAATACCCACTATTAAGAACCATAGAGGCTCTATTAAAAGGTGCTTGGGGTTGCTGGTTAAAAAAACTAGCTTTAGGCAATGCTCCAATTAGGATAACTCCACTTACGGGACCTGTAACCCGTGTTATACCGTACTTACGAAGCCCCCTGAGCGCTTAAGTACTCAACTGAGCCCCAGAGGATGGTGTAGAAACACTCCCTAAGGGTGCAAGGACCCAAACAGTAGGGTTTTAGGTCCCAAAATCCATACTCTGAATGGTTTTTGGGACCTATAGGAGTACTTGGACCCTTAGGGTACTGAAATGGAGGCCTCTCTATAACCAGAACAGGTCCCTGGGGTATAGTCTGGGATGCTTTGGGTTTATGGTTTGGGGCTTCGAAGCACTGCACCCCATGACCGACAACACCACCGCCTTGCGCGCTGGCTGTCGTTGCACCGCAGGGGCAAGGCCTTCGAGCGCTTATGATTTAGGCTTCTCGGCTCTCGGGTTCTTTAGGTTGCTGTGGGGTTCCCTTAAATTCAATTTTGCAGAGTTCATAAGCCACCAAAGACAGGGGATAATATCATCCCCCAAAGTGCCAAGCGGCCTCATTCAGCTAGTTAAGGCTTTCTCAGGAGTTTGGGGTCTATCTAGTAAGGTTCAGGGCTTCCGAGTTTGCGGGTTTCGGCTTTTGACTGTCTGGTCTGGATGTTGAAGGATTAAGGTTCAGGGATTGGGGTTTAGGGCGTTCCGGCGTTGCGGTTTGGAGTTATCACAACTTTAAGCCGGGGTTACATACTGTTTCGGGGGGTTCAGAGTGTGGAGGTCTCGAGGTATACCGTACCCCAGAACCCTTAATGCGCTTGGAAGACCCAAATCTATAATGCCCGAACTTCAGACACCATTCAGCACGTTTTGCAGCCAAGGCGCAATTTCGTGTCGTAGGACACGTGCGGTAGCCAAGCCTGCGCGTAGAAGGCACGCGGCTGCGAATTGTACTTAGAGGATCATGGGACTTAGTAAGTAGGTTATAATTGGGGTTCTATGTCCCCTAATATCCTAATTATAATCTACTTACAACCTTACTTACTAAGTCCCATGAGCCTTTAACTACAGGGTTTGGGGGATCGTCTTGAGGGATCTTTTGAGGTTCGATCGGTCTATGGCAACGGGGACTGCGACACTGGTGGCTTCTATACTACGGCTGTCGCAAGTCGTACATCCCTACATCGTATGCAACTACATAGAAGTTGGGGGAGTATAACGGTTAGGATAACCCTTGACCCTGAACCCCAAACCGTGCATGCGCAGATTCGCCTTTGCTTCCTGCGTGTGGTGGTTTCAGAGTTTAGGAATCTGGGAAACCACAGGTGGCTCTTCCAGTACGATTTTGATTTGGGGTGTAGGGATTAATTTCGGCTGTTCGGGCGGGGTTTAGGGCTCAGGGTTCAGGGTGGGGTTTTCCGGATCATCAGCACACTCGAAAGCCTGAAACACTGGATCTTACCCATCAGATGCCGCCCAACCCCGAA
The DNA here is from genome assembly GCA_003297005.1 of Symbiodinium sp. clade A Y106. Lineage (NCBI taxonomy): Eukaryota > Dinophyceae > Suessiales > Symbiodiniaceae > Symbiodinium > Symbiodinium sp. clade A. The sequence goes on along the minus strand of BGNK01000028.1, from coordinate 297,041 downwards.
CTCTCCTCCTCTACGGGTGTGTTAGGCCCTAATCTCTGAACTTTCTGCACCCTAAAAGCCCGAACCCTGAACCCTAAAACCCCTGCACCCCCTTGCCCTGCACTATGACACCCTGAAGCCACTTAAAGGATCATGGGACTTAGTAAGTAAGTTATAGTTGGGGTTATAAGGCCCCTAAGTGAGGTTATCCTAATTAGAACCTAGTTACAACCTTACTTACTAAGCCCCATGAGCCTTTAAGCAGACCCCCCAAACCGCGAACCTGGACAACAACCGGCTACAAAATTCCGATGGGGCCTCCAGCGCGGCGTGTAGAGACCCAAGAAGATCCTTCAGCTCTCTTCCACCGAAAAAAATCTCGACAATGACCATAACATTAAATCTTATACTCTCTTCTTTAAGAGCTGGGCCCAAAAACGTTCCAAAATTCCAAGATAGACGAAATGTATGAGGCCAAAATGAAATGTTTGAGGCTCTCTTATGGCTATCTAAGCATAACTTTGGAGTGAGCTTAGGGTTTGCTCCAGGTGCGACTCAGCAGAATGGTAAATAGTCCCCAAATCCCAAAACTAAAAACAAAACCCCAATCTTGGACACTGAATCTTAAACCTGAATTTGCCCCAGGTGTCCAAACCCAATCTAGACCGTGCTACTACAGACGCCCAAACCGATTCCGAAAGCCGCACCCCACCCCTGACAAGCATGAGGCTTGTAGCTTCAGGGCCAGGGAGAAATGGGGCTTACTAGGCCATCTACATCCCTTTTTGGAAAGCTCCCTTCGGGATCCGAATCCCATAGCAAGCCATGAAACCTGCTAATGCCCTAACCACGAACCTAGAACCCTAACCCCAAATCCAAAAACGCTGAACCTCATTTCCGTTCAGGCTTGTAGGGTGTAGGGCCTAGGGCTCAAAGAATCCCTGAACCCTATGCTCTTTATAGCCAGGGTTTTCATGACAACAAGAAGGTCGTTTGTGGGCCCACCCGAATCCGTGGAGGTGACGAAAGAGGACAAAGCGCCCGGGAGGCGCAGCGGAGTGACTGGCTTATGCCCTTGCCGTGCCACACTCTGTATACCAACCGGCTTCTGCAGGAGGCGCTCAACGATAGTCGTTTGGACCGTGGTGTGGCCACCGCCGGTTGGCTGCTGGGGATCGCCGTCCGAATGATAAGCTGGTCTGGCGCAGCTTCCACTACAGCAACCGCCTCCAATTGCCCCTCTGTCCCTCGTAAATCACAACTGCGCTAGCCCTTGTGAAGACGTTTTGGACGTCGGATGACCAGTCTCGCATGAGCTGCTGGGACACAGCTCCTGTGTAACGAGCCCCTCAGGGCCTCAAAGCGCACAATCGTCAACAAAGGAGGGTCTAACATAGACGCCAACACCCCGCAAACCCCTTTGAAATCCGAAAAACTTCTCTAAACCACGGCAACAAGGTTTAGGTTTTAGCATCCTAATCCCTAAACCCTAAAAGGGCTCTGAAGCACCGATGCCAGGCCTCCAAATTCGGCAAGGTCGACCTTGAGCCCATGCGGAACCCTACTTAAAGGAGCGTGGGACTTAGCGACTAGGGTTCCTTAAAGGGTTCCTTTAAGGGATCCATAAGGGTTCTGTAAGGGGGAGTTTAGGTTACTTGAAGGATCATGGGACTTAGTGATTAAGTAGGTTATAATTGGGGTTAAATAGGTCCCCTAAGTGGGGTTACCCTAATTATTATCTACCTATAACCTTACTTACTCAGTCCCATGAGCCTTTAAGTAGACCCTAAACCCTAAACCCTTATTCTAGAACCCTATAGCACCCTGAAAAGGAACCCTACACCTTACTAAGTCCCATGAGCCTTAAAGTAGATCGCGGTTTTTACGCTTAGCCCAGGAGCTGGGTGGTCGGCTTCCAGAGTACTGCATGTCAGAGTTTAGCGTTTTGGGTTAGGGTTTTGGGTTTAGGTTTAAGGGGTTTAGGGTTTAGAGTTTAGGGGTTTAGGGTTGAGGGTTTTGGGCGTAGAGACAGGTGTTGGATGGTTTTGCGTTTAGGGTTGAAGGTTTTGGGGCTTATAGAAAGGTTCTGGGCTTAGGGTTGAGGGTTTTGGGCTTAACGAAAGGTTTTGGATGGTTTTGGGTTTAGGGTTGAAAGTTTTGGGCTTAGAGAAGGATGATTGAAATCAGTTCAGAAGGCCTCCTGGAAGACTACGAAGATAACTTAGTTGGTATAAGCCCCACGTGGCCCTACCCATGCGGCAAAAGCTTCTTCGGCTTGCTTGCAACCACCACATGCTGAACCCGAAGCCCTACCGCCCGAATCCCTCTGAAACCTAAGTCCTATTGTGAACCGAGCAACCCTTTCAGGCGTAAGCTCAAGCGACCCGAATAGAACCCTGATGGACCGCTTGTAGATCCCTTTTCAGGAACAGTATCCGACATTGTCAAACTCAGAGAGTCAATTTAGCATGACATTAAGGCTTAGAGCCCGGCTTCAGGGCCTCAGGTTTGGAGATGTTTGGAGCTTTGGGTGTAGGGCTTAGTTTTAAAATGACGAATTCATGGGCCGAAACCACCAGCTCCAAACTCTAAACCCTCAGCCCTGAGACCCAAACCCCCGAAACGTCTAGCCCTAGGCTCCGCCGTAAAAGCCAGCAGTCGAAAACAACCGTAAACCCTGGCAGCCAGCGACCCTAACCCTTGAAATAGTCAGCAGCGCTAAAGCTGAAAAGCCGGTAATGTAGGGGCCTGCCTGAATAATTAGAATGGGGTTTGGGGTAAACCACACTATACTTATAATAAGGAACCCCTAAAACCCCTATTCTAACTATTAAGGCCCTTACATTAGTAAGGTCCAGTAGTAAGGTCCATGCTGGTCGGCGGCCGTCACCTCAACTTTCAACACCTCGGGCGCCTCTTGGCCGGTTTTATTGGGTTTTGCAGGGTGTTCTACTTGGAGGATCATGGGACTTAGTAAGTACAAGCGTATGATTGGGGTTATGTGCCCTGAGTGGGGTTATCCTAATTATTTGTCCTACTTATAAGCTTACTTACTCAGTCTCGTGAGCCGTTATGTAGGGCTCTTGTATATTTGGCAGGTTTTTTCCGCTTTGTTTATAGGGTTTTCCAAAGTTCTTCTGGGCTGTACGAGTTTTACGTATCGGGCCTTAAGGTGTGTTATAGTCTCATCATATTCGGACTGTACGGGGATGCTGTTAGTCCGTATTCCGGCCCTTACATTATGGGTTTGTGCGGTTTATGGCTCTAGTGCGTTCCGAGCCATTGGTCCAGAGCTTTGGTGCAGGTAAAAACCGTTAGGCTACAGGGCCGGTGGATGGGCGGTGCTCAACCCCTATAAGCCTAAACCCCAAACCCTCCAAACTTCCCATGAACCCTCAACTAGCCGAAAACCCCTAAACCCTAAGCTGAAACCCTGGTCTTATGTTGAAGGAGCCCTTTGCTGCAAGTGGGGTTGGGAGACCCTTAACTTAACCCCGGTTATAACCTGGTTTACTAAGTCCCTTGGGCCTTGACATATGGGAACCCAGAAAGACTGCAACGAAACCGACAAAAACCTGATTTGACTCCTCTAAAAGCCTACAAATCCGTAACAATCCTACACCCTAAACGCTAGACTCTGAACCCTGAACCCTAAACCGTACCGGGAGTTAGGCAGATGGGCGGTTCTCTAAATTCGGGTCCCATTTTAGGTCCCCAATATAGACGGTTGTTAAAATTAGGGTCCCTTTGTGGGTCCCTATTATAATACGGCACCTAATATTTAGGGTACCCAAAAAGGGACCCTAATTTTGACAACCACCCATATAGTACGCCACCCTTATAAAAAGGAGCCTACAGGGACGTAATCTAGAGAACGACCTAGATCCCAGAGGGTCCCACATACACTACCATTATGGAATTAGGTCCCCAAAACCAAAATAGGAATGGTTTTTTTGGGGCCTAATTCCATAGTTAGGGTATATGGACCCTCTGGGGATGTTGCTGTTATGACTTCGGGGCGGCCGCCTACCTTTTCGGACTTCCCGGGCTGGACCCTAAACCCTAAACCCTAAACCCTAAGGGTTTAGGACTTACCAAAATAATGGAAAAGAACTTAGGGCTTAGGGTTTAGGTATACGACAAGTTTACGCAGCATGTATAAGAAACGATCAGAGGTTCGGCGTCCATTTATTGTTGTGGTGTTTGGGGCTCCGCATTGTCGAATCGTCGAAAGTACAGCATGTGCGATGTGCGGGGCAATAATAAACACGCGCAGCATAGATTGCCAACATTTGGGCATGACGATACCCAAATCGCCAGTGTCACCGCTGTGCACGAAGATGCTGGAAAATGCAGTTTCGACATGGCCTTGATGTTCTTCCACGCCGGAAGCTGTCATGATCAAAACCGCTGTGCTCTGCTCCGCGCTGCTATGAGCGACAGAAGACCCCACGCCGGATCCGTTGTCCGGGAAGACAGCAACGGCTGCACCATCTGCTTCAGTCTACTGCAAGATCTTGAACCGATTTTGTACCGCAGTGCTGTCACCACCAAACGCAACAAGACCCCACGTCACGACGGATCCGTCGCCCAGGATCGCAGCGAAAGCACGACGATTTGCTTGGATGTGCCGCACACCTCTCAGCTGATCTTGCACCGCCCTGCTGTCACCACCGAGGCCTGCACGGCCCCAGGTCACCACGGATCCATCGCTTAGTATCGCAGCAAAAGCTTGGTGAGTGGCTTGCACTTGTTGCACATGCTTCAACCGATCTTGCACCGCGCTGCTGTCCCCACCACACTCTGCAGCACCCCAGGAGACGACGGATCCATCACCCAAGACAGCAGCATAAGCGTGCCCTGTTGCTTGAATCTGCCGCACATTCACCAGCTGGCTTTGCACGGCACTACTGTCGCCACCAGCCCAAGCACCTCCCCGGGTTACCACGGATCCATCGTGCAGGATTGCGGCAAACGCTTGGCAAAGCGCTTGCCCCTGGGCAGTGGCTTGAATCTGCTGCACGTTCTTCAGCTGATCTTGCATATCACTACTGTCACCACCACAGGCAGCGTAGCCCCAGGTCACGACAGATCCATCATCCAGGATTGCAGCAAATGCTTGGCGATTTGCTTGGATCTGTTGCACATTCCTCAAGTGATTCTGCACCGCGCTGCTGTCCCCACCACAGTTGGCGGGGCCCCAAGTCACAACGGATCTGTCGGCCAAGATCGCAGCAAATGCATGGTGAGTTGCGGAAATCTGCTGCACATTCCTCAGCTGCTCTTGCACAGCACTGCTGTCACCACCAGACCCAGCATGGCCCCAGGTCACGACGGTTCCATCTCCCAAGATTGCGGCAAAAGCCTGCAGAGTTGCGTGGACATGCTGCACATCCCTCAGCTGATCTTCAACCTGGCTGCTGTCCCCACCGACCCAAGCACAGCCCCAGCTGACGACGGATCCATCGCGCAGTATTGCAGCAAATGCTTGGTGAGTTGATTGTATCAGCAGGACATCCCTGAGCTGACCTTGCACCGCGCTGCTGTCACCACCTGCCCAGGCTCCTCCCCAGGTTACGACAGATCCATCGTGCAGGATGGCGGCAAAGGCATCACCGTTGGACTGAATCTGCTGCACATTCTTCAGCTGATCCTGCACCGAACTGCTTTTGCCACCAGACACAACAGAACCCCAGGTCACGATGGATCCGTCACCCAGAATTGCAGCGAAGGCCTTCTCACCGGAACATATCTGAACGCTTCCTACGTGCAAAGCCAGCGATTCCCTGTTACGCAGCCTAGCTTTATCGACCGAGGCTTTTTCATCCAGGATGCCTCCGGTGGAGCTCAAAAGTCGGCCTTTGCCAACTCCCAAAGCCCTTTGTGCGCGTAGCTGCAGGGATTCTATGGACTCAGTGAGATGTGCTTCCAGAGAGACTGTCTTCCCACTCATAAGGCTGACCTCAACGGTCAGCGACATGTTGGAAGCCAGCTTGTGATAATCCCAACCTGTACCCCCTAGAACCTGCTTGTTCGCAGCGCACTAGTTTGAACTTGACAGAATAATTCATAGGGGCCCCTGTAGACAAGAAGGTTCTGGTAGCCCCCTCAAGGATTCGGAGGCAAAGGACTAGCACTTAGGCTCAGGCTTTCTTGGGTTTGTAGGTTTATAGATTATTGCTTTTGCTTTATGCTTGATTTTTGTTTGGTGGCTTGGGGTTTACATTGCTTTGTGGCTTAGGATGTCTAAGGCTTCTGGTGTACTGTATGAACCCTAAACCCTAAACCTGTATGAGTTCGGGTTACGATACAAGGCCGGGATGTTTCGGGATCCAGGGAGGGCTAGAGCCATCCAACGCTTTCCGGCTTTGCAGACGTTCTCACGTACTTAAAGGCTCATGGGACTTCGTAAGTCAGGTTATAAGTAGGTTATAATTCGGATAACCCCACTTAGGGGGCTTATAACCCCAATCAGAACCTACTTGCTAAGTCCCATAATCTTCTAAGTAGGGTCTGAGAAGGGTATTGCTGTACAGGGTGTAGGGCTCAGGGTTTACGGTTGGTCCGGTCTTATTTTGGGGGGCATCGAGGGGGCTTTATGGAGTTTTGAACAGGTTTCGGAGTCTGGAGCATCCTAAACCGTAAACAAACAAACAAACAGCCTGCAATTCAGAATGAAAACGTAAGTGTAGAACAAGGTCGATTCAGCAACACGTAGAGCCCAAGCTTTACCTCGTGTCCCAATTCCTGAAACTCAGTACTTAGGGTTTTACCTGTCTCTTCTGCAAGAGCCCTGAGCCTGTAACAGTTTAGGGTTTAGGGTTTAGGGTCTAGACTAGGGTAAACCCTGAATCAAGATCGGACTGGTTTGGGGTTTAGGGTTTCGGGGTCTGGTTCTGCGAATGAGCTTAGCTCCTTCCTTTGCTATCGGGCCGGCCACGAAGCACCAAAGAGAATAGGGGTTTGTGGGCATTATTTCAGTATACTTACATGGGGACTATAAGGCACTACTATAGTATCAACTAGTCAGCCTTGTGCGATGTCAGGCTCTGGGCAGAAGCGGGTTCCGCAAGGCTTGTTCAGAAGATTATGCAAAGATGATGGGCAGAAGCATTTAATGGATACCTGTAAACACCAAACATCTACAATTCAACAACAGCTGCACCCATAGCTTCATAGGATCTTCAAACCAGAATTAAAAACCCCGGCTTTCACCCTAAATCTGCAACCCTGCGACCCAGAAGCCACAACCCTGAACCCTAAATAAACCAAAGCCAAAAAGAACACACATGCAGATCGTTCTAGTTCTGGGTGCACCTGGGTACACTCCGTGAACCACGCACTCCCTCATGTAAGGGCCTGAATAATTAGACAAGTTTTTTGGGAGTTCCTTATTATAATTATAGTATGACATACACTCAAACCCCATTCTAATCATTAAGGCCTCTATACCATAGAACCCTACTATAGATCCCTTCTAGACCCCTCTAAGGAACCCTTTAAGGGAACCCCATTATAATTATTAAGTGCCCTGCATTATCTTTTACAAGCCGACCCGCCTCCACTGGGTACATGTCGAAGGTGACCTGCGATCTGGATTTAGGGTTAAGGGTTAAGGGTTTAGGGCTTTAGGGGTTTCGGGTTTAGGGTTTCGGGGTTTGGGGTTTAGTGTTTAGGGTTTTAGGGGCTTAGGGGCTTAGGGATTAGGGTTTAGGGTCGAAACTAGGGTCATTAGGGCACTAGGGAGTAGAGTTGATTCAGGGAACTTTTTCGCAAGGGTTTAAGGGGATTGCAGCCATGATTCTCTGGGAAACTTGAAAAGTTAGAGTCCTCTTTAGGAAGTTTAAGGCTTGGGCTTAGGGTTTTGGTTAAGGCGATTTGCATTTACGGGGCTTACTGCGATAGAACCCTTGTCGTTTCTCTGCTACTACACTACCACGGACATCGCAAGAGTACAGCGAAACCAGCACATGCTAGCAAAGCCCTAAGACACTGCACTGCTGCTATGGGTTGTGAGTGCTGCGGTCCATTCTTCATTCGGTGTTTCATTTCGACTTGCGAGATAATGCCTCCTCACTACATCATAGCTGCAAAGACGCATTTCTACACCGCTGCTCCACTGTCTTCTGAAACTTCCTAGGTTACGATGCTAACTACCAGTACTATGTTTGCACGATTAACCAACACACGCATCTATCTGTATGTAAGAATTGGCTTTCCTGCTTGACCTGTATACTAACAGACACACAGACACACACAGACACACACACACACAACACACCAGAATTTGAAATAGATGCATACACACACAGGCGCAATAAAAGGTTCAGACACATAAACTGCCATATGTGCATCGTGTTTCATGTTCGCATGCAACAGATACAGAGGTGAAATGCTTTCGGGTGGGTACGCGGGCAGGTAGGTAAGATGGGTAAGAGAGAGAGAGAGAGAGAGAGACAGAGAGAGAGAGAGAGAGGAAAAGAGAAAAAGAGAGAGAGAGAGAGAGAGCGAGCGAGCGAGCGAGCGAGCGAGGGAGGGAGGGAGGGAGGGAGCGAGGGGAGAGTGGCGAGGGAGAGAGTGGGAGAGGGGGAGAGGGTGTGTGACCGTGTGTGTGTGTGTGAGTGTGTGTGTGTGTGTGGGTGCGTGCGCGTGCGTGTGTGTGTGTACATGCCAGCATACATGTGCGTGCATGCATCTGCGTCAAAATTAAACCTCCAAACATGTTGAGACGAGCCGCAAGCACCGGTGGGTGGCCCAACCTTAGTGCAAAGGGGGTCCGTCTTGTTTCGGGTTCCGTCGCTATTTCAAGCTCCGCAATTTAGCATTGCCGCTGCCCCAAAACCCCTTCACAAAACCCTACTATGGAGGCCTTCATAATTAGAGTAGGGTTTTGTGGTATTTTGTATCAGTCTCTGATATTTCTATATGCATTTAAAACTATACGGGGATACTTTTGCTAGTTATTCAGATCTCGTCATACTGCCACAAGGCCCAGGAACCCTCAGACCCCAAAACCCTGATGCCCCACCAACCTCTTATGGCCCACAAGCCCCTAAGCCTACTTAAAGGCTCATGGGGCTTAGTAAGTAAGGTTGTAAGTAGGCTATAATTAGGATAACCCCACTTAGGGGACTTATACCCAATTATAACCTACTTACTAAGTCCCATGATCCTTTAAGTATATGAAGTAGAGTCGGTACTATTACCGGCATCCCCAAATAACGGCCAACATATACACTCATCAACATTCCCTGTTTACACTCGCGTCGGATTGAATGTAAGCTAGAATGCTTCTAGAGCCCTCGAAGGAGCACATACAGAAAAGCCACCAAGCCCCATAATGTCACACATATAAGACGAGAGGCAAAAGCTGAGCGAAGTCGCCATAGGCTTCGAAAACTTGGAAGTTTGTGCCCTCAGCGCTCCAGTTTAGGGCTTTGGATTTCAAGGTTAGGGTGTCGGATTGGGGCGGTCCAGGGGTGAAGTTTTGGGGTATCAGGTCGGTATAGGGTTTAGGGAGTTTAGGGGTCTGTGGGGTGTGGGCCCAGGGATATCTTGCCTTTTTCTTATGGTGGGGG